>CM031233.1:47134473-47525294 GCA_018340775.1 Taxus wallichiana var. yunnanensis
TATATATGTATATATATATGTATATATGTATATATATACATATATACATATATATATATATATATATATATATATATATATATATATATATATATATATATATATATTGTTTGTGTGTGTGTGTGTGTGTGTGTGTATCATTACTCAATTACATGTTTGTAACATCAAATTGGTTCTTAGGATCACTCATCTTACATATACCAAGGTATTTACTATTTAAATGTCACAAAATGAGTATGATTTGACTCTAACAAATATCAAACAATGATTACTAAGTCTTGGTTGATGATAAAACATAAACGACCTTAAAAATCAGCTAAAAATATTTATAGGAATGACTTCTTTAATGATCTATCGAGATATTATCAATTTTGTTTCTAAAGTGATGGGGATGTCATTCACAATATATTTTTATAACTTGATGAGCATCTTCATCGAGTTTAATTTGTGATGGGAAACACGACTCCAAAGGGGAAGAAATCGTTAATGAAAACCTAACAAAATAAATCACGCAGTTAAATAATACTACATAATTCTATACATGAATTCATATCTGATAACAATACATTATTATAATGTATAGAGTTTGGATTAAGAATTTAAGTCGATAACAAAAAACCTCCCCAAACCCATTTATGATCTTATTATACTTAGTTGAATTATAATAACAACAAAAGTCACATTAGATGGTGAATGATGAATTCTCCATGTCTAAAATGAGATCATTAGAAAGATGCACTACCGTATTTTTTTTTATGATGCAAAATAGTTGGTCACCATATTCGGTAGTCCTTTATATAATTCTAGAGTTGTACTTATATCGAGTTAAGGGTTTGAAAAATCTCGTCCAAAGTTACAATCTATTACAATGATAAATTCATTTTAATTCAGTTATGAAGACAATTGGATATCCTCCACATAACATTCATTTACAAAAATACAAAAGAATTTGATTTCCATAAATCTTGAAAATAATGTTTGTAGTTTATGTATTGATGTAAAAAATATTGAGAGGACAATTTATCCTCTCAATATGATTCCTTTCTTAAAGATCTATTCATTTGATAGAAATAATTTCATCAACAAAATATTCATATACCAACATTGTACTCTCATGTGTGTAACATTGAATATTATTGAGAATATTGTGATGATTAACGTGAGGTAAGGAAAAGACCATTTGTTAGATTGAATCTTAAAAATGTTTAAATTTAAATACACAACAAGTTATAAAAGGTATGGTTGATGATGGTTCATATATATATGATCCTAAGTTTGAAATATCTATTCAACATACTCCTTTTCCCATCATCGATTGGTCTCAAAGGAGAAGGATATTATTGATGAAATCACTAAACTAATGCTCCTTAGAACAAAGAAATGGTAATGAAGAATTTTCATAATTAAGGATAAGAAAAATTACATTGCTTCCCAAGGTCATCAAGATACACCTCTTCCTAACTCACAATCACAGAGTGTAGACATAAAATAATGCACTTTGGGTAATTATCTAGTCTTGATTACATATTTTTATTCATATGCTTCCTAAGAAAGAACAAAACTAATTAACCCATGTCTTCGGCCACCTTTCTTTCTTTTTTTTGTCAATTTTTTGGTCTTATACTTCTTTTGCTCGGTTTGTCTTTTCAATCTTTGGCATTTTTATCGTGGACACTAAACGCATCAGGACAAGGATGCCAACGCTAGGTGCTTTCGTTGAATCTGGGCTCCCCTGTCCTCTTTGTACTTTGGGTCCACTTTTTGGGTTCTTTCTAGCCATTTTTGCATCTTAGATTTTTCATAGTTGGCCTTTTTGGGATTAATTACGAAGTTCAAGAAAATGGATCATATAAATTTAAAGTTATGTAGTCATAATAAGGAACCAAACAATAAGCATCTATTGTCTCCACCTAAGGTTGCATCCATCAAATGCATCTATAGCTCCATTTGAATCCATCTATCTCCATCACAAGGGACAAATATTTTTCTTGTACATCATACTTCGTATGAGGGGATTCTATTGTTTCTAGGAACACATTATTTACATTCTACATCTATCTACTTGCTTTATGCAACTTCAATTGAACATGCACAAGAGAAACCTAGGAACAATTATACACACACACATAGATAAATACACTGGGTATGAGATATAGTGCGGTGGTTAGTAGTAAGTCCATCATTGTGGAAGTTGAGGGTAGTCGACCCCTCATTTTTCATCTTTCTTTGATAGGATTTGATGTCCATTTGATAGTTTTGCACGTTCTTTCTTCATTGCAAGTTTACGATTACCCTAGAGATCTTACAATGACATACATGCAACAAAAGACAAAACAAGTGTGAACCGTTGCATCACATCAAAGCATGTTTTCTAAGAATCTAAGCATACCGGATGTCTTAGTCTAGTAAAATCTGTCGGATTTGCATTTTTCTACGTGCTTCTCTGCGATTGTTTTCCACTCCTTTTCAGCTAAAACTATTCAAACCTCTTTGTAATTAGGATTTCATGTTTTTATTACTTATTTGCTTGGTTATTATTTCGTTATTTCAGTATTCATTTATTTACCACTACCATAGCATCGTTAGGCTATTATTTTACATTTTCACATAATAATTTTTTTGAACCCCACACTCAAATCCAACTTCTTTCTATGATTTTCTTCTTATGCTCATCACCCATAGTGGTTGATTTGGGTCTCTTGAGCACCTTGAACTTCCTCCATCCTATCGTAGGGTTTCTAAATCAATGGTTGAGGTCTCTACATCAATGACTAGAATTGAAAAATCCATTTGATAACTCTTATAATGTTCCCCTCCATGAAATAGAAGTGTCTGATAGTGAGAAGTCATATGATGAGGATAATAATGTCAATCAAGACCAATTAAACACACTTACTGATTTTCGAAAATCTTTATGTAATAACCCTCCCCGCCTCCCCCCCCCCCATCCCCATCTTCGCATATTCCGGATGATCTAGTCACCGCTAAAAATACTCATGATGTCGTCATGGTTCCCCTTATTGCTAATTCTTTGGATACCATGGTATTTACTAATCCTCTCACTCTAGCATCCATTCCTTCCACTACCACTCCTACCATTTTGCCTAATACTCTAAATGCACAACTTGGTTCATGTTATCTCTAAGAAGTGCACCTATGTTGAGGGGTGACAAATTTGATAAAATTTGCTTCTCCCTCACTTCTACAGAGATCAATTTAGACACCTCACAGTCGTGGGTCTCCATATTGTGAGCTAAATCTCCAGATATTACAAGGTTGATTATTTCTTTGGAGTATCCTAAACTAAAACTATGGGGTTTGAGGGTTAAGGAGATGGATAAAACTATAATAAATGGGGGTGATACACCAAAATTATTGAGGGATTTAACAGAGATACATGCACAATAAGTTGTGAATAAATTGAACAACACACGATCCAATGGGTTTCAACTAATCACAAGGAAAACAATTTTCTTGAGGGACTGCTCACAACAATAAGGAAGATAATTGCACACTAAAACTAGCAGAAAACACCTATTTGTAGCAAGGTAAAACAACCTAAGCAAGCTTAATAAAACTCATGGGATAAAATTCACAAGAATAAATTGTTAACATACACACCACTGTAAAAATTGGAAAGGAAATCATTGATTCTCATATAAGGAAATTCTCGAATAATAGCTTCAATACTTAAAAATCTTCTTTTGTGATTTGCCAATACACACAATAAATAACAAAATTATTCACCTAATCCCCTAAAAATAAAACGGAGTTTAACATGATAATTTTAACCTTGTATGGACCCCCTTAGATGAATTAAGGTATATTAGGTGAATAAAAGCTTTATTACAAAAGCATGAAACAAGTATGCGTGCATAACTCTGTCTTCTAGCTCCTTCTCCACCTATAAGGCAATTTTGTCTTCTTTCACTAATGTGAAACGTGTCCCAAAAGTAGTTTGTCTTCTAGTTATTTTGGCATGAAGGATAAGTATGTTTTTGAATTTTGTGAACCTCACACCTATGCATGCATGATTCATCAAAATTGGGATGATATTTTGACATACCTTTCTTACATAATCAAAAGGGGTGCACCCCCCATGCAATTAATCATTACAAAAAACAATACCCCCATCCTACCATTCGTGGCATATGTGTAAATTAACCCAGTTAAAATTTGAGCTAATAATGGTTGGATGTTGGTAAACTCAAAACCTTGGGCACGAACCCTAAAACTCACTCGGCATTTTCATTTTCTCACTTGGAAGCTTCAGGAAGGGTTAAGCTATGAAAACCATTATTAAGTTTTCAAACTTTCTTTGTTGATGTACCATGAGATCCTAAGGTGCTTGAGCTAGATATGGCTCTGTATTTTTGTTGTTCTTGTCATTTTTGGCCGCCATTGGGAATTTTTGTGACTGTTTGCAAATCTGTAGTCATCATTGATGATGGAAGAAGCCTATGTTTTTGCCCGCTTTTACCATTCGAGCTCTCTTCTCGAGCTGTGTATTTATGGCCACTGAGGTAAGTTCTATTTTTTTGTTCACTTCATGGCTCGAACAAGGGTTTCATTCTATTTATTCATCTTCATTTCTCCTTGTTGAAGGGTTTCTTTGAAATGAAAAGCTTCTCCTTTAATGGCCTTCATTGGAGATCTCTGGTAATTTTTGCCAGGCTGCCATCATTTTTCTGAAACTTTGTTTCTACCTCGGTGTTTATATTTCATTGTGGGATCGTTTGTAATCAAAACTACCACCATTCGTAAGCATTAGAACTCAGATTTCCTTATGATGTTGGATCGACATTGTTGCTCTATGAAAATCTGGTAAGTTATAACCCCTGTATCATGGATGAATTTTAACTCTACCGTTATTTATTCTGGGTAATTTTATTTGCTAGCCACCATGAAAAGAAGATTCAAGATTTATTCTGTCAGCCATGCAAGTTCATTGAGCTCTGATTTGATATTTATAACATGGACGCCCTTATTTCCTTTGTTGGGTGTTCGTGACAAAATCCGAAGAGCACGCTATCAATTGTTTCATGTTCTTGGTCTTCTTTATTTTTCCTGTAGTTGCTCTTACCCTGATAATTGAACCTAGCTTGAATTGTTTTGCTTTGTTTCGAGATTGAAACCCTGTTGGGTTCAATTTATAATGCTCTATACTTCGAGATGGGTTATTATTTGAAACTTGGCTTGTATTTTTATTCTGGTTCGAACCCCTTCTGGGTTGTATTTGATTGTACTTTTACCCAGAAGATGAATTTGGGTTCTGTATTTTATATCCCTGACTGCCGCCATGATTTTACCTGTGGTTCTCTTTTATTTGCACAATGGTTTTGTATATCTACTTGACGTTATACTCCCTGCTCCACATTTTGGTTCTGAGACTTGTAAAAGAACTCATAGACTCATTTTGTGTTGTATTTCAGTCTGATCCGCCATGGTGGGTTCGTGATCTTTGGTTTTCTTACATACCCAAAATCTCGTTTGATATGCACAGCTACCTTATTGCTCTAGATCTGTATAGCTTGGCATGTTCTATTTCTCCTTTTATTTGAAAATCCCCCTTCTTGTGACTACCATGGCATTTCTTTCGGGGTTTCTATTTTGGAACAGATAAATGATGTCTCCTCTCATGGCTTGGTGGTATTGTGAAACAACTCGTTGAATTTTGTTTCTTTTAGTGTTTAAATCAAATCGAACATAAAGCTTTTCCTTTGATACATCTTTCCTGAATATTTGTGACTCTACATTGCACCCTCATGAAAAACCACTGTATTTTCTAATATTTTGTTTCGAAATGGACCTTTCACGTTGCTCAATCAGACTGGTTGCCTCCATTTATTGCTTCAAAATTTGTATATGTTATCAGCATTTCATAGATTTTCACTTATCATAACTTGCATCTCATGTAGATCTGATTGTGAGCTTTGTTTACATGATGAAGAAACTAATATTGTTAGAGCTTGATCCTCTTTAATTTACCCTACTGTTGGTTTGTTCTTTCAATGCTAAGCTCATTCGATGGTTGCTTATATCTTTGAAAAGGCACAAGAAACTAATTAATGGATTAATTCATATCTTCACATGGTTGTAACTCTCCTTCCTTACACTACTCCAATGATTTGTGAATTAATGAATTCTTTAAGCTTTGTAATTTTGTGAATAATGCACTCTTTAGAAAATACAGAAGAACAATTTTGTAACTATAGAGATCATATTTCACAATAATCCTTGATGTTCTTTCTATATTGATCTTGCTTTGTCATTTATGAGCTCATCAACCTATGGATGTTTTCCTGTAGCATTAATAGTTTGATGAGTTGATTATGTATGTTTATCATTCTGAAATGGTAGTTAGACCATTATGTTCTTGAGGATTTAATTTCCAGTTGTAACTCTAACATGAAAGTTCCCAGGAACTGATTGTGATTGTTGTTTAATCTCTATTGTAGCTGATTGCACTCATTTCACATAACTGTCTATAACTTTACAGCACTCTTTGAAATATCTTTTGGTGAATTTTTTTCTCTACTTGTATCATTTGCTGTAAATTTATTCAAAAGTACTTGCTACTTCTTTGTGTGCTACAAATGCGACTATAACCCAAGTGAAATGTAATCTTTTTATGTACCTATACACTAAGAGAAATAGTTAGAAAAACAAGGAAAATATCCTTTCGTGAATCATGTAGTGATTTTTCCTTCTCTTGTGATGATTCTGAAAATGGTACTTGTGCTCTTGAATGACCTTTTGAGATGTACTTTTGAATTTTTTTCTTCCACCTTTTCATGTATCTTATCTGTGCTATTTTAAAAGATTCATCTTCCTAAAGCTATAAACACATGAATAAAGATTAAACCCAGAGATCTAAGAGCAATTCATTGTTTGTCCACATGTACCTGTTTGCTAGGAGCTGAAGATGATGCAATTATGGCTGATGATGATGAAGATGGTGCACTTTGAAGATAGTTAAGCTCGAGAGAAAACAACTCAATTAGGAAATCATGGTATTCTTTTATCTTCTTTTTCTTATATTTTTATGTATATGCATCTTTTATTTTAGTACATATGAGTTACATCCCACGGCTTGTGTGGGAAACTGTATTTCTTTATGAATAAATGAAATTAAATTTTGTAATTGAGTTGTCTATTTTATTTTTCTTTTAATGATTTCTCATTGATAATTGTGGAATGAACTAAGCAACTCAACACATAATTAATAACATTCAAACATAAAGAAATAATCAGAAATTAATGCACATGTAAACAAAAATGTACCTTGATCATGCAAACGACAACTACGTTTTTTTTTTCCAAAGTCCAATTCCTCATGTATGTTGTTGTTCCCACCTTTATCAAGGCTATGTATTAGGCCTTTGGGGCTGTTGCATGAATTTTCTGAAAATGAACATGAAATGGTTGCATAGACAAGGTGTTTCATTCTGCAACATCACACATAGCTGCATTTTGCATTGTTGTTCTCTTATCTTTCTTTTCCTTGGTTGGGTCTATCACATCAATCATTTATATCTTAAATGGAGTTTTGAGTTGACCTTTCACACGAGTGCAAAAAATGTCAACAGTTCCTCTTTGAATGCTCCAAAATTCACATCTTTATATCGGGATCTGCAGACATAAATTCACCAGTGCACTTGCCACATCTCGTGTATCATCATCTCTTAACTCCACTTCACTTATTCATACTCCTTTTACACCCGCCATTTCCATAAATCCACTACCACAAAACTTCAACTCTCCTAAGCTCCCTATTTTAAAAGGCCATGGTGACCCATAAGAGTATCTTCAAGCCTATCATGTGGTGCTGTCTAGATTTTCGGATGATCACATTCTACTCACTAAGATTTTTCCTCATAGTCTTCATGATTATACGATGCGTTGGTTTTATGAATTACTTGTTCACTCCATAACCTCTTTCACGCATCTAGGCCGATGATTTTATTGCTAACTTCTCTATCAACACCGTCTCTAAGATTTGATATGCCCAACTTGCATGACTTAAGCAAGGATCTAAAAAACACTTAGTGGACTATGTCTTATGATAAAACAATACCTTAGCTAAGATGTAAAATGCGCTTGTGGACTCTAATCATCAGAGTTATTCATTCGAAGTCTATTACCATCTCTCTAGGAGAGTGTTCTTTTGAGACATCTCCTTCATTTGATCAACTATGTCATACTTTTAAGCTTTGTGAAACTAAGCTATTATATATAGTTAAGATTAAATATCAAGGGATAGATTCTTCTTCGACACAATTTCAAAATAAACCAACATTCAAACCATAAAAAACCCACCAACCGACACGAAAATCTTTATCAATGTTGTATCCACCACCAAAGAGCTTAAACTACAACCACCTACGCATAAATTCTCAAAATTGACTATTTATCCACACCTAATATTATGAACAACTTCTTGAAAGCAACCTGATCACTCTTCCTCCCAATAGAAATAGACCCCTCTCTCCCAAAGGGACGACATTACAATGAATTTTTTTATGATGAAACTATCATCAATGTGTGGGACACTCTACAAATAGGTTTTTCAAACTTTGCACCATCATCAAAGATCTTATTGATGCCAACAAACTTGAGCTTTCAGAGCCTTCATACTCTGCACCATTCAACGAAAATCATAAGCTCAAAATATTCAACAATCCACTTCCAAGACACGATAAGAAATCGATGAATCCTCATTAACCATGCATATCATGAAATGCCTCCTCTTGCATCGAGTTCTCTTGATTTCTTCGTTGATAATAAAAATATGTCTCCTCCAATCATTTATTTCTCTATCCACGATTATCATGTGGCATTTTCTTATAATAACTTACACATTAGTGTTTTTATCAGATCTATCCCCATCAATAACACCGAGTTTGATCCATCATGGACCATCAAAACGTGTTCTATTTGATTTCTTCCTGCTATTGTCTATCCAGTTTCATAAATATCCTATCCAATGAGAAATTCCCATGGTGTTGTTAAGCTTCCCGTTATTGTTGGTCCTATTATTGTGTTTTTCCCTTTCTTTTGGGATAAGTAGTCGATGGGTGTGACATGATATTAGGTCGCAATTGAATATGTGGATCTCAGGTTTATCATCTCCATGAATCATTTTCATATAAAATTAATTCACAACAATCAGTCATGTCTATCAATGGTGTGCCTCCATCTACTCCATCGTCATCATCTCATCTTGTTGTTTCCACTACATTAGTGAATTTATCTAGTACGTCTTAAAGCATTTAGCACCTAAGCCATATTCTACTCCCAACTCACCCGCTCACACACGACCTACTCAGCCTCATCACTTTGGTATTCTAGTACATCGTCTAAGCCCATTTCTAGGACAACCCATTGACTAGATGCATGTCACCACCTTTTTTATGCTATGTAAGTGCCCATATCCACCATGTCTTTGCTTCACATAGGTCTCCATCTCTACACAATTTTTTAGACTACATTACCCACAATATAGTCACCAATCACATGCATATAAAATTCATTCCCTTCACAACATCTATCTCATATACCACAACTCTTAGAGCATACTCACACAACTTCATCTCCACCAGATTCAATGCGAAGGGTCTCCATATTTCACTTATATATGATAGTTCACTCACCATCATGCACTTGGGAGATATAATGCTTATCATTTCCCCTTACAATCAAAAATGTCTTATCCTTCATCAAATCACATATATATCTTTGCATACAACATACACACTAGTATTGCCATTACCCTATGACACACTCTTGTTCTTCGGTTCACATTTGAATGTTGAGGACATCCTATACACATGAACCTCACACACTGCATAATAAAAACTACACATAACACATCTTCACACATCTTACATATATGCATCATACATCCTACAAATTACATCTTATATCTTACATTGACTATGCATCTACACATCTTATCTCATCCACGCATCTTGCATTACATACTATACATACTACATTACACACTACACATTACACATCACATAGTGATTTATCATCACCACATCTATTACACATATTACACATTTTACACATCTACTTTTACATGGTTTACTAGCTAGCCAATGACATACTCTAGTCTCACAATCCATAATGGTATGTTGAGGGTATAAAAATCGAATGAACCTCATTACACTCATACATTCAACCATTATATCTTTTCTCATGTGACATTCCTAGATTAGTGATATACACTATATGATACATCATCACTTCTTCTAACATCCTTTAGTGATATACGCTTTAGGCTAAATCCTCATATCTTTCATTATCTTGTTGTGATAAACGCTTTAGGCTAAATCATCACACCTTCTCACACTATACATTCATCACATCACACTATACACAACACATCATTTGAACAATTTCCCGATAACACTTATTTCACTAAATATGGACTCTAGTATTTCAAGTATTGGAAGAAATCCATCTCCATTTTTGTGTATATTGGATTCCATTTTTGTCTATACTAGATTCCATTATTACTATTATTTTAATCCATTAGTAGCAATATTGGATTCCAATATTGTCATTATTGGACTTATTTTAGTTCCAATTTCACTATTATTGGATTCCAATATCACTATAATTGGATTCCAATTTGCCTATTATTGGATTCTAATTTCACCATTTTTTAGATTTTCAATGTTGGTAGTATTGTAAGGTTAGTAGTTGCTAACTATTACAAGGCATGATCCCGTTGGATTAATAAAAATTAAAAAATAACAATAAATTCTAGCAAAATAAAGTTTAAAGTCATGAGTAGTCACTAACTATTTATATGGTGATCCCATTGTATTAAGGTGAGCGGTCACTAACTATTATAAGTCATGAGACTTGATGTAAGGTGAGCGGTCGCTAACTATTATAATTCATGAGCCTTGATGTAAGGTGAGAGGTCGCTAACTTTTGTAAGTGTGAGGCTCTCAAAATTTTCAAAGTGCTAGGCTCACACTTTCAAAGTGCAAGCCCCGCACTCTAAAAAATCCGAGAATCTCACGCTTTCATAGTGCGAGCCCCGTATTATAAAAAATTAGAGTGTCACACTTTTGAAGATTGTGATTCGCACTTTGAAATTGCGAGCCTTGCACTTTGAAAGTGTGATCCTTGCACTTTGAAAGTGCGAGCCTCGTATTTTGAAAGTGTGAGTCTTACACTTTTAAAGTGTGATTCTCAAATTTTGAAAGTGCGAGACTCACACTTTTAAAGTGTGAGCATCACTCTTTCAAAGTACCATTCTCAAAATTTTAAAGAGTGAGGCTCACACTTTCAATGTTTATTATGCACATAATCCTTAAATTTGACAATCATGTTTAATGCTAGTTGTGCTTAGGTTGATTACTTTTTAAACTTACCATAAAATTACGTTCTCACACGAAATATACCTTGTAACAACTCAAGTATTGTTTTCTTATATTTTACATGGTGTTAAGTTTAGTAGTGTTTACTCTTGTAAACTATAAGTCCAAGTAATCATTAAAGGACAATATTATATCACAAATTCTATTACTCTAACAGATAGTATAATTTATGCTTATAAATTGTTCCATTCTCTATATAAATGATGAGTCACTTCCATGGGTAAGAAAATGAAATAATGCTCGACACAATTCAAGAAAATGGTTTCTATGAAACACTTTCTAATGCCCTTGAGATACATTTAACCAATATTTAATAGTTTACATCATTCAAAAGACTCATTTTTCCACAATTGTATTCTTTGTGAGTCAAGAAATAACACAACTGATCTATCATCATCTTTACATTGAAAGGATATATCTATACATTTCAAATGTGTTATAAATTCATACATATATAGTTGTAAATATTATATGAGGAGTGGTCACCTTTTGTGGAAAATTTAATTTGCACAAATCATGAATACTTTCTTTACCACTTGAATGGGAATTAATTTTTGGATACAAATAGTGTTGAGTAAAGTAGCAGTGGAAGTGCTATCAAAGTAGAGACTGGTATTAATGAGTAGAAAACATACGAATAGTGTCCTACTACTTAAGGTATTAAAAGTTGATGAATTTAGTAATGATGAAAACAATAATATTGGGAAAGTGGAAAAGGAAAAAAATTCCCAAATCTGGATTTCACCCCTCCAAAAATAAATTTGGGTACACTTTTTTCTATTTTAAGGGCTCGAGTCGTAAGAAGTAATATGGGAAAAAATATGGACTATAATGTGAGTAAAATTGATCATTGTTTACTTGAAAATTAGTCATCGTTGAGAAAAGTAGACTTTCCAACACCGTTTGATAGAGAGGACTCCAGGGGATGACTTTCACAAACAAATGCCCATAAATCTCACAAACAAATGACCATCTGAAGAAGATTGTGCTAACTATAACATCACTATGCTTACCATATGCATATCCTTCCAAATTCATCCTATAATTATTACTAGAGTGCAATTGGCTCATTCAAATTCTAGGAATTTACATAGGAGTAGGCATAAAGTGACGTCAAATTTAGATTTCTTGCAACATCATTCATGGTTAGTCAAACAAATGGCCATTTCTTGGTGCAAAGAAAGGCCAACTAGAAGTTTTTTCTTAAAATCCCAATATCCCTGAAAGTTGTTGCAACTTTTGTATCAACAGTTTCTATGACTTCCTATTGTTTTCTTTTTAATAGAATCTGGTTCACTAGCCAATGTTAAAGACAATTCCACCAACATTTTATTTCTCTAGACAACAAACATTAAAAATAATTAAACAGTGTACAGTGTAAGCTCCGAATGAAGATTAACAAAAAAATATTACCAACTTTGGCAGATTTGAGTTATTGGCCACAACTTCCTTCACGTCGAAAATTCTAGAAGAGGAATCCCATAATTGTTTATATAATATTTCTCATTAAGACTTGATGTTATTACATATTTTGGGTAAATGCAACATATGGTACCCACAATATATATAAAGGTGTGATTTTTGATGAGTAAATGCACTTGGCAATGCCAAAGTCTGACTAATGTGCATCAAAATTATAATTCAAAAGAATATTTGAAGTCTTCACATCCTTATGAACAATGTGTGGGTTACAATCATAATGAAGATATGGCTATCCTTCTTCAAAGTACTAAGAGAAATATGTATCTGAGTATTTTAGTATACAATAATCTTCTTTTATAATCCTATACAAAAATAATAATTAATAAAACACGTGTTATATTTTAAAACAATCCATTTTAATATGCAGGTTAGAGATTGATTGGATGATTCTATTTCAAAAATGAATCTACAATGAACATCTCGATCTATTTTTCTTCATAACATAATCATTTTACTCACCATGTAGGATGTTCCTCATAATTACATTTACCATATAATTGTAAAACATTAGGTTTCCAAGTGGAGAAAGCGAACATCCATGCATGCAGACTCTCAAATTTTTGATACTTGATTCTTTTAAATGTTTCCACATCAGTTTCAAGTGCAAGCAAGCTTAGTTTCTAGTGATTATACATTATATATATAAAAATGTCTTAGAACTCTTTAGATCACAGTTATAAATAGTGCCCAGTAGCACCATAGTCAATTAAAGTTTTCTCTTTTATAATTTGTATGATTTTCATTATGTTTTCATACATGTAAGGAGCCATGTTCATGTGAAGTATGACTAACCTTGGACAACCTAAATGTAAAAATAGATGTGTCGATAAATGAATTGTAATAAGATATTGCTTTCTTCGATTCGTTTTTGATAATGTATACATTATTAAATTATATCTAGCACTATTAGTGTATATACCTTGCTCCATGTTGTTTGCGAGCCTTTTAAATACCTTTGGATGTTTTGAACGATACATAGCTATAATTATGCATAATAGTGGTATTAAATTCTAATAGATACATATGATTATCGGTTTTGAGATGGATGTTGTTCTTTGCATTGGGAACAAGTTTTGTTAGACGACATCATACTATTCCTTGTTTGCCAAAGTTTCGATAACAATAGAAGAATGTCTCTGGAACCTGAGCTATTGAAAAGACAACTATTATTTCTTGCATCGGTTAATTGATGAAATCCAAAAACCATAAGAAACAAAACTAAGCTACTACGCAAAAAAAAAGTTGTGTTTATATATACACTAGTCTAGAGGAGATAATGAAAAAATTATTAATGATAGGAATTTCCCCAAAAAAATTATTGTAGGAGAGTTTTCTATAAGAGAAATATAGTCATTTACAATATCTTCTATTATTAGGGCAAGAGAATTAAATTTATTCCTTTCTCAAAGACCTCCATAGCTTTTGACAATGAAGACCTCCTGGTTTCCACAATGATGAACTGTAACTCAAATATGTTTTTTACAATGATGGGAATATAGCCATCAATCCACTATTAGCTCCTCTATCTAAAATTTATATAGAGATTGTTTTTTAAGTTGATGGAGATATATCCTATAATATATTGATGTTAACTGTTGTTAGGCTTCACTTCTAGCAACAAATTGACAACTTCAAACAAACCAAATTTAATAGCAATTAATTTTTGAAATTGCTTAGTGCAATCCATAACAAAAACTTTTATTAATGATTTCTTTTTTATAACTAAACAAGGGTTGAAGGGTCCCTTTTCCTTTAAATTACATATACAATGAGAGGATCATTATAAAAAACCCGAGTGATCCATCAATGTTGTGGTGAAAAAATTCAAGGGTTTATGCCAAAAACACAAGTGGTTGGGAATAAAAAATACCCCGGACTAGTAAGAAAGACATGATGACTCGATATTAATGGAACTAACAAGGATATATAACAATGAAAAAAAAATTACAACCTCAAAATTTTTGAAGCATTTATTTATTTGAATCAGATGACACCTCCATAACCTCCAATTTAAATGGGATGAAAATAGTTTCCACAGGTAGTTACAGAAAAAGATTATCTTTTCCAGTAGCAACACAACTCTTCAACCAATCATATGCCTCACAATGCTTCCGGAGAAGAAGATCCAAATGTGATGGTTCTTGTTGCAATGGATAAAACATATCATCAATGTTAGGAAAGGGGAGCTAACTATGTCCCGCCCTTTGTGTCTCACCCCATTTTGACACACCAAACACGAATCGCATTAAGACGTCAAACCATTTGTACAAGTATGAAAAAATGGCCACGTCGACCAAAGATTCCTAGTTATAATTATCCTCAAAAGGAAAATGCCATTATGTACTCATGGTTTTGTATAGTTTTTCTTCCAAGCCAACCCTATACATTGGCTTGATCCAGTGATGACCCATCTCTTAAGCCCAATCCTTCGTGAGGTGTATGATAAGAATATAACAAATGAACGTCAAAGAAACTTCCATATTTTCCCTTGGATGTTCTTCTAGAGAAATATAATCATCTACAAGAACTCCCTTAATAGCAACCGGGTCTTTCTCTTTTAATTCAAAAAATGGATTTCAAACAGTGACGTGAAATTTTAGTATAAAATCCTATTTCATGTCATTGGCGTGGAAAATTACATGAAAGGAAACATTGGAAAGACGATGAAAGACAAAATGAAAACCAATTAAATAAATGAGAAAGTTTTTAATATAAGGGAGAGTGGATCGGTAAATATATGGAGTGACTATGCCATCACATGCTTGTAATTAATACAATATTTCTAGGGGATTTAATATCAACCTTTATTGGAAAAGGTGACGAGTTTGAGTGATCAACATATTTATTTCCAATATTATCACAAAACGCTTTGTCAGTCCCACGATTTTCTATAAAATATCACTATTTAGTAGCCTCCCAATATATAAGATTTAAGGTCCAATATGTAATTAATGAAAGCGTAAAAAAGGAATTTTATTCACAAAACATTTTGATGGTGGAGTTAGCAATAATATGAGAGTCACCTCCAATAATTAATTCATTACTATTCAAATCATTATCAATGGACCAACAATGTTCTAGCACTATAATTTATTTATTCATACATTTATTAATTTAAAAAAGTATAGTTTTTAGTCAAGTTATTAATTATGTCATTAGCATCTGGAAGAAGGTCACCCTTTTTTCATGGCTATCTTGGAACACTATATTTGAGGATTTGAGAGAGGATGACACGTACATATAACACTTAGACCCAAATTTATGTTTTCCTAGGCCAACAAAAAGTTTGTTTATTTTATCAAACACACCATTAGGGTTACATAGATTAGAAACCATGAATATGGGAAATAAAAAAGTATATCAGAAATATTTGATCAATGCAATAAAAGTCCGTCATTTAATACTGCATGAGAATCTTGTTCACCTTCGCCCTGCGTATGTGGTTGATCGTTTAGGTCTATTTTATTTGAAGGATGATTTTAAGAAAATATGCAAGGCCAAGATGGACATGACATGTCTTCAAGTTTAAATGATGTACATTTGTTACGATGATCTAACATTGCCATACTATGTGGCTATGTTAATTACAAGAAATTGTGATCGTAGCAATAGCAAAGCCTTCCCTTTCACTAACTAACGATGCTTATCGGTTACAAAAATTATAGTCGTTAGTCATCATTCTCGATGTTTTTATTCAAGGACTTGGATTTTTCAAGGATAGTCCATCGAATATAATATAATTACAAATAATGACAAAAATTGTTTAGTATGTTTTTTTCATTGTTAAAATGGATTCATTGACAATAGAGAAGATGGAAAAAAATAGCCTTATCATAAATGAATAATTGGTAAACATAAAACATGCATTGCTCTTCACGGACTCAAATCATACATTCCTGAGCAAGACTCATGTTCATATTTCCCTCCATTTTTAGTAAAACATTTAGGACTATTTTGTTTAATGAGTTATTTCTAGAAATATGTAGGGCCAAGATGATTAGGATATGTCTTTAGGTTTAAAATATGTACTTCTATTATTATGTTCTAACTCTTATATTTTTCGCTAAGCTAGAGAGTGATTTTTTATTAGGTAGATGTTTTTAAAAACATAAATTGTAGAGCCTAGTGAGCGCCAAGCCACTTCTTTCAGTAAGTAATGTAGATTAGCGGTTCTTTATGCATTTTTTTATATGAACCGACATGAAAAATTCTTTGTGATCGTGTTTTATCCATTTGTATGATCTGCGTTATCCAAGTTCTATGTTACGTAAGTATTGTATATTAGCGGTCGCTAGGCATTTTTGTAATACACACTTTTTTATGGTTTTCTAATTTTTTAATTAAGAAATAGTTTATCCTAGAGGCCACTAATCTATTCCTTTCTCATTTAAAAATAAACAATAAGCGTAGAGCACTATGTTCTGTAAGTATTCGAACTTAATTGTCACTAGGCATTTCTTTTATACAAACTACTTTTTTTTCGTATTTTTGAAATTAATAAAAGTTTAGCCTTGAGGGTGCTAATCTATTAATTTCTCAAATACCTCCATGACCTTTCAACAATAAACAATTTTCATTTCTCACATATTTTACATCTAAAGATTTTATGAAAAATGCCTAGCACCCAATAATATATATTACTATGATATGTTATTAGAGCGTTATGTTTGAAATAAGATATTGTTTAGCCTAGTTGCTGCCAAATCATTCCTTCTTGTAAGTATTCGAGCTTAGCGGTCACGAAGAATTTTCTTGAATTAAAACTATCATTTGATCTTTATATCCATTGAAATTAAAAATCAGTTGAGCCTAGTGGCTACTAATCTACTCCTCCTAATAAGTAGCGGAGCTTAGCGGTCACTAAGAATTTTCATTGATGCACACCAATGTGTTAAAAAAGAAAAGATGCAAAGGTGTGTGCCTAAGCAGTCCTATGATGTTATATGAGCACCCTAAAAACATTTTTAATAACCATATTTCTTCCCGACTATGCAAAGACCTTCATAGCTTTGAAACTCAAAATTTTCCATATCTTACATATTTTTCATTGAAAAATATTATGGAAAATTCCTAGCGACAAATAATATCTATTACTATGATTTATTCTTCTAGAGATATGTCAAAATTAAAAAATTATTTGGCCTATTTTTTACAATAATTCCTTTTGATAAGTATTTGAGCTTAGAGGTCACTAAGTATTTTATTTCACACAAATTGTTTGATTTATCTTGTTAAAGTAATGGAGCTTAGTGGTCGCTAAGTATTTTACTTGATACGAACCAATATAAATTATGTGTTAGACATAAAAATACTTATGAGTAATATATAAATTGTGATATCTTTGAATGGTATGTGGTGCCACACTTGGTCATGCAAAAGCAAAGCATATAGTAAATAAGATAAGATCATAGTTAATGAAAATACTAGTGATCAATGAAAATACTAGTGATAAAAAAGCTGTAGAGATATTTATCTACATTGGTGGAAATGAAACCTAGGAGTTGTAGAGGCTAGTAGATGCTAGACTTCTACTTAACAAATAGATGAAAAACATACGACATGAAGAGTTGTTCATTAACACATACTAGAAGAAAATACCTTGATCCCCTATAATATCTAAGTATTTATCATTTTGAATATGGTGTTGCAAAAATATCATTCTAATGGAGCATAGTAGTCACTATTTTCTTTCATATCTATAAGGTACTCACAAATTCTGTTGAAGCATAAAATTATGTTTTTTTTCTAGAGTAAAGCTTAAATAACACAAAAATATCGATGATCACATGATATCTTAGAAATTTCATTCCACGTGTGAACATTTTAATGGATTACAGTTGTAACTTAATAATGCAGATTTTTATAGGTACAAAATATTTGTTAATTATATCGCTAATTAAAAATTTCTTAATAAATGTCTCAATTATATAATTGTGTAATTAACTAGTTCAAACTTGCAAGATTGCACATTTGATTGGATTTTTTCTTAATTAACGTGGACGATAGCTAAAAATATTGAATTCGATCTCGATAAAAATTAATAATAAACGAGGCTTATATTGCTCTCTTAAAAATTATTTCTTTTATTTCCTAAAGTTCACTTCTATTTTCTAAATGGTTTTGTATTATGCTTAATTAATATTTTTCATTTTCTTGCAAGTTTACAAAGAAATTTTTGATGTTGTCCCACTTGTTTCTAAAGTAGGTAAAATTAATAAATTGGATTTCTTGATATCCCACACTATCCCCCAAATTAACGTGCATTATATTTTTAAAATATTGAATTTGTACTAAATAAATATTAACAATTAACAAGGCGTATATAGCTCTATTAAAATTTAAAAAAATTGTTTCCTAATGTTCACTTATATTTTCTAAATAGTTTTTATAAAATGAATGATAACCAGATCGTATTTCAAGCCAAGAACATAGATGCTAATCAAACACCACGATCTATAAGATGAAAGCAATTCACCAGAATAACTTTACATAAACCTTTGCAAACAAATGAGCAACAATATCATATATTATTATGGAACTCAATGCAATACATTGAGAATGGGCCTTGCTTAAATAGGCAAGGAATAACAATCTAAGAACCAGTCAAGGTCGTAGATCAAGCCATAAATCGAATGAAATAACTAGTCATCAAAGAACTAGTCAAGACCATAGATTTAGGAGAGAACTAGACATCAAGGATCTAGTCAATACCATAGATCAAGGAAAGAACTATACCTAACAATTAGATAATATCTCCTAATATCTAAATAAGATAAAAGAAATATCCACACACATAAGTGGGTGAAGATAAATACAATAAAGGTAAATAAAGTACCTAGGTGAACATGAGCTAAGGTAAATACCTACTCTAACACTCCTCTCAAGTGAAGCTAGGGGCCAAAATAGAAGTGGCATGTCCACAGTATGAGTCCCGACAACTAGGCTTGATGAGGTACTCATGTACAATAAGCGGGAAAAGGGGACACCTGCAAGGTACCCAAAACAAGTAACAACAAAGTGAAGAGAGTAAAACCCACTATAAGACATCCCAAGAAGCTCGGCTCAAAAACTCGCAAATGCTGAAGAAGTTTGGTGTGCACTGTGGTCTAAATCCATTGCTCGATCACAAAACTCAAAAAACAACTGACACTGGGTTTCAGCAGAATAACTCCATACAAGGAGACTCATTAGCAGTGATGTCGAAAGTGCAAAAAAACACCAAACATAATTCAATCAAGTGCTGCAAATAGGTGTGCCACGATCCAAGAATAAAAACCAAAACAAAAGGCAAGGACACAAAATCTAGAGTGTCACGATCCAAGAAAAGCCAAGGTAACAAGGCAAGGACACAAAACCCAAAGAAGCGAGATTAGCACCACACCCTCCCATATTGCTGAATGGGTGGAGTGATGCTACAAATCTATATGAGTTGTCAAAACAACTACTCAAACACTGACAAAATAAAGCTGGAATGCACCAAAATATATCCCCCATAAGAATACACATCAACATGCCAAAAGTGTCAAAAATACGATACAAAATCTCTCAACAAACAAGAGAGATACACTACACTGCTAAAGAAAAATTCTTAAAACAAGAAACATCAAAATGCATAAGGTATAGAAAGTTGAGCAATAGGCCTAATGGTGGAGGAGCCACGCTATAGATTCCTCTCAACGAATGCCAATGTCATCGCCATGAGTGATCGAGATATCCACCCCAAATCAACACGGATGAATGAATAAGATGCCCGTATATTACTTGGTGCAAAATACATATTGGGTGCATGCAAAAGAACATCAGAATGTGTGTTAGGTTGATCATGTCTGACAGCTGAAATCTCAGGTTTCTCAAGCTTGAGTGAAGGTGTAGAACTCATGAGTTTCTCATGATCCTAAAAAAGAGTTAAGTGAACAAAAAGGAGCTCACGATGTGTGATCCCAATGAAGTATCTACTCAAAACTAATGTCATGACGAGAATTCCACTTAACATGTGGAATAGAGGAAAAAATACCCTATGAATGTCTACCAATGACTCCACTAGTAAGACCCATAAAATAGAGCATGCGAGAACTGAATGCAGTAGTATGCTTCTAAAAAAATGCAATCGGCGAGCGAAATAGGATACACAACATGTGGTACTATAATAGGCATAGATGTGGAAGAGCATGCAATAACAAGATTGAGAGGTGTATGAGCATCAAGAACAAGAACAAACTCAAAGACCGATAGATTAATGTTGGTGGGTGCAGATGTAATATCTGCAAGTGGACTAGGAGCATCGATATGGTTTTCCACAATATGATGGTGATGTTGTAGGCTAGCAAGTTTGTTCTGTAGGAAGTGTATTAGTGTATCCTTATCGTGAATGAGTAACTGTAGAAGAGAATTTCACTTCTTCAGCGATCTATTTTCTTCCACAAATTTTACAATATCCTCTTGAAGTCCACATACTTTAGAGAAAAGCATATCATTCTCAGAATCCATGATAGGTACAAACTGCAACTCCCAAAAGTTTAGGACATCGAGCTCAGCCAAAAATGCATCCACAATTGATTACAACACTCCTCCATATTTGGCACTTTATAATTATAGTGAAAGTAAAAAAAAATAAATTGTCTAAAAATAAATAACTCCAATGGAAATAGCATGAAAAAATACAATGACAGGGCTTTTTAATGCAAAAAAATGGCACTCAAAAGTAATCGCTCTTATACCATGAAAAGAACTATAACCGATCAAAAGTTACAAGCTTTTTTTCGAGACTATTTTGCTCTATTATTTATGGAACTCAATGTAACTTGAAAACAAATTTAGAAGAGAACTAGACATCAAGGATCTAGTCAATACCATAGATCAAGGAAAGATCTATACCTAACAACTAGATAATATCTCTAATATATAAAAATAAGATAAAATAAATATCCATACACATAAGTGGGTGAGGATAAATACAATAAAGGTAAATAAAGTACCTAGGTGAACATGACCTAAGGTAAATACCTACTCTAGCATTTTATTATGTTGAAATTAAATTTTCCATTTTCGAGCGATTTTTTTTCCACTTGTTTCTAAAGTACGTAAAATTAATAAATTTTATCTCCCCATATCCCACGCCATCCCTCAATCAATGTGCATTATATTTTCAAAATATCAAGGTCACACTAGATAAAAATTAATAATTAACGAGGCATATATGGCTCTATTAAAATTACAAACATTTGTTTCCTAATGTTAACTTCTATTTTCTAAATGATTTTCTTTAATGCTTAAATTAATATTTGTCATTTTCTTGCATGTTCAAAAGAATTTTTTTTCATCCTCCCACTTGTTTATAAAGTAGGAAATATAAATAAATTTGATTTCCCTATATCCTAAGATATCTCATTAAATTAAATGCAAATATTAATAAGGAGTGAATGCAAAGTACGATATGCGAAATCCACTTGCATTAAATGCCAATATTTGAAATATCAAAATCCCGCTCTTTATCTTCAAAAAGGGGAAATTCAAATTTTGAATTTTTCTATTCCCACTTTTGTTTTGTCAATTTTCAGCATTTATTTTGTTGAATGCATTAGGAAAAAAACTAAATTCATCGAAGATATACATATTAAGGTTTATTTTATTTTTTTAATCATAGAAAATCAACTCTTGAAATTAGAATAAAACACGCGCATGCACTAATTTACTCGTCTGAGTGCTCGATTCCTAGTATTTTTTAATGGTAAGTTGAGGTAGCAATTGTAGTTGCATTTAGGGGCACAAATTCAAGACAAAAATAATTATTGTGGCTAGATCATGGGTACAAGTGCGAGATAAGGAGACCCACAAGGAAAAAAATTCAAAGAGACAAGAAGAACATGTTGCGAGATAGAATCTCATAGATATTGTGTTTTAGAGAGAATACGAGAGCTTTAATAGACATTATCAAGCACGTAAAAATTTCAGATACAACTAAAACAAGTATTTATCAAAATCATCTATGTTATTGTATGTGTATCGTAGTTTATGGTGAGAACTTGCATCCACTTTGCATTTTCCTAGTTCTAGTGTTTTGCACGACACAATCATCCCTTCCTTTCCCTTTGGTGGTGCCTTTGCAGTTCCATTTCATCTTCTTTTTAAAATGTGTTACTTTTTCTCGAACCACATATTTTTCCACCCATGACCGAATATTTTTAATCCCTTTTACAATATTTATTCTTTCCAAAAACCCATTTTTATGTTCAGTCGTAGCTCAAGTATTCATGTTTGTTAAATGGGTTCCCTTTTTAGCCCTTCTATCTGTCTCTTTGGTTATTTTTTGTTGATTTTTTATTCTTCTTCATCTATTTATTTTCTCCTATAATTTTTTGCATCTATCGCTTTGGTAGCAAAACACGAGTCACATATTTATTTTTAAATCATAATGGTTAGCTTTTGTATAGTTTAGGTAATCATTTTGACCTCCTTTAATGATTTTTTTAATATGAAAGAAATAGTCATGACTAATTATTCAATATTCGATTCTCACTTGATTTCCATGTTGATATATATAGTTTTTGTATTTATTTTCCCACGTAGAAATAATTAAATGTAGTGTTTTAAAAAAATTAGGTTTAGTAAACAGTAAGAACATTATATGTACTCATAAATATTATTAAATATAAATTTTAATCATTTTATTTACAAACATATATTTTGTTTACATTTAGTAAAGACTTAATTAATAAATGAGCCAATCTAAAGTAATAATTTTAAAGTAACATATTCCAATACAAGAGGCCGCTTAAGTGAATGTTTATGACATTGACTTATTATTACAAGACAACACAAGGCAACAAATATTCCAAGACAAGAAAAATATTAAAGAGTTTCCTGAATACATTTTTCAAACAAGAACACGTACTAATGACCGCTAAGATTCTGGTTGACTCGTTTATGATACAACTAGGACGGCTTGCCTGAAAAAAGAGGTAAGCACATTTATTATATTTAGATTTTTGTAATATGATATCGAAAATCCTACAATGATATGAAAAGTGTAATGCGGTGCTAATGTCAAATATTATTAAATAGAATTAGTGCAACATAAAAAGACTTGAGATTAATGGTTGCTATGATATTAGTTTCCTTGCATACTAGAGAATTAGTAACAACCCAATGAAAAACTAACTAAGCTCCTTTCTTATATTTTGATGTTACAATACTACCTTCTAAGACTAGTGACCATTAGGGTGGATGTTTACTTTCTTTATTTGATGTTCCAAGACAACAAATATTCCAAGACAAGATTAATTTAAATGATTTTCTAGAATACACATTCCAAAATGAAATTTTCTGCATTGTGGCCATTGAGTTCAATATGTTATTCAAACTCTATCACATGATATTCGAAGCCTAACGTCTCGCTAAGTTCATATTTTATTCCACTACAAGAGTAACATAAAAATAATTAAGATTAGTCATCACTAGGACAATTCTTTACTTACATTCAATATATTGATTAATTACCTAACTAAAAACTAAAAACTGAACTAAGCTCCAACACCAATTTTTAGCTAGGAAGCCTTTGAGTACAACATGTTATTCAAATTTTATTACATGATATTCCTAGTGTCTACTATGGTCGAAGATAATTACATAGTGATGGATAAAAATCACATAGACTTGAGGTTAGTGTTGGTGCCCAATTTGAAACATCCCTGTTTTTCTAAGGAGAAATGCGTTTTTGCCCTGTTTCTATGAAGAAAAACGGTTTTGGGATTCTCATATACTTAAAATTTGACAAAAAACAACTCATTTTTGTGTTTGAGTGCTATGTGTTGTTCGCATTTCCTCCACTTTACACCATTCTGAAGGAATACCCAAGTTTACTTTACGTTTTGCCCTAATTTTTCCCGTTTCAAACACCTCTCGCCATTTTTAAATTTTTTCCTGGCCTTTAGAGCCTGAAATCGTATGATTTTACTTATTTTTTTTCCTCAAAAATACCTTTCCATGGTCGTAAATTTCCTAAAATCACTTTCCATTTGTCTTTTGATCAAAAAATTCTTCACCCACTAAGAAAAAGTTGATTTTGGGGTCGTTAGCATTTCTCGCTTTATTTTACAGTCATACGGGCATCCTTTACCCATCAAATTCTAGCTCATATACTTTTTCATACATGGCCATTTGTAATTAGAAAAGGATCGGTGGGTCATTTCTAAAAACTTAACATTTTTGTGTTTTTGGAAAAATGTGCAAGTTGCCACAACTCCACAAGCCCTAGAGGAGGTACATGTGTCACGGCGAAAAAGTGAAGGTGGACGTGGTGGGTCATTTTTGCCTTAAGAAACTTTAGAAAATGAGTGGAAATGATTAAAATCCCTAAGGCCCACATCCAATCGGAGGAGGACACCGAGCAGTGGGGAGATGGAAAAGCGGAGGAGTTTGATACTTTTCAGCCTTTGGTGAAAAAGAATTAAAGTATAAAATTGGACCACAAACTCACAGCCAATGGGATGAAGACACGTGTTAGCATTAGAGCATAGAGCGGAAGATGGAGACTCGGAGAAAAGCTAGAATTTTCACCCATTTTGAAAAATGGCGAGAAAATCATCAGAATGGACATGCGAGCCATAAGGTAAAAAGTCAAAATTCATCTGAGGAGTCAATGGTGGAGGAGCGGGCTGGTGGAGGAAATTTTGAAACATTTCCTTTGGTGAAATAAGATTAAAATATGAAATCGAGTGCTTCCCCTCAGCCAATCATATGAGGACATGTGTCTTGCATGGGAGGGCGGAGTTGCGGAGGAAAATTGAAATTTTTCCTTTGTCTAAAAAGATGCAAAATGTGTAAAATTGAGCCGCGAATCCATATCCAGTCATATTGCGCCACGTGTCAGAACCAAATCACAAAGGCGGAGCAGTGGAGTAAATCAATTTTTTTGCAAATTTTTAAAAAGTTGTAAAAAGGTCAAAAGTGTCCCCGAGGCCCATTTTTCCCATATCTACCACGTGGAGGGCTCAGATTTAAAGATAAGAACAGATCGATGGTAGTTGTGCATTTCACCAATTTGGCCACCATTTGAGCTCCAAGAAGTTTGGAGATGCATTTTTGCATCATTTTTCATCAATTTTTACCAATTTGTGTCGTTTTGGCCTTTGGGGTCCAAATTGGGGGCTCAATTTGTGAATCCAAAGCATGTTTCAAATGAATTTTTACTCTAATTTGTGAAAAACGTGAATTACCAGATCCAAAGTTATAGAGTAAAAAATTGGGAATGGAAAAGATGAAATAATGAAATGAAAGGGGTCTACATGCATGGGGAATGAAAAACGTGCTTCCACTTTGAAGAATGATGAAAGTTTTGTAATGATTCACCTTTTGAAAGAACAACTGACAACTTTTTGTGAGTTTGTTAAATGTCATTTTCTAGAAATATTGTAAAGCAAAGGTGCTTCGAATATTCCACTTTTGGAGGGAATATTTGAGAGGCAAAGTGAGTGAGTGAGTGAAAATGTATATATTGCATGAATTTGTCATGTAAAGGGTCAGAGAAACTTAAAATTTTCACGAGAAAATCTGGGAAGAAGCCCATTCTCTGAGAAACTACCTGAGAACCATTTTAACTCTTTTTGCATCAAATTTGTATCATGTTAGGTTGGTTGCAGATGTATAGCCACTAACAAGCTCTGAGATTGTTCTTATAACATTCCCCTACTAATAAATTTGGTCATCCTAGGTTAGTTTGTGTTGTCTTTTGGTAAAATTTGCATTTACTTATGTTTCAGAGTGTTTTCAACTTGTGTTTCTTGCTCTTGTTGTAATCTAGTGTTTGGAATTTCCTTTTGATCATGTAGATCTAATTCTAGTAAACAAATTAGTGGAATTTGTAATTCCAGAATCGGAAGAGCTTTCATCGATGAAGGGATAAACAAATTTTTAAATTCGCTCTGCTTTCCTTGTTATAGATTTGATTGTAAACCTTTGGGGGTACCTTAGGTCCGATAGAATAGAAATTTTAAATTCTTTGTTGATTCATTTAACTCAATATTTTTTGATAAATCATTAGATATTGTGTGGAAGAGTGCAGATTTGGGCTTTCATTTGATGCACATATCCTGGTTGAAGGAACACCTTAACCTCTTTGAAGCATTTATGTTGTCTGAGTCTTTCATGTTTGCAAAGGTCCTCAAAGAATTTGGAAAATTTTGGTTAGTCTTGTCTGAATATCTCCCACCCCAAAATCCATTTCAAATTTACTCATCCTAATTATAATACCCATGCATTGTATTGTGTGTCAACAAAAGAATACAATCCATTTACAAAAATGCACAAAGCAAATCAAGATCATACCATGTCTTTAGTAGCCTTAGCCTTGTCTTGAAAGCATTTCCATCATTTAGTAGTGACAACTCTGTTGAGTTTGAATAATGGGAAATTGATCATGTTTTCTCAAGGCCATCTCCATACAATTTACATAGTACAAGGATATTTTCACCTCCTTCACAAAATAGAGGCTACAATATAGGTTCTCTTACCTTGGTTGATAGGCACAACCTAAAATAGTGAGGATTAGATCAAATTCTTCCAATGTGCTACCCACTTCTTTAAAGCCCGAGTGCTAACAAGTCAGATAAATTGCTTCCTTGGCTACACAAATGACATATAAACCATTTATCTACCTCTATGTGTCTTGTAAAATCCATGATGTAGCTCAAGTTGTGAAGGAGATTAAATCTGGGTACTAACATGCTTCTGGTGCCGTTATCTAAGAAATTTTTCAGTATTTCAATTTTTCAAAATCCCTGGTAATACTTCTTACATATTTTATGTGCAACTACATTGTTGAGCATCGCTTTACTTATATCAGATTTATAATGAGGAATGAGACAAGAATTCTGATTTTGATATGTTCAAGTGTCTCCAATTTTTTGTTTCAAACTTTGCACAATAGTTGATAAATTGAGTGAAACAAAATCAGATCTATTCAAGCTTTGCATAGTGCTAATATTTGCAGTCATTTGATAGATCTTCATAGTGCATTTGCAAAAACTAGGGTTAAAGTCCTTAGTGGTGACTCTTGGATATTATATTTTGATAAATACCAGTAGCTTATCACACATTAAGTGAAGCGTGTCATATAAATCTACAAACTTGGAAGGAAGAAGATCTCTCTTCAGGAGAGACCCAAGTAGAAATTTATTTCAAGAATTTGGAAAGATAGTTTTAGAGGAGAGAAAAGTTTGGAAGGTTGTTGAAGGACAGACATCAAGCAAAGGTATATCCATTGGTGAGAGAGATAAGCCTTTAATAGAGGATTATCACTCTTTTCTAGTGATTCTGATTCAAGAAATCTTCTCACAAACTTGTTTACTTCAACTAATGAAGGTCCTTCTGTTGTGTACTGGTGAGTTCCTTCTTGATCTACACTTGTGTGTTTCAATTCTAGTAAAAATTTCCAAGAAAATCAGACCTAGAGAACACCAATCTTGTATACCACATTTTGAGCCCCAAAGACCTCGCACTCCTCATCAGTTCATGTCACCCCCAAGATCACCTCTTCTAGACAACATGGCTCGCCTCCACCTAGGCCTCCATTTGTGGTCAATACCTTTGCCCAATAAATTTTAGGAAAATTGTTGGTTATCCTAATGTTGTGCCTCGGGATGTTAGAAGTAGATTGCCAAAGTTCCAAGGGAACAATGCCATAACAGGTGATCAACATTTGAAACTCTTTATTAATATGATGGAGGATTTTTAAATTGGATTTGAGTATGTGTACATTAAATTGTTTATCCACACTTTAGAGGAGGATGCTAGGGATTGGTACAAGGCCTTGCCAAATAATTCTATTGATTCATGGGATGAAATGAAAAATGCATTCAGGATACAATATGGTGACAAGACTGATCCCGTGTTCCTTTTATCAGAGTTTGAGAGTATCAAGAAAAATCCAAATGAATCGGTCCATGACTTTAACATAGAGAGATTGCCGGTGAATTTTATACCATGTGATGAATCTTGTTTGATAAAATATTATGATGCATTTGAGATAAAGGTTGCATATTACTTGAGGGACAAGAACCACAGGTAATTTAAGGTAGGCCTTCACCATGGCACACTCAAATTGAGAACAATATAAAGGTTGTTGGGAAACCTCCTAAGAGAGATGGAGTTAAATTGGTAAATCCTAAGAAGCCTCAAGAAAGCAAGAGTTTAGACTTGGAGGAAGTGGTGAAAACTTTGGCAGGGGTTGTCAAAGATATTTCCTACAAATTGGCAAGAGCTAAGAAGGGAATTGGACAAACTTCACAAGGTTAGCCTAGGTAAAAGCACATGATAGATTTAGCAATCACCATAGGAATGAGTAGAGATTTGATGACAAAGGTAAAGGACCTATGGGATTTGGAAATAGACAATCTTAGGCCAAAGAAAGTAAGGTTGTGCCTAATCCATTAAATGCTAGAGTGGCTGCTCTTGATAATGCAAATCAGATTGACTGGTGTGATAGATGTTTCTTACCCCATCCACCATGTGAAATAGATCAGAAAATTGAAGAGGAAGTTGATGATTATAATACAGATGATGATGCTTGTATGATGGACTGCCCTACACACTCATGTCAAGGAGCAACATCTACTGAAGTGATAAGTGCAAGGACTACTAGCTTTTGGGATTGCATCCAATAGGTACATCTTTTCCTCCTTCTCATGTTTTAGAAATTGATAATGTACAAGCCTTTGAGCTTCCCAATAATGATTTTGAATACTTGAGGGTGTTGATGATCAAGAAGTATGATGGAGGTATACCCTCGGAAGAGGATAGGTAGCTGCTTATGAATGTTGTGGTGGCCCAAGAGAAGGAGTATAACACAAGAAGTAAGGATATCAAGGGGTTACTTTCCAATATAAAACCCCATTGCTTTCTAATATCCTAAAATAAGTTCCTAAGAAAGAAACATCTGCTAAGATCCTTGCTGTCCCAAGTAAAAGTTATGTTTCATCCCATTCTCAAAATGTTAAAAACCTTGTACCATCTGATGAAATTTCTAGCCCTCCTTCCATATTGTTGTTTTTCCTATATACATTCCCTATGACATCGCTCAAGTTTTGAGCCAAATCAAGGTCAGTGTTCCAATTGTTGAATTTCTTAGAATCCCTCAACACAAGAAGAGAACACTTGATTATTTGGGATTAAAGGAGGAGAAGGATGTCATGAAAAGGAATGTGAATGTTATAGAGGCTCCACTTGTTATTGAAGAGGTAGGAAAGACATCAACATTGGAAGAATTTGGTGAACCACTAGAGGTATATTTGGGAACATCCTTGGTTGAATCTCAGCTGAGTGTTGACCCTTTCTTCACAACTTTGATCATCAAGGATAGGTTGCTACATAATTGTATGTTTGACTCCGGGGCATCATGCAATGTCATGCCTTTGAAGTTATGAATGAGTTAGATATCAAAGTAACAACAACATATGGCAAGTGTACTGCCATGGATTCCAGGGAAGTGCTAGTTGTTGGGTATGATGTCAAAGGTTTGGTGGTGCAACTTGCAGCCTATCCAGGTAAAAATTTGAAACTTGATGTTGTAATTGTTGATTGCCCTGCCAAATGGGGTATGTTATTATCAAGAAAGTGGGCTACAAGTGTTGGAGGGAGTGTCCAAATGGATATGTCTTTTGCCACCATTCCCATTGAAGGCAGCCTTGTAAAATTATATGGAGAGAAGAAGATGTTGCATCTAATTGAGGATCCAAACAATGCTTCTTATGAAGAATTATTTGCTGATGTTGATGTTGATAATTTATTAGGTTTTCTGATGGTAAGGAGTACAAGATGGATCAGTCTAAGTGTCTTGAAGAATAGGCTCACCATGGACCTTGCTATTTGATGGAGCTTGCTCCAAATTTGGAAATGGTGCCGGTGTTGTTTTAATCTCTCCAAGCAATGAGGAATTTGTTTTCTCCTTCAAACTTAACATTGAATGCACCAATAACATAGTTGAGTATGAGGCATTACTATAAGGGATGAGGATTGCTTGGAAGTATGGCGTAAAGGATGTCATTGTAAAGTGGGATTCTGAGTTGGTTGTCAAACAAGTTAGAAAATTGTATGCAACAAAAAATAAGTAATGAAAAAATCTAAACACGTAGTTTGGGATCTGATTGAGATGTTTGATTCCTTCAACATTGTTCATCATGACATAAGTTTAAATATGATTGCTGATAAGCTGGCAGTGTTGGGGTCTATATTTGACAATTGTACCATTTCTCCATATTGTGAATATGATGTTGAGATACTCACTAGGCCTGCAGTCTTGATAACATTAAACATTGGCAAGTATTTGATGATGATGCTCAAGTTTAGAGGTTTTTGTAGAAACAAGGTGAGTTAGTGGATCAACATATTGATTTGGAACCATTGGTGTGTAATGTTGATGGAAAAGAATCCTTGTTTAGCAAGGATATCATTCAATTGAAGACTAACACCATCCCTAGAGGGTGGTTGCTCTTGAGTCAAATTTTAACAATGTTGATTGTATAATCAATAGAAACATGTTTGCATCTAGAGATGTTGAAGAGCATGACTTGGGAAAAAGGAGAAACCAAGGAATATTTGGTTAGGGAGTGGTTTAAATAAGGAAGAAAAATAGTCCTATATCTAATTATTGAAACAATATCAGGATTGTTTGGCTTGGTCTTATTCTGAGCTGAAAGCATATAGAGAAGACTTGTTCCAACATGAAATCCCTCTTGAGAAAGATGCCAAACCATTCAGATAGAAGAAAAGGCCAATTAACCCACTCCTTTCTCTCAAAATGCAAGAGGAATTGAAAAATTTGAGAGATGGAGGAATCATTCAACCCACAAGGTATTCTTCTTGGGTTGCAAACTTGGTGCCGTTAGAAAGAAAAATGGAGATATCAGACTTTGTGTGGATTTCAGAAATATAAATAGAGCATTAATAAAGGAAAACTATCCTTTACCTACCATGGAGAACATGCTGCAATTAGTGACTAGTTCTGAGATGCTTTCTACTTTGGATGGTTTCTCTAGTTATAACCAAGTTGTTGTCAAAGAATCAGAGAGGATTAAAAATGCCTTTACTACTCAGTGGGGAACATATGTTTTTGTTAGGATGCCCTTTGGTTTAATGAATGCTAGAGCTACTTTTCAAAGGGCCATGGATGTTGCTTTTTCTGGTTATATCAATGATGTTATTGTTGTTTATCAAGATGATATTACTATTTTTCTAGCAAAATAAGTGACCACTTAGCATTTAGAAATAATGCTAATAAGATGTAGAGAATATGACATTTCACTCAATCCAAAGAAGTGCCATTTTAGAGTGTAAAGAGAAAAACTACTTGGTCACATTATGTCTAAAGAAGGAGTTATGATTGATCGACAAAGGATAGAAGCTATCAACAAGATCCTAGTTCCAAAAACAAAGAAAGGAATCCAATCCTTATTTGGTCAAATCAATTTCATTAGAAGGTTTGTATCTAATTTTACTGAGTTGACTCTCCCTATCACTTTAATGTTGAAGAAGGACAAGAATATCAATGGGAAGAGGATACCCTTAAATCCTTTGATGGAATCATGGAAGCATTGAAGCATGCTCCTATTCTAACAGCAACACAAATTACAAGAAACCTTTCCAAATCTTCTCCTTTGCTTTTGAGCACACCATTGCATCTATTTTGTTGCAAAAAGGATGATGATGGAGCTGAAAGACCTATTGCCTTCTTTAGTAAGGCATTGCAAGTAAAATGAGTTGAGATACACAATCATGGAGAAGCATGCCTTTTTTGGTGAAAAAAACTAAGGTTTTCGGACCTTATATTTTGAGTTTCAAAGTTTTTTCTTATGTTCCTCACGCAATTGTAAAAGATGTCTTATCGAGATGGATATTTCAAGCAAAAGATACAAGTGGGTTAAAAAATTGCGGGTGTATTATTTGGACATTCGGACCATAAAGCTAGTAAGAGGTTTGGGTCTTGCCTAAGCTCATGGCTAAAAGTAATTTATAGAATGCTGAAGTAAATGAAGTAGAAGAAGAGAGGGTATATGTTCTTAAAAAATTGTTGAACTCTGAGTGGTACAAGGATGTAATCTATTATCACGACACCTATGCTACTCCATACGAACATCCGAATAAAAATTAGAAAAAGAGCTCTCAAGATGGATTCTCAAAATATATCATTACAAACTTTGGGTTGGCTTGAAGAACCCAAAATAATTGCTAACTTCCATGGAGGAGTTTTGGAGGACATTTTACTTGGGAGGGTTACTACACCCTAAGATTTTGAGGGCATCAATAGGTCTATTGGTGACCAAATATTTTTAAAGATGTAACTCGATTAGTTAGAAGATGTGAGAGTTGTCAACATTTCTCTAGAAGAATGAAAGCTTCAGGATCCCTTCCTTTGCATCATGTATCAATTGAATCTCCTTTCAAACAATGGGGGTTGGACTTCATTGGTGAAATATTTGATTCATCAAGTGCTTCTCCACACAAATGATTTTGGTAGCTATTGATTTCTTCACAAAATGGGTGGAAGCAATTTTCACTAGGAAGGCAATGCACCAAGTTGTAATGGACTTCGTATTGAATCATATCATCTACAAATTTAGAGTGCTAGTCATTATTTTTGCTGATAATGCGATGAGTCTCGAGATCTGAAGTTTAGTGGCAATGTGCAAAGAATATGGACTAAAGTTAACATATACTTCTAACTACAATCCACAAGGAAATGGACACCTTTCCAAATCAATAAAAACTTGTTGAATATTATTAAAATTACTTTGGAATTAAACAAGAAGAAGTAGGGTGAATAACTAAATTTTTTTGTTTGGGCATGATAGGATCATTGCCAAAAGAGATACTCGTAAAATCCCATTTGAATTGGTATATGGAACACAATCTCTTCTACCCTTAAATATGTATTTTTCGTCATTTTATGTTTGTTAAACAACTTGAAGATCAAGAATTCAATTCATATGAAGTAATGGAATCGATTTTTGAACTTGATGAAGCAAGAAGAGCATCCCATCAAAGGCATGTCAAATTCGGAGAGAAAATGAAGTTGTTTGATAAGAAGGTAACCCCAAGAGCTTTCAAGTATTGGAGATCTTGAGCTATTGTGGGATAGTAAGGCATGAAGATAAGGGAAATCATGGTAAATTTGATGCTTTGTGGATGGGCCCATATTCAATTGACATAAGAATCGGTGAGAATAATTTTTTCCTCAAGGATTTGAATAGGAATTGCTTGAGATCTCTCAAATGGTAGACATTTGAAGCATTTCTTGGGTTGATCCCCAAAACCTTGAAGTTTAATATCACTTGAGATAGTGTGACTTTTTTGTTTCTACTTTTTTTTTGTTTTTTTGAATGGTTTTTTGGTTTAGCTTTGTGGTGGACCCTTTTTGTTGGTTTATCAATTGGTTTTTGGATGTTTTGGCTTGTGACTCTATTTTCCCAATGGTTTTTTGGCACATGGATTGCTTCGATTCTTGTGGCATTTCTCCGAGTGCCCATCCCAAAGCTAGAGCCAATGTTGGTGCCCAATTTGAAACATCCCTATTTTACTAAGGAGGAATGTGTTTTTTCCTGTTTAAGGAAAAAATGGTTTTGGGATTCTCATATTCTTCAAATTTGACAAAAAAATTCTCATTTTTGTGTTTGAGTGCTATGTGTTCACATTTCCTCCATTTTACACCATTCTCAAGGAATCCCCATGTTTAATTTGCATTTTGCCGTAATTTTCTACATATTTTGAATGCCTCTCCATTTTTTCATTTTTTGCCAGTATTTGGAGATTGAAATTTATTCAATTTGTACTTATTTTCCCTAAAAATATTTGTTGATGGCGAATCACAACACCCTAAATGTTTGATAACTCGATGGGTTGAGACTCTCAATGCGATTACATAACATGGAGCTTTTAAAAGTGTGGGACTTGCGAATTAAAAAGAAGAAGTGGATGAAGGCCGGTTCCTATTCCTCTGTTTAGATGCACACATAAAATGTAGAGGCCCATTTAATCAAAACCTAATCTAACTTTCCAAGGAGACAGGTAAGAAGATTCATAAAAATAAACCTAAACTAACAAATGTGATGCACTTGATGAGGAATGAAGAACACACAATTGCTGCTAATAAACACAAACCATTAAAAGCAATGCAAGATCATGCACAAATAACCAAATTTGCATGTGAAAGATCGGGAGGATGTAAATGAACATAGAGAGGGTTGAGAATCATCCACATACATGCATTATTTGCTCCAAATATTGATATAATAGGCATGAAAATTCCAAGAGGCAAAGTTACATTTGATGCTTTGTGGATGGGAGGTTTGAACTCCACAAATTCGCCTTTTTCCTCAAAGAGAAGAAGGGAGGGGCAAAACAAGAATGTCCAACCTTTAGAAATAATCCCCTCCTTACAATATATAGGAAGAATGAGAGAGGGTAGAGAGAGGAATTCCATATCTACCCCAACCACCTCCAGTTTGTATTTTATTCATCTCATTATGGTTTGTAGGTGAGAACCCTAGCAAACCCAAAAATGGTGAACTGTATTTTGAATTTTTGAATAAATTTTTCTCACTCTAATCAAAGATATCCAATCATAGTTAGATAGAGCACCTTGTAAGCTTTCCCGAAGTCCAACCTTGCGTGAATCGAGCTCCTGTGAAAAGTTATGACCATTTGAATCCTGGGTCGAGGTTTGCTTCTGTCGGGTTCTCATATGTCAAATTTCAAAATGTTGCGTCTTTGGTGCACCTTTGAGTGCACATCCTCACGTCAACATAATTTTCCAGTGCACCATAGGCGCTGAAAATGTGGTGTCCCCTTTTAATTACTACACCAGAGTGCAACTTGTGGCCAAATAAATGTCAAATGCCTTTTGAGTTTATTTGATTTCCATATTCTTATGTTGTCTATATTTACCCGCCGGGAGATATATACAAAAATATCTCTTTCCATGGTCATAAATTTCCTAAAATCACTTTCCATTTGTCTTTTGATCGAAAAATTCTTCACCCATGAAGAAAAAATTGATTTTGGGGTCGACAATTTTTGCATTTTTGAGGGTCATACGGGCATCCTTTTCCTGTCAAATTCTAGCTCATATACTTTTGCATATGTGTGTCATTTATAATTGGACAAGGATCGGTGGGTCATTTCTAAAAACTTAACATTTTTATGTTTTTGGAAAAATGTGCAAGTTGCCCCCATAGCTCCACAAGCCCCAAAGGAGGTACACGTGTCGCGTGGAGAGATGGTAAGGCGAGATGGATGGATGGGTTAAATTATAATTTATTGGACCATAAGGACCACATCCAATGAGAGGAGGACACATGGCAGGTGGGGAGATGGAAAGGCATAGGAGTTTGATACTTTTCGGCCTTTGGTGAAAAAAATTAAAGTATAAAATTAGACCGCAAACTCACAGCCAATGGGATGAAGACACGTGTCAGAATTAGAGCACGAGTGGCAAATGGAGCCTCGAGGAAAGCTAAATTTTTTTTTAGCCATTTTGGAAAAGGGGGAGAAAATCATCATAATGGACCCGCGAGCCATAAGGTAAAAAGTAAAAATTAATCTAAGGAGTCAATGGCGAGGAGTAGGCTGGCGGAGGAAATGTTGAAACATTTCCTTTGGAAAAATAAGATAAAATCATAAATCGAGTGCTTCCCCTCAGCCAATCATATATGAGGACACATGTCTTGCGGAGGGTGGAGCCTCTGGAGGAAAATTAAAATTTTTCCTTTGTTTAAAAAGATGCAAAATGTGTAAAATTGAGTTGTGACTCCATATCCAATCATATTGCACCACGTGCAGACCCAAATCGCAAAGGTGGAGTGGTGGAGGAAATCAAGAAATTTTTGTAAATTTTCAAAAAGTTGTAAAAAGGTCAAAAGTGTCCCCGAGGCCCATTTTTCCTGGATCTGCCATGTGGAGGGCTCATATTTAAAGATAAGAATAGATCGATGGTAGCTATGTATTTCACCAATTTGGCTGCCACTTGAGCTCCAGGAAGTTTGGAGATATGTTATTTGCATCAATTTTCATTGAATATTTTTCCAATTTGTGTCGTTTTGGCTTATAGGGTCCTAATTGATAGAATTGGGGGCTTAATTTGTTAATCTAAAGCACATTTCAAATGAATTTTTACTCTAATTCATGAAAAAGTGAAGTACCAGGTCCTAAGTTATAGAGTAAAAATTGGGAAAGGAAAATATGAAATAATGAAATGAAAGGGGTCTACATGCGTGGGGAATGAAAAACGTGCTTCCACTTTGAAGAATGATGAAAGTTTTGTAATGATTCACCTTTTGAAAGAACAACTAGTAACTTTTTGTGAGTTTGTTAAATGTCATTTTCTAAAAATATTGTAAAGCAAAGGTGCTTTGAATATTCCACTTTTGGAGGGAAGATTTGAGAGGCAAAGTGAGTGAGTGAGTGAAAATGTATATATTACATGAATTTTTCATGTAAAGGATCGGAGAAACTTAAAATTTTCATGGGAAAATATGGGAAGAAGCCCATTCTCTGAGAAACCACCTGAGAACCATTTTAACTCCTTTTTGCATCAAATTTGTATCATTTTAGGTTGGTTGTATATGTATAGCCACTAACAAGCTCTGAGATTGTTCTTATAACATTCCCCTGTTGATAAATTGGGTCATTCTGGATTATTTTGTGTTGTCTCTTGGTAAAATTTGCATTTACTTATGTTTCAGAATGTTTTCAATTTGTGTTTCTTGCTCCTGTTGCAATCTGGTGTTTGGAATTTCCTTTTGATCATGTAGATATAATTCAGGTAACAGCTTAGTGGCATTTGCAATTCTAGAATCAGAAGAGCTTTCATCTGATGAAGGGATAAACAAATTTAAATTCACTCTGCTTTCCTTGTTATAGATTTGATTGTAAACCTTTAAGAGTACCTTAGGTCTGATAGAATAAAAAATTTTAAATGCTTTGTTGATTCATTTAACTCAAGATTTTGTGATAAATCATCAAATATTGTGTGGAAGAGTGTAGATCTGGGCTTCCATTTGATGCACATATCTTGGTTTAAGGAACACCTTAACCTCTTTGAAGCATTTCTATTGTCTAAGTCTTTCAATTTTTGTAAAGGTACTCAAAGAAGTTGGTAAATTCTGGTTAGTCTTGTCTGAATATCTCCCACCCCAAAATTCATTTCAAATTTACTCATCCTACCTATAATACCCCTACTTAGTGTTGTGTGTCAACAAAAGAATACAAATCCATTTACAAAAATGCACAAAGCAAATTAGGATCATATCATGTCTTTCGTAGCCTTAGCCTTGTCTTGAAAGCATTTCCATCATTTATTAGTGACATATCTGTTGAGTTTGAATAATGGGAAATTGATCATGTTTTCTCAAGGCCATCTCCATACAATCTGCACACAAGATCAAGGATATTTTCACCTCCTTCACCAAACATAGAGCTACTGATATAGGTTCTCTTACCTTCGTTGATAGGCACAACCTAAAATAGTGAGGATTAGATCAAATCCTTCTAAGGTGCTACCCACTTCTTCAAAGCCCGATTGCTAACAAACAAGTCAAATAAATTACTTCCCACTACAAATGACATATAAACTTTTATCTACCTTTGAGTGTCTTGTAAAATCCACATGCCGCTTAGGATATTTGTTCTCTTCCATATAAGACAATTAGTAATGACTCACTAGAAAAATGAACTAATCTCCATTATTATATTTAGAATTTAGAAAATGATATTTAAAGACTAGCGACCACTAGGATGGATGTTTACTTCATTTCTTGGATATTCTAATACATGACAAAACAAAAATATTCGAAGATAGGAAAATTTTTAATAATTTTCCACAATACATGTAGCCCTAAAATCAAAGCTTATTATATTCCCATCGTGTAACATAACAAATTTTAATGAATTTCTAATTACACATATTCCAAAAATAAATTGTTATCCTAGTGGCCATTGTGTTCAATATGTTATTCGAAGTCCAACACATGATATTCGAAGGATAATTGCACTAAGGTCATATATTTTTCATCATGTTAGTGTAACATAAAAGATTCTTGAGATTAACGACCACTATGATAATTATTGTCTTGCATTCAAGCCCCTCTAACCTAAAGCTATAAAGATTGTTTTTTACATTGATGAAAATATATCCTAGAATATATAGACACTAGCGGCCACTAGTCTTCACTTCTACCAAAAAATTGACAACTTGAAACAAACCAAATTTAATAGTGATTAATTATTTAAATTGCTTAGTGCAACGCATAACATAAACTTATACTAATGATTTATTGTATTTTATAATTAAAGGAGGGTTGAAGGGTCCCTTTCCCTTTACATTACAAATATAATGAGAGGATCAATCTAAAAACTCAAATGATCCAAAGAATCACTTTGTGAAAAATGTAAGGGAAGAGGCTAAAAACACAATTGGTTGGGATTATAAAAATCTGAATACTTGTAAGCCAAACAATATGATTCAATAATAATGGAACTGACAATGGTATATAACAACCAAAAATATATATATCATGATGGATACTAGAACCACTTATTTATCTGAATCAATTGAAATCTCTGTAACCTCCACCTTAATGGGATTGAAAACGGTTTTGGTTGGATGTTCCGAGAAAAAATGCCTTTTCTAGTAAAGAACTTGACTCTTTAACCAATCGTACACCTCAGGACCTATCCGGTGAAGAAAATAGTAACGTGTCAATTCCTATTGAAGAGGAGTAGACATAACATCCAAGTCAGGTAAGTAGAATGACCTACCTCCCATCGACGATGTCTCGCCCCATTTTTCCACTTCATAGTAGAAAATATTTACGATTTGAAATAGTTTATGTAAATCGAACAAAAATCCACATCCACCAAACATTCTTATTTATATTGAGCATCAGAAAGTAAAGGCCACGATGCACTCAAGGTTTTGTCCATTTTCACTTTAATGCATACACTATAAGTCGGCTTGATCCAGGTGATGATCCATCTCAAGTCCTAATCCTTCGCGGATGTATGATAAAAATATGAAAATGAACGTCAAGAAACTTTCTCATTCACCATCGGACATCCCTCTAGAGAAAGATAAGAATCTCCATGAAATCCCACAATAAGAACCAGGTCTTGCTCTTATTCAATCCAAAATGGATTTAAACTCGTGACGCAAAAATTTTATGTATGAAATCCAATTTCATGCACGAAGTGGCAAATTGCATGAAAGGAAACATTGGTCTATCCATGATAGAATAAATGAAATCTCATGAGACAAACTTAAAATATCTAAAAATAAGGGAGATTGACTACATACATAGATGGATTAAATATGACATTGCATGATTGTAATTAATACAAGCTTGCTAGCGGCTTTAATATCAACCTTTATTGGAAATGGTGATGATTCTGTCCAATCAACATATTTATTACCAATCTTATCACAAAACACTTGGTTAGTCCCTTGATTTTCTACAAAATCTACCTATTTATTAGCTATCTTAATAGATTAGATTAAAGGTTCAATTTGGAGTTAATGACAACATACAAAGGGAATTTTATTCACACAAGATTGATTTTCCCTGACAAGGTATGATTTTTTATGGTGGCATTAGCAATAATATGGGAGTCTCTTACAATAATTAATTCATTGTAATTCGAGTCATTAGCCAAGGACCAACAATGTTCTAACACTTAAACTTATTGATTTATACATTTAATACTTTACTAAATTTCTAGTCATTAGTCAAGTTATTAATTATGAGGGTAGCCTCTGGAAGAGGCTAAGCATTTCATTTTCATGTCTACCTTGCCATATAAGATTCGAGGATACTTCTTCTACTATGATCTACTTCTGCTACTATGATTTAACCTTTCTTATCTATGTGGCTATGTTTGTTACCAGAAACTGTTTATCTTCACAATAGCAAAGCCTTCCCTTTCATTAACTAACGGTACTTATCGGTCGCCAAGAATTTTTATTTATATGAAAAGATATGAATTACATTTTCTACACAATATATCAAATGAGAACTACATAAGGCATCAACCTTCTTGAAGGTATGTATTCAAGGACTTGGCTCTGCTAGGGATAGTCCAAAAACATAATATAATTACAAATAATGACAACAAAGTTGTTCAGATTGTTTTTACATTGTTAAAATGGATTCCTTGATAATGTGGAGGGTGGAAGTCTGCTAGCCTTCTCGGTAGTGAATAACCTATTCCCGATCAAGATCCACATTACAATGGATTTTTATCCTCGAATTTAAAATGATTTCCGACAAAATATAGAGCATACAAACGGAAATTTATTCACACAAGATTGATTTTTCCAGACAAGGTATACATTTTTATGGAAGCGTCAACAACAATATGGGGGTTTGCTACAATAATTAATTCATTACTATTCGAGTAATTAGTTAGGGAAAGACAAAGTTCCAGCACTTAATTTTACTGATTTATATATTTAATACTTTACTAAATTTTTAGTCATTAGTCAAGTTATTAATTATGAGGATAACCTCTAGAAGAGGCACACCCATTATTTTTTCACATCTACCTTGTCATACAAGCTTCGAGGATACTTCTTCTACTATGATCTACTTCTGCTACTATGATCTAACCTTGCCTAACTATGTGGCTATGTCTATTACCAGAACCTATTTATCTTAGCCTCTGATCATTTATGCCCTCAATTTTTAGTCAATTATTTAGGACTATTTTGTTTAATGGGTGATTTCTTGAAATATTCAAGGCCATAATGATCGGATACACCTTCACATTTAAAATATGTAGTTCTATTATTGACTTCTAACTCTTAAATTTATTCTTAAGGTAGACACCTTTGAATTTTTTAGGTCAATATTTATTAAAAAAAAGGTATAGGCTAATGAGCGCCAAGCCACTCCTTCCAATAAGTAATGTATCTTAGCGGTCACTAAACATTTTCCTTGATAAGAACCAACATGAATTATGTGATATGAAAATATATCCAACTAGTAATACATAAGGCTTCATCCTTCTGATTGTTATTCTCCAAGTTAAAATGGATTCTGACAAAATAGAGAGGAAACTACCTAAGGGAAGTCAGGAAACTTAGTGGTCGCCAAGGATTTTCCTTTCTTTGATGTTCTAAGACAAGAGAAGACAAAAAAATTTGAAAATAATAAAATATTATATAACTTTCCTAAATACACGTAATTAAAAATAAAATTTTAAGCCTGGCGGTCATTGAGTTCAATATGATATTCGATGTCTATTACATGTTAGCGGCCACTAGGAGATCTGAATTCTTGCATATGGGACAAATAGTAACGACTCCAATGAAAAACTAACTATGCTCCATTATTGTATTTATATTTTTCAAGACTAGCAACTGCTAGGGTGGATGCTTACTACATTTATTTGATGTTCCAAGACAAGAGAAGACAACAAATACTCCAAGAAAAGAAAAATATTTACGACTTTTTCGAATAGACATAATTAAAAAATAATTTCAAGAGAATACATCATAAAGAGCCAAACACATAATCTTAATCCTAGCGCCTACTAGGTATATTAGCTGCCTTCTAGGATCTTAGCAGACATTAGGGTTATCCATGTTTTGTTTGTTATTCGATCACTAATTTTAAAATAAGAAACTATTGAGGCTTGATACTGGGAAACCATTACTTTCAATTACTAATTGAACCTAGCGGCTGCTAGGCATTTTCCTTTTTACTAGCTGATTTCAATTATGTGATATACATGATATATCTTATGAGAAAAATAAAAACGTACCTATTTACAACACCTAATCACATCACGACATGTAAGATTTGTTATTATTAAATATTCAATTCTCAACCATTATCACTCATGTTGGATTCCAAGTTTCCACAATTAAGTAGTGTAACTCAAATATGTTTTTACAGTGATGGGAAGATAGCCATCAATCCACTAGTATCTCCTCTATCCTAAAACTATACATATTGTTTTTTACATTGTGAAAAGATATCCTGGAATATATAGATGCTAGCAACTGCTAGTCCTCACTTTAAGCAAAAAATTGATAACTTGAAACAAACCAAATTTAAAATCAATTAATTATTTAAATTTCTTAGTGCAAAGGATAACAAAAAGTTTTTTAAAGATTTCTTTTTTTTATAACTAAAGGAGAGTTGAAGTGTACCCAGTGACCACTAACCTATAAATATCTATTCCTATTGGATTTTAGTATAAGAAAATAATGACATAAAGATACATCATCTCCTTGCTTTTGCACTATTGAGAAACAATATTTATCCTTTCTAATTACTAAAAAAATATCAATTTTTTTAATTCCTTTTTCAGGAAATATGTATTCCATTGGTTTTACTTCTTTCCTACAAATTCCATTGATTGAAGGAGTGAAGGATATTAAAAATGTAGATGATGAATGGTTTGTAGAAATGCATTCCCCAGAAAAATTACCATGGTGATCTGTGGTTTTTTTGTTGATGAAGACGTTGTCAAAGAATTTTGTATAGTAATAACTATAAAGGTTATTGATCAACAATCATTGTGTATTCAGGTTGAATGTATTGATGTTGTAATGAATAAGTTCCTTATTCTTGACATGGAATTGGAAGTTTCATTGTTCAAGAAATTAGAAATGAAGGCTTCTAGAGAAAATAAAACATGTTCCTATTTCAAATATGGTTGAAATTTGAGGTTGTTTATTGTTATCCCGTAAAATTGACAAGGAAATTTTACCGATAACCATACTTGAAAATTTTGTTTCGATCCCTCGTTAGGGATCCTTCATGTTCGAAACGCGTTGTAAAATCCCTTCCCGGAAATCTAGTTTTCAACTTAGTCTTTTGAGCCTTTTTTGGTTGGGCGCATGAAATATGCTTATAACACTAGCTTTTGATGCGCCCTTAAAAAGCCTTTGGCACATGGTTTTCCATGTTAACACATATTTCTATAAGCGCCAAAGGATGTTGAGTCTCTTTTGCGTGCGCCAAGGCGCATGCGCCTTATTGTTGACATTGCTTTTGTTGCTCCACTTTTCGGTGCGCCAAAGGGCGCACATAATCTCGCTGCAACACAAAGTTTTGGTGCGCCAAAGGGCGCACGCTTTCCCCTGTCGACAGCAACTTTCATGCGCCATTTCAAAAGTGGTTGGCGCATTGATGACCAGTTTTTCTATAAATATACGTGCGCGCCCATGTCATTTTCATTCTTTTGCAAAGCACGTGATCACTCTGGACTTGTCAGCCTCTGCTCCGTCGTTTTCATCGCCCTGTGGACCCGCTCTCCAAATTTTTGCTATATATCTAAGGTGAGAGGTTCTCCCTCTTCTCCGTTTTTGTGCTTTCGGTTCTTTGAGTGTTCTTGGTCTGTGTTTTGGCTTGCTGGCCGGTTTTAAAATGAGATTATGATTAAGCTAGCTCCTCCCCTGTGCTGTCCTGTCTCATTTCCTTCTTCTTTTCCTCCTCCCTTCCCTCCCTCTTTCCAGATCTGCTGGTAAAGGGGTGTTGTTTTGAAAATGGCTTGGTCTGATAAACTTTTCTCTGAAACCTTATATGTCCAAGCAACCTTTGAAATGGAGGAAAGAATGAAAAGGTTTGAGCAAAGAGTTTAGTTCTATGGCGCACTGGCGCGTCTTGTTGCACTTAAGACAGTTGCGCCCCTCGGCGCATCTATCCGCCTTGTTGCATAATTGAAATCCGCGCCAATGGCGCAGCCTTTTGTCCTGCTGCATCTAGAACTCATGCGCCCTCAAAGCGCGCCTTTTTCGCATGCTACAAGTGTCAATCCCGCGCCTCCTTAAAAGCCTTTGGCGCACCATTTATCCATGTTACATCCCGTTTCCATGCGCCAAAGGGCGCACCCAGCTTCCATGCAACACAAGCCTTCTGCGCGCAAGTATAAAGCTATAAAGGCGCGGGCGCACCCCCGATCGCCAGTAACATGATGTTGTGTAAACCCTTCATGCGCCGCGCCATATCCCTTTTGGCGCACGAAAAATCCATGTTACACGATCCATCCATGCGCCAAAGGGCGCACCGAATACCAATGTAACATACAATTCCCATGCGCCCTGCCATAAAATGCAATCTGCTACATCCATGCGCCATGCGCCTTTGGCGCCAGTTTAACCTCTGCAACATTCCTTTTCTGTGCGCCTTATCTATTTGGCCTGCCAGTTGCATTTTTCATGCGCCCTGCGCCCTGAGCCTTAAAATCTCTAACTCTTTCTTCTGCTAGCATTCCAATGGAAGATCAAATGACTAATTCAACCTTTTTGGATTGGGTCTCACTTCTTCTTCATGCAGATCAGCAACTGAGTTCGAAAGAACACATGTCTACGTCAAGCAAGAAACCCACCAAACCAAGAGGAAAGGCTAAGCTGACAGAGGAAGAGATGAAGTACAAATATCAGAAGGTCAGGATGCCCGAATCACAGTGAGAAAGGGTGCGATGGATGTCGAGACTCGGGTGGGTCACATTGACATGGAGGAATTCTGGGTTAGGACTCAGAAAGTTACAAGAAGTCCATGGATGGACAAGTTAATAGGCAGTGCCCTGCACTTCGCCGGAGGAATCCCCGTCAGCGCTGTCAACAACGAATTCATGATGGTGATTGCCCAATGTTACAACAAAGACACAAGATGTGTCGAAAATAGCAAGGGCGAGGTAGTCATAAACCTCACTGCCCGTCATTTTGAAATAATGCTCGGCATCCCTCACCACCGGAACTTCGTGGCTGTTAGCCAACGAGAATGCATCAAGGCCTGGGAAGACAACGAAGACCAGTGCATGCAGTTGATGAATGAGGTCTACCTAAAGAACAAGAAGGTGGTGACCCGGTGGCCACAGACTATCCACCGAAGTGATTTCTCAGAGGAGCTCAGCGATACTATCACCTTCCTGAGCAGAGTCTTCGGGCTTTCAGATGCCCACTATTTCCATAAGTGGATGCTGCGGTACTTGGAGACAATGAATAAAAATTTACCCGATCAGCGCTTTTGCTGGGGTGAAATAATAAGCAGCACCATCTCTGAGCAGCTACAACAGTTCGCCACAATAGGAGTGTTCCATATGAACTCCTATGTAGTCTATGTTGGCGCAGTCGCGAAGGGATTATCCGGGGCTGAACCGAAGTGGAGTATGGCCTCAGGCCAAGATATTTGATTACTACCCAGAGCTGAGGCTGGAGAATAGCATCCAACATTTCACAAAAGTTAACGATGCATTCTTCTATCATGTCATCTGCCTACTGAGGCCAAACATGACTCATAGCCGGACGACCAAAAACATAGTGGCAGTCACAGAGAAATGGGGGGCCCTGTTCACCCAATTTCCCACGTTCACCTATCTGAGGGCTGCCAACTTTTTGGGAGAGCCAACCAGGCTACCAAGGTATGCTGGGCCTAAGCTGATTCTACTAGAACTGTCAAGGCAACTGGTCACATACCATGAGAAGTGCCTCAAAAGAAAGAAGGGTGGAACTCCTTTCCCCCTCAAAGTGGGCCGATACACATGCTCCACCCACCATAAGGCGAAGGAAATGTTCGCAGAGCTGGAGCTACTCAACTTGAAGCATGACTTCCCAGCCAGGCCTACCTTCGACCCAAGAAGCTGCCTGCCAAAAGCGAAGCTCGATCCGATCCATGTCCCTCAAATTGAGGATATTTACATTGACGTTCTCCATGAGGCGGAACTCAGAAGAAAGGATCACTCTCGCTTAGCATTGGCGGAAATCATCCAATATGGAGTGGCCATTGTCCCCGAAGGCTTCCAGACTACGGAAGATGAAGTAGATAAGGTGTATAATGACACAGATGGGGACAATTGGCCCTTCCCGGCCATTGACAGGAACAAGGCTCCTCAAACAATTGAGGAGAGGGTCAAGGAGACTATGCGGAGAACAGAGCATTGGTGTCGCATGAACGGACTAATCTACCTAGGGGTAGATTTCACAACTTCCCCATTGGGCAATGCACCTCCAAGGTCCAAGAAGCAGCTGAAAGGCAAAGGTGCAGAAGGTGAACCTAGCATCATTCAGGAAGAAGCCCCTGAAAGTCCTCTTCCCTCAGAGCCTGAACAAGTCATAACTCTTGATGAGGAATTGACAGAGGATAGTCCTATACGCCCATCCACCCAGGATGTCGGCGTCACTACAACTTCAGAGGTCCCTTCTATCCCTTCTTCTTCTCTTCCTTCCCCTCCTCGAGTGACTCAAACGACCACCCCTTTGGTCGTGTCCTCTGCCCCTTCTTCTACCCTTTCCCCTGCCTCTTCATCTATCTTCTCCTCCCTCGCTGATTTATCTTCTTCCATTTCTTCCCTCATCTCCGAGCTCCCTTCCCTTCCTATGTCTTCTGCAGTTGCGGTTTCCCTTCCTCCCGTGGACACTTCTTCGGCTATTCTTTCCATGCCGCCGCCGCGTGTCTCCACGTTTTTCCCCTCTTCTACCGTTGCTGCCTCCCCCTCTGTCTCTGGTCCTTCTTCTATAGGACCAGCTTGGATCTCTCAGCAGCTGAGCCAACAAAAGAGGAAAGTCCCCATCGCTCCGATGGACTTTTCGGTCATTCCAGCTAAAGGAGCAAAGAAACAGAAGCCGGTTACACGCTTCTCGAAGAGCGCTGCAGGTGAGAGAGTCATGGAAATAGCGTACCCCAACCCCCTCAAAGAGAAAGAAGATCTGTCTCCAGATTTCACCGTGACCCAAGTCACAATGGGGACATCCTCTGAAAGTCTCCAGGGGGAAGCTCTTTCCGCAGTTGATGCACTCTGCAAAAAGCTTCAGGAAACGAAAGAGGAGAAAAGGCTACTGAAGGAGCAGAACAAATACCTGCTTCAAGCCTTATAGAAGATGGGAAGTGCACCTCCCACAACGCCCGAGAATCCCGAGCTGCTCAAGAGAAGATCAATGAGTATTCAAAGATCGGTGAGCAAGGTATGGCCGTTTCTGCTGAGGATCCAAATCCTCAAGGATAGTGAAAGAGTAATCGCTTGAGTATACCAGCTTTATACCTAAACATCGGAAGGTAAATAAGGAACTCCAAGCATTAGCGAGTCCGATATCGAAGAGTTAGAGCATGCTAGACTCCAACGAGACCTTCCAAAGAAATGTTCGATTGCTCATCAAGATCTGGTCAAGTTCGGAGTATTCGGCCATCTAAGGGCCCTCAACAAAACTATGTCCACTCTGGACTATCGGATAGATCAGCTAGAATTCGTTCTGGAAAAGATAGACAAGGTAAAGGAAGAGGCCCTGGATGCAATGCATCAAATGGAGAAAGTTGTTCTCGCCATGACTCTAGGGTTGCTCACTCCTTCCCTTACCTTGAGATCACCGATGACACTATCCGGATTTTCAAGGAGATAGCTTCTCAAGGGACAGGGCCAGAGGTCACATTCGACACTGAATCTATCAACAACCTCCGCACTGTAGGGACTTCATCGGGTTCCTCATCGAGACGGGAAAGATTATTCCAAAATCCCGAGAAAAGCTCATGACGAGCGGGAGACTTGCAAAGCAATCGAACGGCACAAGGATCCGTCACAGATCAATTTGGGCCGATGATTAGAAGTTTTTGGAATACCGCGCTCGCCCCACATATCATCACCCGAGCAACATCGAAGCAGCAACCCTTTTCGGCGCAGGGATGATGATGATGAGTAGCTTCTTCTTCTTCTTCTTCTTCTTCTTCTTCTCTCTATTCTCCGACTTTCTTTTCGAAATGTCTAAAATGTGTTGGCACAAATGATGACATCATCCATGTTGCATCATGTGATGATGTCATCCATCAAAGTTGTCAAAGTCAACATGACTTTTAGATATTTTGTAAATATCTTTGTAAATAAGTGGTTGGCTCCATTTTTCCTTCTCTCTCCCTCATCTTCTATAAATATGAGAATACTTGTTGTATTCAGAGGTGAACATTTTTTAGATAGAAATAGAAGTGAGGAGAGAAAGACTTTGAGCTTTCTTGTAACAGAAGAGAACAATAATACAATTATTCAGACTTTGTGCTCAATAGCTGTGTTATACATTAGATCTTTCTTACGTTAGAGCTGTATGTGTTTAATCTGTTGGATTCATATCTACTTTTCCGTCATTTGTTTATCAAGTATTGCTTTGTTTATTTATGCAAGTAGGTTTGGCTCTCTTTACTACCAAACTAAAAACATAAATCTTCCACCTTTCTCGCTTTGAATTCATTTCTTTTCTCCCTTTCGGATCTGTTCTTTCTCTTCTCCCTCTTTCATTCCTTTCTTTTCCCAGCCTAGAACACTCTCTTGGGATGAGATCCCAACCCCGAAGGCAGAATCTATGAGACTTGCATAGGTTCCTGCTAGTAGAAATAACAATAAACCGGTTTAAACTGCTTCTTTGTCTCAAAGAGGGGCTAAGCCACGCACTGTTGGTTCGTCTATCCATAGATCAGATGCCCACGCGACAGATTTTGGACCAGCATTTATATAGTCAAATAAAACAAGCTATGAAAATGCCCTTAAAATTCATACTAACATGAATTTGGTATAAACAAAATTGCATAGAAATGAGAATACCTCTTCTATTTATCATTATTTGAATAGAATTTTTTTACGCTTTGAAACACAACCTCGTAAAGCTATTTACAATCTTTGAGGCAATCACATTTGTCTAAATTAGATATAGATCCTATAATTCAAAGTTGCAAGTGCTTAAAAAGAATAACAAATTGGTTGTGTTGTTGAAGAAAGTGACCAATATATTTGAGAAAACAAAAATTACAAATGTTGAACAATTAAAATTGTTTTTGTTCAATGGTGATGTTTTTCTAGTTGAAGTTTCTAGGTGCCATGTGTTGCCTCTACAATATCAATTCCATCCTATGCATGAAGAGAATGTTGACCTTATTTTCCATTCAATGTTGATTAATGTTATTCCTACACTAAGGGATGTAATTCTTCTTCCCTTTTTACCATCTACAAAGGAACTTGTGCTACTCGAGGATCCAGATGACTTGAAAAGGGATGATGTGCAGTTCTACATTCTAGATGGCCAACATACCATTTGTGCCCAAAAAAAAAATTTGGCGAAAGAAAATATAAGTCATTACATACTAAGACGCAATTTAGAAAGGATTGTATTATTTTCTCAAACGCGTAGAGTGGAGTCATTATTATTATTTACAGGAAGAAAAATGAGGTAAGAAAAATTAGATTAATACCAATTATATTGATATATTGTATAAGGATCGAATGATTTGGAGATCCCTACTAGGATATCCTCGAAGGAAAGAGTGGGAAACAAAAATAGAATAGTTGAAGGTAACGATACTTAATTTTAATGCATTTTTTCTTGAAATTTAATTTGTAACATGCATAAACTAAATATACTACTTCCTCTTTCAATGCATAGTTTTGAGAAACAATTTGTTTCTTGTTTTAAAGTGGCTAGGGCATAGAATCTTTCTAAAAAAATGACATTTATATTTTTACTCGAGGACATATGGACAAAATCGACAACAACCTTCCATTTATTTAAATCAGGTGGGCTTGCTTTTCTCCTTATAAGGATAATGTATGATTTGTCGTCACACCAAAAGCTCAAACTGGTAGTGGAGAGGGATCCTATTGTGTTAACCAATTACTATGCTAACACACCCTCACAATAGAGCCAAATGTAACCAGTATTCACCCAATTAGGCCCAATGAAATTAGGAGGGAAAGAAAATGGCACTTCCCGAGAGGTCACCCATCCCAAGATTACTCTAGGTCAGCGTACTTAATCGCTGAATCTAATACCATGTACAATTTTCTATCACACCAAAAATTGAACCAATGGTGGAGAGGGATCTCATTATGTTAACCAATACTACGCTAACAAATAACCTACTAACTTTCATAAAATTCATTGGAAAGGTTCATGGTGAATTTTTCAGCCTGCAAGAGGAATGACAAATGAGGAGATATTAATTCTAGTAGATAAAGTGCAATCACGGAAAGTATCACTAAGTGGCTCGATCAAAGCAAGGGTCATAGTGGAGACTTTTTATTCTTACCCGCAAAGAGTAAAATATGATACAAGAATGAAAGGAAAATTTCTAAAGTATATAAAAAGTAAATATCCAGGTAATATTGTATTGGTAGAATGCAATGAAAATAATATTGTTGAAAAATTTGGTTTGCATGACTCTCACTACCGCTAGTTGTGTGTACTCTTGGGAGAAGAGAATAAAGGAAAAAGAAAAGATGATTCCAAAGGAAGCGAAAAATCAACAAAAAGAAAAATTGATGTTGAAGTGGCATGGGTTCTCCTAGCGGTGTTTCAAAGATATAGTGACAACTAAATGATCTTAATGGAAGAATAAAGTCCCGAGGATGGAAGACACAAAGACTTCGCCTATCAATGTACATATCCCTTCTAGGTCCATTCAACATTATCTTCTATTCTATCAAATAATACATTCAATGCAAAATGTGTGATCATAGATTTCTATAATTTGTCTAGTGTGCTAAATTATGATGCAATAATGGATCTTCTTACAGTTGTCGGATCTAGTCTTTTAATTTTTTTATTATTGGGATCTTACCTATTGCTTCCTTAAAACTATTAAGAGAGATGATAACAAAATAAATGCAAAAATTTAAATACAAGGGGGAATCAGTTGTGGAAGGCTATTACAAATTTTATGATAGCAGTGGAAAATTTAATAGCTTGTGTCTTATGTACACAATAAATGATGTGCACAATTGTGATGTTGACGATGGGGATAGAGTAGAAATCACAATAGTTTGGATGGATAAAAATCTATAGCAATATGTGATTGCAAGGAAATCAACCTATAAGGAAAGAAACACCCTTTTCTTTACGAGATATCTTATGGATTTTGGTCACATATGTTTGATTGACTAGCTTCTAAAAATTCTCCAGTTATAGTGTTGTATGGTAGTAGTGTTGCGGTGGATACTTTAGTTGACTTGGGTCTATCTATGGTTTTTATTGTTGAATCACATGATCAAGAAATGTTTTTAAATTACTATTCTCATTTGAAAAAAGGTACATTGATTAAGATCACTTAAAACAATTATATTTTTTTAATGCATTTGAACTGATACATACAATATTTATGCAGACAACCAACTAGTAGAGGAAGACATTGTCTCTTCCTCTCCACATACAAACAAAGGAGATGAAAACGTTCTTAACATGTCGCAACCAATTCAACTTATTGCCCCAGATGTCTTTGACCATCTATCCAATGAATCTATAAAAGGTGAGTGGGAAATACTCGTATTATAAATGTATCACTACAAGAAGTTTTTGATTATCATTGTTTACATGTTTTTAATAAAACTTCAAATTTTTCTAGATTTAATGACAAATGGGGAGGCTATTGGCATGTCACGCATGAACTCACAGACAGAAAATGGTATGGTGGTCATGTAAAATTATAAACAAGACCATTTATAAGCCCTCATAATTGTAGGAACCTATAGCGAAGTAGTTTATTTCTATATGTATTACACTAGCGGTCGCTAACATACATCTTTTTAATTAAATTTATTTTGAATTGAGTAAATTTTTGGTTTATTAGTTAATATTAAATTGTGGACAATTGAAAAAAATTTACTTCTGTACAGTTGGCTATTTGGGGCCGCTAAGCTAATCAAAGTATGTCATACCAAACATAGTCCAGGAAATAATGGGCTAGCCTAGCAGATGCTAATATACATCAATATCTATGTAATATTTTCCATCAAAGGTTTTTTCATTGAATAAAAGCAAGTTATGTCACAAATTTAATTACGTCGCCATGGTATTTACTTTCAATTGATTAATGATTTTTTTAATTGGTTAACATTAAACTACACAAAATAGAAATGACAAATAATTCTATGTAGTTGGCCATTATCATCACTAATCCCATTAAAGATAGTCAACCCAAACATAGTCCAAACATTAATGGCTTACACCTAGTGGTCGCTAATATACAACTACATCTATGAAATATTGTATAAAAGCAAGTTGTATCACGTATTTTTTTACATCGACTTAAAACTCATTTTGGTTTAATTCCTATTTTTTCAAATAGAACGTGCATCACAAGCACCTATAGAGGGGGAGTGTGAGGTAATCTGTTAGAGTAGGTATTTACCTTAGCTCATGTTCACCTAGGTACTTTATTTACCTTTATTGTATTTATCTTCACCCACTTATGTGTTTGGATATTTATTTTTATTTATTTAGATATTAAGGGGATATTATGTAGTTGTTAGGTATAGTTCTATCCTTGATTTATGGTATTGACTAGATCCTTGATGTTTATTTCTCTCCTAAATCTATGGACTTAACTAGTTCTTTGATGACTATTTCTTTCCTTCATTAATGGCTTGATCTACAACCTTGACTGGTCCTTATATTGTTATTCCTTTCCTATATAAGCAAGGCCCATTCTCATTGTATTTAATTGAGTTCCATAATAATATATGATATTGCTGCTCATTTGTTTGCAAAGGTTTTGGTAAAGTTATTTTGGTGAATTTCTTTCATCTTATAGATCGTGGTGTTTGATTAAAATATGATTTATTGGCTTGGTACAATCTGGTTATCATTATTTTTATGGTATCGAGCAAGAGATTGTTGTTAACACCCATATGTAAGTTTCATTTTGTAATATTTTTTTATATATTCAGGATTTGTTTGTATTTTGTTGTTGCATGCATTTTTATGCAAAAAAGGATTTCATTGTATCTAGAAGGTGGTAAAACCCTAAGATCAACTGTAAACTTAGGTATTTCTGAGGAAGTCAATTTTTTGTTGTATAGAGAAATGTATTGGTTTGCCTCAAGATTCTTGGCATCTAGGAAGAAAACCCAACAAATCATTTTATGTGATTTTAGAGATCCGGTTTGGGTTTTTTTTTCTATGGGTGTAACATTCTTGGTTGGGGTACATCGGGCGGTTTCGAAAAGACATTTTAAAATTTTTTTGGTAGGGGTCCAGAGGTTGTTGTGCACGATTTGCTATTTCAGGAAAATCTGCAGACTACTATTTTGGGCGGTGAAGGTCATTTGCGATACAGTCCAAAAATAGAAGGTTTTACCAGAAGAAGCAATTGGATGTCACTTTCTCGAAAACCCATTAAAATCCTTAGCCATTGGTCATATGTTATGGTTGTATGATGGCTTAAATCTTGTGATTCCTACTAGGTGTTTAACTCCAGCCCCCTTCATTTTATTTGTGTGGTGAAGGCAAGAGAATTTTATTCTATTTTAGTGGTAACTAAAATAAATAATAGATAACATAATATTGAAAAGATTGTATCTTTTGATTGGTAACTCGGTTTTGAGTGTCATGTTTTGAAAAAATGCTTGTTTTTTCATGCTCTTTCCATTGAAATATTTATTTTGAGAATTTCACTATAATAATAAAGTGCCATATTATAACACGCACTCATTATAAAGTGCCAAAATTGGGGGTTCTTTTGCATTTCTTAGTTCTTGCATTTCTTTTGGTGATTTTTTTAGGATGGTGTCTTTATCTACTTCTGCATTAGATCATGTTGAGCCATTAACAACACATAATTATCGGACATGGAAATCAAAAATGGAAACAATAATTAAATGAAATAATTATGGGATTTAAATTCTTCAAAAAAACCAATGTTCACTAGAGAATATGAGAAATATCAATACCAATGTGAATTTGATGAGTGTATGTGTTTGATAGGAAATTATTTAAGTGATAGTATTTTGTTTCATTTGAGAAAATGTGAGTCTCCTTTAAAAACATGGGAGAAATTGGAGGATTTATTTGGTAAGGTGGATCATATGAGAGCCATGCAACTTGAAATTGAGATCACCTCTCTTAATCGTGATGATTTTCAACAATTATAGACTATATTACCAAGTTCAATCATTTGTTGAAACATTTGAGGGGAGTGAAAGAAATAAGAAAGATGAAGATTGTGTTTACTTGATTCTATCCAAGTTGAGAGGACCATTTCAAATATTTTCTTCCACCTTTTTCTCTAGCATAGATGCCTTAGGTGACACATTCAAAATGCCTTTCCTGACTTAGAAATATTTTGTGAAAGACTTACTAGGGAAGCATCCAAACTGTCTTGCCTTGAGTATTCCACCTCTCAAAAGACATTAGTTGCATATAATCCTCATGGAAAGGAAAACCAAAAAGTAAAACCAAATCCACCCCTTATCCATATCAAAATTATCTTAAGTCCAAAGAAAACAACTCTAAACCAAAGGAGTCTTCTAAATCAAAGAATAAAGTTATCTTTTCATGCTCTTTTAGTGGGGGTAGTGGTCGTGAAGAACATAGGTGTTATAAGCGAATGTAAGCCTTAGAGGATGCTGTCAAGAAACAAAAAAATCTATTGCCACACCACCTCCTTCTAATGAACATGGAAAAACACTTAATGTTGTTGGGAGATCTCAGTCACCACTTACAGATAGTTGGGTTATAGATTTTGGTGCTTCTCATCACATGAATTCTTCTAAGGAGTATTTTGTTTCTTTAGGTTTGAGTTCTACTTCCAAAATTAAGGTTGGATATTCTTCCTTTCTTTCTGTTGAGGGAAAAGGTGATATATAACTTAATGGTGGAAGTATCCAAGATGCACTATATGTTCCTGAAATCACTACAAATTTTTTTCGTATATCAAATTTGTCATTATGGTCAAGGAGAACAATGAATTTTACACCGGATGGAGCATAATTACGAACTTTTTGGATCCTTATTCACTTGTGTCTCAGGGTATTGTTGATCATGGTTCTAGCCTATATCACTTTAAGGGTTTTGATGACACTTCTTCTATAGGGGCAAGATTGGTTTCTCATGTAGATTTAGAGAGTAAGCTTTGGCATGAAAGATTTGGAAATATTTGAAAGAGTTGAGCACTCATGGTATGGTAGATGGTCTTCCTAGAATTTTTGTCTTGAAGGAGTTCGCTATGGCTATGTATTAGGGAAAAAAACCAAGATCCGTTTCCTAAGAATTTATCCAAGAGTGTTTATTCACCACTTGAGAGTGTTTATTATCCAAGATCCGTTTCCTACCCCCTCTTTTAATGGAGCTAAGTATGCACTTACCTTTATTGATAATTTCTCAAGGCGTACTTGTGTTTATTTTCTCAAGTATAAAAATGATGTTTTTTCACACTTCAAATTATTCAAGGCTTTGGTCGAGAAACAATCTTCGAGTTGCATAAAGCACCTTCTGACCGATAATGGGGGATTACTTTAGCAAGGAATTTTCTAATTTTTAAGAAATTAATACATTATGCACCAGCATTTTTCCCTCATACTCAACAACATAATGGCTTAGCGAAACGAGAAAAATAGAAATTTGAAGGAAATGGCTAATTATACGATTCATTCTAGAGATTTAACTCCTATTTATTGGGAAAAAGTAGTTAATTGTGCTAACTAGATTTAGAATCACACACCACACATATAAGTTGAACATTTGGCTCCAGAGGAATATTGGTTGAACACTAAGTCGGATGTCTCATTTTTTTGATTCTTTGGGAGAAATGCTTTGGCCTTTGTGCCAAAAATGAAAATAAAATCTTTGGATAAGGAGAAAACCCTTGATCTTTCTAGGGTATTGTGAGGACATGAGAGCTTATCGACTTTTAGATCTTGATACTCATGATGTTGTTTTTTGAACACATGTTTAGTTTGATGAGAGCTTCACTCCTCATTATTATTCATCTTCTTCCATGCCTCCTTCTTCATCTCATCTTGAAGATCCTTTGTTTGAGGAGGTTTATGAGGAGGTTATAGATTTTTTGAGGATCCACAATCTTTTAAGTCTCATGAGATATAGGAGTGGGATGATGTGATGACATTTGAATATTCTTCTTTGATGAAGAATCATACTTGGGATTTGGTATCTCTTCGTAAAGGAAGAAATATGGTTAGGTGTAGGTGGGTATACTTTTGAACCAAATACGCAACTAAAGGGTCCATTGAAAAGCATAAGGCTCATGTTGTTGCAAATGGTTTTCACAAGTTGAAGTTATTATTTACGATGAAACTTTTGCACTGTTACCAAGATGGATTATTTACGCCTTCTACTTGCTATTGCTACATCACGGGGTGGCCCATATACTAGATGGATGTTAAGAGTTCATTTTTACATGGATATTTAAAAGAGTAAATATAGATGGAGCAACCAACTATATTTTTTCAGGATTCTTCTCTTATTTGTAGGCTCAAGGTCTCTCTATGATCTCAAACAATATCCTCAGTCATGGTATAAGAAGATGGATTATTTTCTTCGATCTACTAGTTTTTTTGTTGCCACTCGATCATACGGTGTATCTCCAAAGATGTTGGTGAGGATATTGTGATAGTTGTCTAGTATGTTGATGATTTGTTACTTCTTGGCATTTCTTCTTCCCACATTCATACTATTGAGAGGGATATTTCTACACAGTTTAACATGACAAATCTTTGGTTATTACATTTTTTCCTTGGTTTACATATTTATCGAGATAGATTCAGGGATTAATTTAATTCGAAAAAGTACACACATGATCTTCTTCAACACTTTGATAAGGCTGATTACAAGCCAAGTCCATCTCCTTTGCGATCTAGGGTTTCTCTTACTTTCACATATACCACTCCACTTTGTGATCCTACATTGTATAGGTAGTTGGTTGGGAGTCTCATGTACTTGAACCATAGTCACCCTGATATTTCATTTGCATTAGGGCTTGTATGTCACTTTGCACATTCTCCTCATAGTAGTTAATGATAGTCTACTAAAAGTATTTTGCACTATTTGTAAGGCACCTCCCACTTTTTCCTACACTACACTAGGGGTTCTACTCAATTGGTTGGATATACAAATTCAGATTGGGTAGGTTCTATTGATGATAGGTGTTCCACTACTGGCTATCTTTTATGTCTTTGTTCGGCTCTAGTTTCTTGGGCATGCAAAAAGTAACAGGGTATTGCACTTTCATTTTTAGAGGTAGAATAGAGGGCATCAATTACAGGTGATTTAGCAGATTCTTTAGCTTTAATAGTTATATATAGAGTTTGGATTCATATAGGATTCACCAACTATAGTTTGGTGCGATAACCAAAATTAAATTCACATTTCTCCCAACCCAGTTGATCACCAAGAGACAAAGAATATTGAGATACACATCCACTTCATTTGTCAACACATTCAGAATGATTTCTTTTGTTGGAGTACATTCCAACTCAGGAGAAGGTTGGAGACATCTTTGTGAAGCCTTTTGTATCACCTCGCTACCTTGAGTTAGGTGGTATGTTTGGGGTTTCAGAAGTTGTTCTTGGGGGGTGTTCATGAGAACATCTTCCATTTTCTTCTTCTTTCTCTTTCCTTCTAGCTAGATTCTTTCCTTTTTGGTTTGAGATTTCTTCATGGATATACTCTACATGAGTAACTTATTAGGACTAGTTATTGGGAATCATACTATGGACATGCCACTTCTATTTTGGCCCCTAGCTTCACTTGAGGGGGTGTTAGGGTAGGTATTTACCTTATCTCATGTTCACCTAGGTACTTTATTTACCTTTATTGTATTTATCCTCACCCACTTATGTGTGTGGATATTTATTTTTATTTATTTAGATATTAGGGAATATTATCGAGTTGTCGGGTATAGTCATTTCCTTTATCTATGGTATTGATTAGTACTTTCCTTGATCTATGGTATTGACTAGATCCTTGATGTCTAGTTCTATCCTAAATCTATGGACTTAACTACTTTTTGATGACTAGTTCTTTCCTTGATTTGTGGCTTGATCTATGACCTTGACTGGTTCATAGATTTTATTCCTTTCCTATATAAGCAAGGCCCATTTTCATTGTATTTCATTGAGTTCCATAATAATATATGATATTGTTGCTCATTTGATTACAAAGGTTTTGGTAAATTTATTCGGAAAATTTATTTCATCTTATTGATCACGGTGTTTGATTAGCATCTAATTTCTTTACTTGGTATGATCTCGGTTATCATTCCTTTTAGAATCCAAGTCAAAGTCTCAATCAAGAAGCATAAAAATTATTAAATTTTGATTATTAGAATTGGTTAATATCAAATTTCTAAAATTGAGAAAATGTTACTTCTTTGCACTTGGCCAAAGGGATTATTTAATTATTTTAAATTTGGAATGTTTTCTCTATGAGAAAATCCAATCCCTGAAGGAGTTGGAAATTAAGTTCGGTAAGGAGTCTATCAAATTTAGAGGTTCACTTTGAAGGAATTTTTAAAGATACTAGCAAAAAATTGTGAAGTGGGATTTTGACGAGCTATCTCTCTTTGCGAAGTTGAAAAGTTGATTAATGATTTAAAAAAATAGCAATTGAATTAAAACCATTTTTTGGGTAAAAAAATTTTGTGTAGAAGAAAAAATTGCAATAAAATATTTCCAAAAGATTTTGATTAGAGAGGATATTGTTTTTGGCCCTAAATACACATTGTGTGTTATAATGGGCCAAAAAAACCCCTCCGAGAACATTTTATAGTGGGGAGGAAATCCAATGAAGAAAATTGTTTCAAAGATAAGTGGTTGATGATCAATTTGTATGAAAACATATCAAACATATTATCTTAGGGTTTGAGTGTTATAGAGGGCATCCCAAAATTATCAAAAATTTTTTTACAATGATATTAATTGAGTACGGTCATATGGTCACTCTTTATTTATATGTTGAGTTTACAAATTTAAAAGTTGGCAATATTTATACGTTCACTTTGATTGAGTTGATATTATAGTTTTCTAAGTTGATTTTTTTAATTACCCAAATAAAATATTATCAAAAATATGATGACCTATTTTAAATCACTTTTAAAATCTTACATTAATTCTATTTTTTTATAGATCCAATGCCTCATAAATTACTAGGTTTGTTGTTTTGAATTTCTAGTATTGGTGACAAAATACCTCATAATATGGTTCTGAATTTTAGAACCGGGAAGAAAAATTTGAGTGAGAATTTAGTGTTGACTTTATAAGTACTTGCATCAAAATATTTTGACACTACCTTATGGTCTTCATTTATGGATTCAAGAATGGTGAAGTACATGTTCATAAAAAAATTAGTTGGTTACACACTACCCACTTCACGTTCATTTGGGATACCATAGATGTAAGTTCAAAACAAATACAAGTCAATAGATATTAGAAATTTATGGTAATGTATATGGTGAAAACAATATACTTTTGATCGATGACACAAGATTCTTGTCACACAAATTCAAAGAAGAAATTACTCTCAAAACCCCAACATACTTTGGAGATTTGATGGAAACTATAAGATTGATTCAAAAATTTACATTGAATTATGTACATGGTTGAAACATGCAGGAGAACACAAGAACATGTGTAGATAATTAAAAATTTCAAATACACCATTGGCGTTTGAATTTTATACTTTGCTTCCAAATCAAACAATGTATTGTGCATTTTTATGTAATAAAATAACTACCTTAAGGTTCTTAAAAATTATATAATAGTAATTATTTGTTATTCTTTTTGTGGAAATAAAAACATTTTTTTATAAGTTGGGTGAAGAGACAATCATGGATAATGGACCAATAAAATAATGAGTTTTTCTGATCTACATAGTTTAAACTTAAACAAAATTTATAACAAGTAAGTCCCTTATTTAGAGTAAAAACTTAATCTTAGCGACCTCTAGGATTAATTAAGGGAAATATATAGTTTTTTTTTCATAGATAGATGTTGGAATCTTTGAAATCAAAAACAAATTTCCTCAAGTTATGCATGGCTTAATCTTAAAGATATTTTGAAAATGATAAGAACCTTATTCCAAAGAAAAAAATAATCCTAGCGGCCACTAGACCATATAAAACAAAAACATGTTATGTTTATTGATTTACATATCCATGTTGGCTTCCCTGAAATCATAAAATGATTTTTTACTAGATATTTATATGTTAATCTTAATGATAGTTTGAAAATGATAAAACTTGTTCGAACGAAAAAAATGTGTAGCATTTGCTAGCACATAGAAACAAAAAAACATATTCTTTTTAATGTTTTACAAATGATTATTTTATATATTTTCTATTTATTGTTGTGTGGAAGATTGCATTGTGATCATATAGGAAGAGTGCATGGTAATCAAACGTACTATTTCTCAAGGATCCAGGAATCAAAACATATTTCTCAATAATCTTAGAGTCATTTAGAGCAAGTTTAATTCATATTAAAATTGTAAAAATATACCTATTGAAGGATGAATTGTGGCCTATAATGCATATTACAATTATACTTGACTGATGAATTATTGCCTATATAGCAACTATTGAAGGATGTGGAGACATGCGCGATGACATTAAATCAATAACCCAATTACAAATATATAATTTATCCCTAGATTTAATTGATTACACACCTTTCTATATAGTTTGTATGATGATCTTCATTAATGTCGTTTTAGATAATTTGTGTTTATCAATCAATAAAAGCCTTTATTCATAATATTTCCAATGCATGGGAAAATATTGATGACCCCATCTATTTTTTATCACGTCAACCCACCTCACAAGAGTTGAGGGATTGCTTAATTGGGTTCTTCTTTCTCCTTCCCTCACTAGTTTTCTCATGATTCCTATGTTTTCCCCTTCCCTCTCATGGCGTCTACCTATGTTCCTTTCATCCTATTTTGTGGTAAGAAGAAAGAAATGGTTTTCTACACTCCTATGTCTTCCACTCGTCTTCGTAATGTCTTCTACAAAGGCTCCACAACTATTCTCGATTGCAATTGAGAAAGTCCTGGGTGTGGATTATCTCTAGAGAACTAAGAGAGATCATGTAAACTCCGAGATTACAAGAATCTTTGTGTTTAATTTCCATGTAATGTGTTAAGATAAGTGGTCATGGTGGTCGTGTCCCATTTCATATTTCCATGTCATCATGGGGTTTGGTGAAGCTCGGAAGAAGCTTTCCTTCCTATTCAATTTTCCAATTTGTATCATTTTCCCTCTACTTTACTGGGTTGGCGGTAGGATTTGTGATGCCTTGAAATTGAGTATTCGACCCTCCATGAATTTTCTGAGTCTATTCAAACAATGTTTCAATCGATGGGGCATATATCGCCAAAGATGCCATCCCTAGACTGCGCACTAGAAAAATTTCCCTACCCCTTCCTAATCACATGGTTCACTTGAACAATGTTGTTGGCTCGTGCTTTTCCTTTTTAAGGAAGATTGGGCAACGCTCTTGGCTCGGTGGACCCATTATAGGGATAAGCTGTAGGGTTTATCTATCATTCCCCCTCTATTTTTGTGTTCACCACTATATGTTTTTTGCAAGCCTAGTTATTCATGTTACATTTTGGCCTCATTATTTACAATCTTTGCTAATGCTTTTTGGTTTTTAATGCAGCCCTTCATTGATCACATCTTTATAGACTAGTATGGTGGGGACCCATCAACCCTTCGGTTCATAGCTCCAGTCAAAATCATTTAACTATCTAAAAATAAAATTATGTAATTTGTCCCTAAATTTAATTGAGAACAAGTTTCTGTATAATGTGTGTGACTATCTTAAGTTTATAATAAAATAAAAATTTAAATGATAATAGATATGTTAATATATAAAAAAGTGTAAATAACATTTTTATTTCTAGTGAATTCTTTTTTGATTAATGTTAAACTAGATAAGCTATAATGTCATTACCTAGAAACAGTTAAGTTTTAACTCTCATTCTTTCTTGTAAGTTATATTATCCTCTTGACTTTAAAATGTCCATTGCAAAAATTGTTCACATCACTTTAAGGAATAGAAGGAATTGAAAATTTCTTAGCCATTTCAACAATCTGTTTGTTCATATATATCCTAAAAATAATTTTAATTTGTTAGGATTTATTCTGTGTGAATTCAAGATTCTAGCGTGACAAATAGTTTTACAATGAAATTCAAATACTTATTAAAATTATTTACCATAATTCTACCTTTAGAAAAGGATTTTTAATTTATTTCATATCTATATTTAATTATGAAAATATATCCTCCTAACAAGGGGAGTAAGGAGAATTTTAATTTTCATTTAAAGTGTCAGTGTGTGGAGAAAATTTTCCACACTAATTTCATGTCACTTATTTTGAGGCACGCAAGGATGGAAAAAGGTGGCACGGGGTTCATGATGAATGACGCCATGCATTTATAAGTTTTAATTATATGTTAATTATTTTGTAATAGGTTGTTATTCCTCTCTTGAAATATGAGTTTATAACTATTAAGGGGATGTTAATGTGCATTTATTCCTCTCTTAGAATATGGGTTTTAGCTCGTTCCCTTACAAGTGCAGTCTCAAGTGTCATGAGTACTGCAAGTTTTACATCGCTGCAAACAAGGAACACTAATGCAATGACCACACCCACCAAGATCCGGGACAACAATTCCAATTCTAGTGGTGATGTTATATCCACCCTCTCTCACTCCAAGGGTAGTGTGGTGCTCATAGTTTATCATATGTGCAATAAGAAGGGTGATCATTGCACATAAAAATGCCCTTACAAGGATCTTGCCTCCTCTAGTGCCATAGATACCATAACAATGGATAAGATTGTCAAGGGAATCACCTCCGGAAGAAGCATCACTAGCGGGATGTCACTTTCTAAGCTGTTGGGGACCTCCTAGTCTCAAGGGCCACGTGGACAAATCTGATGATTTCATGCACCGTAGAAATGATGAATATTATGTTTGAGTTACCAGTCTGTTCGAGGACCATGAGGGATGTCAATCTATAGAAAAAATCAAGTCTATGTGCCCATGGATCAGAAGATGGATTAGTAGTGGATTTGGTTTTGTTAATTTTGTTAATAGGGAAGGATGCTCAGAGAGCTATCAATAAGCTCAATTCCTATGGTTATGATAATCTTACTCTCAGTTGAAATATTTCACTCCAAGGCAAACTATTTATTTTTTAATATTCAAGCAAGGAAGAATTAAAAGAAGGCATATTTCCTTCTTTCTACGGAGTCTTTTACTTATTTCCACTTTAGGTTAGTATTGATAGGATCAGTTGTGTTTCACTTGAATGCAACGATTCTCCTTTTATGTTGACTTGCCTCGTTTAGTATAATGATTTATTTGTTTTCACTAAAGAAAACCTATCAAATCTTAATTTTTTAAAATCATCATGACATTTTTCTGATGGTATATTTTAGAAAATTGAAATTTAAAATTTTAATTTTACCTTTTACTATTGAGAAATCATTTGTGTACTTACAAAAATCTATGTTTGTTTACTCAGGTAATATTCTATATCTTGAGAAAATTTTCTTAACATAGTACTTGAAAATAAAGAGTTTATCTAAAATTTAGTTCAATATTACTTCAATGTAGACCAAACTAGCTTTGGCTCTAACATGCTTCTTATCAAATCATGTGAAATTAGCAAGTATTGTAAAGTCAATTATTATTTGATTTTCTCTCTATCTTTGAGTAAGCGCAAGTTTTAGATATATGATTGTGTTATCCAAAATTCATCCCTTAAGGTAATTTTGGATAACTTGCACAAATTCTTCACTCCCGAGCTAGTAGAATTGATTAAAGGCCAAAAATCATGTTTTTGGGTCCCTTTGGCTTCTCTCTAACTTTCCCCATCCAAGAAAAAACCCAAGAAGTTAGAGAAAATTGAAAAAAATCTGAAAATGGGCTCATTTTGGTGTTTTGTGGAAAAATCAGACATTTTTGTCCCAAACAGTTTGCGGGACAATTGGGATGAAGGTACATGGGGGATGTGAAAAGAGCATTACATGTGGCATGGAGAAATGTGTCAGGATGGTCGGGAAAAAAGTATACGTGGGACGTGCAAAGGTGAAAAAGCCGCAAAAGGAACCATACGTTGCGGAGAATGTGGAGGTCAACGGCCCTCATGACCCGATCAATGACAGATGTGTGGGGACAAGGAATCCTAAATTTGGTGATGCGAGAGATTTTTTTCTCGGGATAGTCGAGACACGTAGACCTAATTTTTCTCAAATAGTCATAATGAAGAGAAAAAGTCAATGTGTTACCCCCGAAGTTCAAACAGCCATAAACTTTGACTTCGAGCTCGATTTTCATAAAATTGAACTTTATGGAATGATAACAACGTCTTGTGCATCAACAAATAAACATATTAAGCTCCAGTCAATTAATTCTCATTCCGTCAAATGACAGAAAATGCTTGGTAGACCCAAAATAGCTTCTCACACTTAGAAGGCCATAACTTTTGCATTTCTTAACAAAATCCCACAAAATTGGTACTTATTGGAATCATTTTTCTGAGACCGACACATAAAATCAAGAAATTCTGGATTCGATTAGGGATCGATGAATATTTTCCTTAAAACACTTTGCCAAGTTCGTAGAATAGTGTTTAATTTGGTAGTTAAACGCATTCATGAAGCATGGGCAGCCATATTTCACTGCTGTAAGTAATGGGACAATATGGGGAGCCTTTTGAAATTAAAAAAAAATAATTTCACTCCATTTAATACCTTTTACAAGAGGTTGAAGGATAGATTTCGGGATTTCCATCCCTCTCTCTCTTTTCTTATTTTTCTATAAATTGGAGTGTTGGGCTCATTGTAAAAAAGTAGTTTTATGGTAGCAAAGCTCTGTCAAAATTTCTTTGTGAAGCCAATGTTGTAGGCCCTTATAGTGGAATCCTTGCATGGTGATCCAAGCTCTTATCTCATAATAGATTGAACTAGGCATACATGAAGAAATAAAATACAAGTTTATGGATGTATCTTCCCTTCTTTGTGTTTGTTTGCACTCTTCTTGCCCCTTTCAACCTTCATTACGAGAATATTGTGTCTATTTTTATACTCTTGTAAGGACTCATTATTATTGTGCATGTATGAAATATTGTTGTGCATGCATTTTCCACATTGTGGAGAACTGTTATCACCCCACTTAGTATGCATTTTACTTCTATTTTTCACACATTGGAAGACTACTCTCACACCCCTCATTTTCTGGTGTATCACCACTTTAGTGTAGGATTTCATTTTTATGCATTCTCTCTCCTTGGTTCCTTAGAAAGTTAGATTATGACAGTTAGGTTTCCTACATTACATTAGATTATGGCGAGGTAGTTTAGGAGCAAGAACCAATTTATCTCGGAGGTCTATCTCAAGTAGGAAGTCCCACATTTGGAGATAGTACCCATGTTATTCAATCACACCGTGAGCTCAAGTATATGAACTTGTGTAAACATAAGGGTTTTGTGATTCGGTGATAACATATTGTTGAAGGACTATGGCATGGAAGGATATTTACCTATTCTATGAGTTATAATATGGTTCCCCCAAAAATAATGATGTCATAATAGAAGGACTAGATTTTAAAATTAAGTTCTATCGAAATATGCCACAAATACACAAACACACTATAAAATATGTGAGTTGGTTTTTTTTTTTCTAGAAAACATGTTCTCATAAGAGTGTCCTACTGACATGCACAAAAATATTGACTTTCCTGTAATGTCATAAGTTTTAGCTCATAAACAAGATTATCTGCCATTGATAACGTTCAACAAGTATCCACTTTAACAATAACATTTGATTAATTTTATTTGTAGGGTGATTTGAATGTCTACAAACCATTAAAATTTACTCTGGATGGGTAAGGATTTCCTGAATTTATGATTTTCTTGAGTTAGGGATGACAAGTGATGGCATCCGACAAAGTGAGATGTGGGGAGCTTGAATAGGAGGATAATGAAGATCTATAATTTCTTCTACCACCATTGAATATCATCGAGATGGATGAAGAAGATCATCGAATACAAGTTTAATGAGAAGGGTCGAGATGGTGGTTCATAGAGCTACCATGTGCATCAAAAGATGGATTAAATTTAATTATATTCTCATTGTATGGATTTTAGCCCTCTGCTAGTCTCCTAAAAATATCTTCATTAATTCTCTAGTTACACTGAGGTTCAATCACATCATAGTAAATGAACCTGAAGTGTCTCACATATCTTAAAATTGATTAGCCTAGTAGTTGTTATCCCGTATAAAAAGGAAACATGGTCATTTTATTGTTTTACAAACAAATGTCACCTTTCATGAAATCATTAAAATATTTTCCTAACATCTACACAAATAAATGTTAATGAAATTTTAAAATTTATAAAGACCTTATTCCCAAAATAAAAATTAAAGCCTATGGGACACTAGCCAGTATAAAATAGAAACATGTTAAATTTTTATTTTCCAGACTAGTGTTGGATTCTCTGAAAACATTAACCGAGTTTCGAACAACTGCGTAGTTTAATCTTAAATAAATTTTTAAAATGATAAGAATCTTTATTGCAAACTAAAACTTAAAGCCTTGCGGCCACTAGCCCATCCAAGTGCACTATCGAGTGATGTGAGTGATTGATGTTCGGTGTATCACGCTAACTAGGAACCCTACTTGAGTGAACCCACATGCTAGGATCTAAGGTTGATGATTCCAAGTCTAGAAATGATAGATTTTTGTATCTCAATAAGAAGGGACATCAATGCACATTAAAATTCCCTTACAATGATCACGCCCCTTCCCATGCCATAAAAAAATTAATAAGGGATAAGTTCATTGAGGGCCTCACCTTTGAAGGAAGCATCACTTGTGGGGATGTTGCTTCCTCTGCTCTTGGGGCCTTCTACTCTCTTGGGTGGCATTGAGTGCTCTTCCTACACCATGTGTCGTAGAAACACTAAAAATTATGTTTGAGTTACAAGTCTATCAGAGGACCATAAGGGATGTCAATCTACATGATATTTTTAAGTTGTTTATGCACATCACGCGTGTCTATGTGGCCATGGATCAAAAGAAGGATTAACAGGGGATTTGGTTTTGTTAATTTTGTTAACAAGGAGGATGTTGAGAGAGATATCAATAAGCTCAATGCTTATGGTTATGATAATGTTATTATCAGATTTGAACAGTGACTCTAAGCTAGACTTAAAAGTAGACATCTTTCCTTCTTTATATGGAGTCTTTTACTTATTTCCACTTTAGGTTTTGTAGGGTTATTAGTGTTGATAGGATCAGTTGTGTTTCACTTGAATGCAATGATTCCCTTTTATTTTGACTTGCCTCATTTAGTATAATGATTTATTTGTTTTCACTAAAGAAAACCTATCAAATATTTAATTTTTAAAATTCATTTTGACATTTTTAGCATGGTGACGTTTGTTTATTTTTATTTTTAGGGCTATTTGAATGTCTGCAAACCCTTAAGCTTTACACCGACACATGAGGAATTCATGAATCTACCCATTTCTTGAGTTAGGGAAGATAGTGATGGCATCCGAAAGAGTGAGATGCAAGGAGATTGATAGGAGGATAATGAAGATCCAAAATTTATTTTTCCACCACCGAATATCATCGAGCTAGATGAAGAATATTGTCGAATACAAGTTCAATCAGTAGGGCTAGAAGGTGGTTCACACCTGAACCATACACATCTGAAAAAGTGGCCAAAGAATGCCTTAACAACTACACTCTTAAGTGCTGATAGTGATGTAAGTTTAGCATTGCTCCTAACTAGGAACTATATTTGAGTGACCTTGCACTGTCGGGCTCAAGGATGATGATTCTAGGTCCAATGGAGATGCATTTTTGACCTCTCTATTTGAAAGGGTAAAGGGATGCTCATATTTTTTTGTATCTTTAGTAAGAAGGGTGATCACTTGAACATCAAAATTACCTTACAAGGATATTTCCCCTACCCATTCCATAGACACCTTAACAAGCGATAAGGATGTTAAGGTCCTCACCTTCGAAGAAACATTGCTTTGGTGGGACTATCGCTACCTTTGCTATTGGGAACCTCTAAGTCTCAAGGGTGCCATGGACCGCTCTAGAAACAACATGCGCCACGAAATGATTAAATTTTTTTTTGAGTTACCCGTATGTTCAAAGACCATGAGGGATGTCAATCTCCATGATTTTTTCAAGTTTTTAGACACATGGTGCATGTCTACGTGGTCATGGATCATAAGACTGATTAGAAGGGTATTTGGTTCTATTAAGTTCATCAAGAGGGATGATGTTGAGAGATCTATCGATAAGATCAATTCTTGTGGTTATGATAATCTTATTCATGATTTTAATTGGCCAATCCAAGAAAGAACTCTTTTTTAAAAATGAAGTAGGAAGACTTAAAATTAGGCATCCTTCCTTCTTCCTATGGATTCCTTTACCTATTTCCGCTTTAGGTTTTGTATGGTTTTTAGTGTTGTTAGGATTAGTTGTGTTTTAATTGAATGCAATGATTCTCCTTTTATTTTTACTATCCTTGTTTAATATAATGATTTATTTGTTTTCACTAAAGAAAACCTATCAAGATTATCTAGTGTTGATTAAGCTCAACATGTATCCACTTTAGTGAACAAATTTGTTTAATTTTTGTTGTAGGGTGATTTTTGTGTCTGCAAACCCTTAAAATTTACTCTAGATGCTTGAGGAGTTCCAAACTTTTCTCACTTCTTGATTTAGTGACGATAATGACAAGTGTTTGACAAAGTGAGATGCGGGAGTTTGAATAGGAGGATAATGAAGATCTAGAATTTTTCATCACCTCTGAATATCATCAGGTTGGATGAAGAAGATTGCCAAATACAATTTCAATGAGTAGGGATAGATGGTGGTTTGCACCACTACCATGTGCATCAAAAGATGAATTACATTTAATTATATTCTTAGAGTCTAGATCGTCGCTGTTTGCTAGTTTCTTTAGAATATCTTCAGTAATTATCTAGTTACACTGAGGTTCAATCACATCATAGTAAATGAACCTAGAAGTGTCTCACATCTCTTGAAAGTCATTATCCTAGCATCCACTAGCCCATATAGAAAAATAAACATGGTTGGTTTATTGTTTTGCAGACCAATGTCGGCTTCCATGAAATCATTAAAATATTTTCCCAAGATCTGCATAGTTTAATGTTAATGACATTTTAAAATTGATAAGAACCTTATTCCAAAGAAAATTAAAGCCTAGTGGCTGCCAGCCCATATAAAACAAAAACATGTTATATTTATGGTTTTGCAGATCAATGTTGGATTCCCTGAAATCATTAAACGATTTTCCAACAATTGCATAGTTTAATCTTAAATAAATTTTAAAACTGATAATAACCTTTATTTTAAAGGAAGATTTAAAGCCACATAGGTGATATCCCACGAGAATAGAGACATGTTTTGTTTATTATTTTGCAGATCAATGTCGTATTCCAATATTTTAATTTTTAGATTCTAGTACATGGGACTTTGGAGTGCGCTAAATTCCAATATATGTTATTTTGGATTTCAATATATGTGATTTTGGATTCCAATATATGTGATTTTGGATTCAAATATATCTGATATTGGAATCCAATATGTGTAATTTTGGAGTCAAAATAATTCCAATATTTAACATTTTGGAATCCAAAACTACTAATTTCATATTCCAATAATGGTGGTTTTTTTTTGCTACTCCGACTAGAGTAAATCAGGATTTAGTGAAATAAGTGTTCGATGATGCAGGTCTTGTTTATGGTTCATTCTTGACTATTGATGGGGCATAAATAAATTAACCTCATTCCATACAATTCCATTCACTCAGGGGGGCATGCTTATTGTATCATTCACTTTGTATTTTGTTCAATCCATCCACAACATACTTCATATCTCGATTGCATTTAATCTTTTTTACTTATGATCATACATGTTCATATTATTACACATACTAGATATATATGTTTTATATCATTATCTCTATCATACTCACATGCCCGTTCACGTTTTTGGTAGTTGTGATCGCAAATTCTACGAGATCTATAACACGAGAACAAAGATGCTCAAGATACATTACCTATTAAAAGTCCCACCTATGAGGCTCGTTTGGGTATCCACTTTTGTACATTATAGGTGTTATTGTTTCATTTTGTTTCATAAAACACTACTTTATCAGATTATAGAAACTTTAACATACTTTTTATCTTTATAACATGCTAATGGGAGCTTCATGTGTAGTGTTTGGTATGCGGGGCTATTTTATTCCATGTTTGTTTGTTAAAATTTTTCCATTATTTGTCATTGTATGATCTTGTTTGTGGGATATTTCCTTCATATTATGTGCACACTTGTATTCTTATGGCTATGACAACCTTGATTTTCTTGCGACATCATGAGTGATGTCCCATGTTTGTAACCCATTTTTGCGGTCTAAATTAGCTTTTTATGTCTGTTCTCACTTACACATTGTTTGTTTAGGTTATGTTTCGTCTTATACATGCATGTATGTATTTTCTTGTACTAACATTTGTATCCTATCCAATTGGTTGCATGTGCCTTGGTTTATACCAAGCACATCCCCCTCCCCACTACAAGGCACAATTTTTGTGATTGGTCCTCCTTTGTACATTTTTAGATTTCACGGCTCAGAATCGACATGGGTCCATGAAACAGTGACCTTACCTAGATTACATGAAACAAGGAGAAATATCACACAAAGTGAGACATACCTGAATTACATAACAAAATGGGTCATATCACATGATGATTGGTATTTCAACACAATATAGAAAATCCATACAAAATGGCTTTTACAGAGTAGATAGTCCTTAGCACTCATACACACCATCTATAGTGGTTTATTATATAGCGGGAAAAGTTAACGGTTGGAGGGTGACACCGGAAATTTCTCCCCAAAATTTTTCCATTACATTGGGTGGAGATTGTATGATGAAAACTTGTGTATGCGTGACATCATCTTCATAATCATTTTTAACATCTTTCCTTGTCACATATTAGGTGCACATGTTCCTTTTTCAAATTTTCAATATTTTCTCTTACATACTTGCCTACATGTTTTTAAAACATATACATGTGTATTTGACTACTTGATCATCTTCTCTTTTTAGGGCCTTCTACATGAGAATAAAATAGTTAACATCAACAAAAATGTCACACACATCAATACCAATAATAGATACAATATCCACAATCACACACATGTTTCCTTCCTAGGTTCATTTTCATCACCTTTTAAACTTTTACATAATTACTCTCCACATTCCATTTTTTTATCACACCACACTTTATCTAGTCCCTCGTAACATTTTCTACATCAATATACATAGATATCAAGTACACATGCCTATCTACTTTATGTTACGAAGATTTTCACTCACTAACATAAAGTTGGGGCAAGTGTAGACATAAAATAAAGCACTTTGGGTAATTAGCTAGTCCCGATTCCATAATATTATTGATATGATTCCTAAGTAAGAGAAATACTAATTAACCCATGTCTTTGGCCACCTTTCTTTCCTTTCTGTCACTTTTCTTGGCCTTATACTTCTACTTTCTTAGTCTTTATTTTCATTATTTGACATTTGAAATCCTGGACACCCGCGTTCGAAAAGTACGTTAGTTCTAACCGCCCTCGTCCAATCTAGGTGCCCATGTCCTCTTTGTACTTTGTTAACACATTTTTGGTTCTTTGTAGCCATTTGAGCATCTTGTATTTTCATAGTAATCCTTTTTGGGGTTAATTACCAAGTGCAAGCGAAAGGGTCATATAAATTTTAATTTATGTAGTCATAACAAGGATCGGGCACTAAGCATATATTATCTCCACCTAAGGTTACATCCATCAAAGGCATCTATAACTCCATTTGATTACATCTAGCTCCATCACAAGGGACAAAGGATGGTTCATCTACATCATACTTCATATGAGGGGAGTCTATTATTTCAATGCAAACATTATTTTCATTCTAAATCTAGCTACTTGCTCATTACTTCAAGTGTGACACACATAAGAACAACTTAGGGCATGATTCCACACACACATGCACAAAACTACATTGAGTCCGAGATGTAGTCCAATGCTCATAGTAATTCCATCATTGTGGTAGTTGAGGATAGTCTAACCCCTCATTTTATATCTTTTTTAGGGTTTGATGTTTATTTTAAGGTTTTGCAAGTGCTTTCTTCATTGTAGGTTAATGTGTACCGGACGATCTTACAAAGATGATATACATGTGATAAAAGGTGAACAAGTGCAATCCTCTTCGACATAAAAAAGAGGTTTTCTCGAGTATCCATGGAAACCGGGGCTCCTAGAACAACACTAGGGCACCCACGGAACCCCGGTTCCTCTCCAGTGTCATAGTCAAGACAAATCTCCAAGATATACATTTTCTAGGATTATGTGTGATAATATTCCACTCTTGTTCATCCCGTCATCACTGCGACATATTCCGAGACCTCTTCAAATTAGCTAAGACTCTTCTAACCCTATTTGTAATTAGGGTTTCATATTTTTATTGCTTAGTTTCTTGGGTATTATTGAATAGTATTTCCTTATTCATTTATTAACTATTATAAGTGCACCAAGTTGGGGAGAAAAAAAGTGGACAAAAAACTCAAAAAGAACAAACCACGATTGCGTTATGTTTTCTTAGGTTCAGGAATTCACAAACCTAAAATGTGTACATGTTATAATGTGTATGTGTTTTTGGTGTCATGGAACGCGTACATACGCTTTTTTATCTATATGAAGTTTTGGAGGGCTAAAAGTACATATTTACTAAAATAAATGTTAATATAATATTTATATTATTATTTCTTTATACCTTTATTGTTTCCTATTTCTTTTTTATTTCTTATTTCTTGTGTCATGGAACGTGTATGGATTTTTATTTCTTTAAATATTTATTTGTAATTTTTTTAATTTTTTAATGAAGGTAAAAGAAATAATAAAATAAATTTTATTCTTTAAATTTATTTTAGTAAATATATGAAGTTAGGGTCACTCTGCATCTGATGGAAGTGGTCTCGTAGCTCTAAAAGTTATAATCTAAAAGATATTTAAAAAAAATCTAATCTGGTCAGCAATGACCTCAAAATTTTAGGCCATATATACTGTAGTTGGTCTTTATTTGGTGAAAACATATAGTCATTTTGTAGGTTTTTTTATGTTGTGTATTGAATTTTTTCCCTTCCAATGCTTTAATTAGTATTTTTTTGAAATTTGGTCCATAATTCACTTTAGTGACCATGAATAAACTCTATGATGCTTGTAAACTTTTTACTAAAATGAGATCCTCACTTTTTGGATAGAAGATTTCTCCCATCAATGGGATTCTTGTCCTAGGGAAAAAATGAGGTGATTGTAATGTGTCTCCTACTTAGGGCTCAAGGCTCGGGCTTGAGGGTTTAGGTCTAAGGGTTTATGGTTTAGGATTTAGTGTTTAGGGTGTAGGGTTTAGGTTTTTGGGCCCAAGATTCGATGTTTATGGTTTAGGTTTTAGGACTCATGGTTTAGGGTTTAGGGCTTAGGGTTTAGGGTTTAGGGCACACGTTTTAGGGTTTAGTGTTTAAGGTTTTGAAATGAGGGTTCAAGTTTTAGGGTTTTGGCTTAGGGTTTCGTGTTTCTTCTTTTAGGGGGCTAAGGTTTAGGGTTTAGGATTTAGGGCTCGGGGTTTAGAGACGAGGGATTATGGTTTAAGGTTTAGTGTTTAGGAGTTAGGGTTTAGTGATTAGGGTTTAGGGCTCGGGGTTTAGGGTTTATTATTTATAGTTTAGGGTTTAAAGGTCGTGGGTTTAGGTATATGGGCTCAGGCCTTAGGGTTTTAAGCATTTAAAATAGGATTTAGGGTTTAGGGTTTAGGGTTTAGAGTTTAGGGTTAAGGGTTAACGAGTTAAGGGTTTAGTATTTACCGTTTAAGGTGTACAGTTTAGGGTTTAGGGTTTAGGGTTTAGGGTTTATGGTTTAGGGTTTATGGTTTAGGGCTCATGGTTTAGGGTTTAAGGCTCAAGGTTTATGGTTTAGGGCTCATTTTTAGGGTTTAGGGTTTAGGGTTTAGGTTTTATTGTTTAGGGATTAGGCATTGGGTTTAAGGTTTAAGGTTTAGGGTTTAAGGTTTAGGGCATTTAGGGTTTATGGATTAGGGATTAGGGTTTAAGGTTTAAGGTTTAAGGTTTAGGGCACATAGATTAGGGTTTATGGTTTAAGTTTCGTGGATTTAAGTTTTAGGTTTTAGGGGTTAGGGTTTAGGGTTTAAGACTCAGGGTTTAAGGCTCATGGTTCAGGGATCGGATTTAGGCTCACCTTTCACTCACTATAATGTTATGTGTCTTACCCATTAGATTATTATTATTGATAGAGAGTATTAAACTAAAAGGGGTTACTCTTTTTATAGGAAAAAAATTCAAATGGAGTCATCACAATTTTATATCTTGTATCTACTAATATTTTGAAGGAGGGAAATGCTAGATATCCAAGAACAATTTGGTACAAAGAAATGTTACCCAATACAACTATCTTCATTTTCCCATCACATGCAAACTATTTCAATCACTCTAATGTTCTATGTCTTACCCATTATTATTGGTATTGAAAGAAAGTATTCAACTTAAAAGGGTTCATCTATTTTATAGGTAGAACATTCAAAGAGATTCATCACAATTTGATGTCTTTCATTTGTTGATATTTTGAAGGAGGGAAATGCCATATATCCAAGAAAAATTTGGTAAAAATAAATGTTTTGGACACTCTTTTGAATAATTATTTTAGTTGCAAACTATCAGAATGAAGGTTTCATTCAAAGAACAAAGCTTGATATGTCCAGTGCTTATGTAAGTTGGAAATTTGAGAGGATTTCTGAGGTTCAATTTTATTTTCCAAGATACATTACTCCAATTTTTGAAAATGTTTCTCCAGATGCAACGACATTCTAATTTAGACACTCAATGATTCTTGAATGTAGAATCCTATCTATGACCCTAGTAGTCCCGATCCTTGGGTACGGGAGACACCGTTACTTGGCTTTCATTTATAATGATAGAGAAATTTGTAAATTCATGTTATGACCTCTAATTATGTATAAATTTCAAGTTTTTGGATATCATATCACACCCTTAACTAGGATTAATGACTACCACTATATTTTTTAAGGCAGTTTTGAAAGAATCCATGGGTTTATCATAGAAGGAATTATCAATGAATGGAAGGTCACTAAGTCGTAGACTAGCTAACTTACATTTAGAACTAAACAAGATAGATTTACTAGGTGATTGTTAACCCCTTTGTGTTCTTAGGCATTCCCTTGTTTCTATGCTTATTTCGAACACTTCATTTAGTTCTTTTAAATTCACTATGAATTCTAGTAGCGAGAATAGCTTTCTCTATCTCAGGAGGAGAGGATACTGTAGGAATTTTGGTTTTGATCCTACACCTCTGCGTTGGTATATACTCTATGTTTCATCTATTTCCTTATATATTATTTTTTTGTGTTGTGATGGTTATTTTTACCAACTTCTAATGGGTCATCCTAGCTTGCATAATACCATACATGGAAATATGAGAAATGTGATTTTTTTTTCCAGTGTGAAGAAATTAACATTTAAGAGCACAAGTATATGTGGGGAGAAACAGTTTGGCAGAGATGTGTAATATGCATTGTAAGGCAAAAGGTAGACATGTCATATCCATTTAGTTACTTGTCCCACCTCTAATAAAAAAGGTAGTTGTCTAGGTGGACTCAATGATGTTTCTACGCACAAGACTAGGAAATATTGATGAAAAATGCTTTGGTTTTTAGATTTTAGGGTTTAGGGTTAAGGGTTCAAGGTTCAAGGTGAATTGTTTATTATTTAAGGTTTATGTTTAGGATTTTGGGTTTAGGGTTAAATATTTAGGGTTTAGGTTTTAGGGTTTATGGTTAGGGTTTAGGTCTGGATAAGGTTTTAGGGTTCGGGTTTAGGGTTGAGGATTTAATGTGTAGGGTTTAGTGTTTATGGTTTAAAATTTACGGTTTATCGTTAAATATTTAGAATTTAGGGCTTAAGGTTTAGGGTTTATGTTTTACAACTTAGGTTTTAGGATTTAGGGATAAGGGTATATGTTATAAGGTTTAGTGTTTAGGGCTCGGGGATCAAGGTGTAGGGTTCAAGGATTAGGGTTTACGCTTTAGGGTTCATGCTTAATGGTTTGTGGTTGAGGGTTCATTATTCGAGTTATGGGTTTAAGGTTCAAGTTTTAGATCTTAGGGCTTTGAATTTAGGGTTAAAGGTCTAGGGTTCATGGTTCAAGGTTCAAGGTTTAGGGTTAAGGGTTAAGGGTTTACGATTTATGGTTTAGGATTCGTGATTTAGTGTTCGTGTTTTTGGGTTTATTATTTTGGTTTTAGGGTTGAGGGTTCATAGTTTAGGGTTTAGGGCTCAGGGTTAATGGTTTAGGGTTTAGGTCACAGATTTCAAGGTTTAGGCTTTAGTGTTTAGGACTCAGGGTTTAAGGTTTAGGTTTCAATGTTTAGGTTAAGGGGTCAGGTTTAGGTTTTATGATTTATTTTTTATGGTGTATCCAGTTTAGGGTTGACCATTAGGGCTCATTTTTCATGGTTCGGGGTTTAGGGTTTAGGGTTTAGGGCATAAGGCTTAGGGTTTAGGGTTTAGTAATAACAAGTAAGTGATGAGTGTTTGATGTTCAAGTTTCGTGGCTTAGGATTTAGGGTTTAGGGATCATGGTTTATGGTTTAGGTTTTAGGGTTAAGAGCTCAATGTTTAGGGTTTGGGGTTTCAATTGTAGAATTTAAACACTAAAAGCTTTAGGTGAATGTTTGAAATCTTTGAAAATTGCCTATGTACGATCGATTATAATATAAAAAGCTATCTACTAAACCATGACTCATGGAGCTATGAAATTATTTCTATAATGTGCGAGAGAGACCGTAATTTTTATATTTACTAATATAAATTTAAAGTATAAGAAATAATACAATATAAATAATAATAAATGGAAAGTTTAAACTTAATTTTTTTTGTAAATAAATGCATGCAAGAAGCACATATTATGTCTATACTATGTAGAACGCTTACACATTTTACATTTTTCCTTTTTCTAATACATGCCTTTAGGCTTGTATTAGGTTTGGATAATGCAAAATGGACTGCACAAACACAACAAACAATGTGTTTTTGTAGAATAATGCAAAAATGTGACTTCCTCCATGATAAAATAACATAAAATGATCGATTCGTTTTAAAAACATTATATCATGACATAGAGCAAAGTTCCTTCTTTCCGAAAATACAAATTTTCAAATTTTATGACTAATATAAGGTTTCCATAGTATTTATTTTCTAACCATGCATTTTTATATCTTTTTTTGAAGTTTAAACATGTCTATATTGCATCTTGTATCTTTTCTTTGGTTCATTGAAATTGAAAAAAAAAAAAACTAACACAAACTAGGCCTAATTATATACATATTCAAAACAATAGATTAATTTTTGATAGTATTTTTGAGGTAGTTAGTGGGGGCCACCGTCGGAGTTTTGTTATTTTTCAAAATTTAAAATTTCTATACCATAAAAATCATAAAAAGAAATACTTGCTAAAAAATCTTTAAAAAATCTAGCACAAACTAGATGTTCATAGCTATCTTTCTACTAAAGCGATTTTTTAAAAATAATAAATGGTGCTCAAAAAATTGTGGGGGCATGAAAGTCACTCTATTATGTTTTTTAACAAAAATAGGAGTACTTGTTGGTATTTTAGTTATTTTACCAACTTACACTTATATGTTTTTGATAAAATTTAGTAGCTTAGAAACTAGATTCAAAATGCTACGATCCATATTTATACAACATCTTCCAATTTTGAGTGTAACTATTTCAAAATACTCGAACAATTTGAAGTTTTTTATTTTTCAAAAAAATGCATCCACTTAAGACCCCCTTTTTGCCCCCAAACTCGGTGCACTTACCTTGTTACCATAACATCAGATTAGGCTATTATTTTATATTTTACTATAATCACAAAGTATAAAAATATATGTCCAAACTTTAGGGGGATCCTGGATCGTAACAAGAGGTAATTTTAATGAATTTCCTATCGAAAATACAAATGAAGGAAGTGGCGTGATGGAAAAATTAAGTATAAGGAGATCCACCAAATAAAACAATATCCCTCTATAGACAATTATACTTGCAAAATATCCTTGATCTCATGTACTAAAACTCAATATACTTGTCACAATTTCAAATACTGATGATATCACAAAGACTTCTTTCTCATGGGTTAAACCATTGGTTGAGGAGAAAAAAAAACAATAAAAAATTGTCACTCTTGACTATGATGTTGTAGATGCTCTTCTTAGTATAATAGTAGACAAGAAGGCCACATTAACTTCCCGACTTGTATCGTACACCTTGGGCCATAAATTTTATGAAATTTCAAATCCCATAATCGATAAAAATGAAAAGGAGATCACCATGTTATATTATAAATTATAAAAACAATACTTATGGAATCCACTCCCAAAGGAGATATGCATAATTAGAGAGACACATCACAAGGGTCATGAAGAGAGTTGATAAAGGTAAGCATAAAAATAACAATTGGAAGAAAAAGCAAAAACTCTTTCATCCTACATAAAATATTTTCTCTTGAGCAAGTAGATCCCACTCCTATCGTGCATCCCTTCCATCTTCAACTTTTGTAAGTGATATTGATATCAAAGCTATTTTTTTGATTCACAAACATCATCGGAGGGTTAAAATTATGGAATATTTGGTGGAGAACCTATTGGTAAAATGTCTACAATTAATTTAAGATGGTTAAAATTTTTATGAGAGATTAGTGGAAGTCTAGAAGAAAGTGAAATCTAAAATTGAAAATTTGAGAAAGAGGATAAGATATGGGATGACATAATTTAGGACAAGATAATCATGGTCTTGACATATAAGAAGATCCTCCTATCATAATTTTTTTAATAATTCAAATGAGGATATTTACCAAACGTAGTATTGCAACATTAAGTGGACGATAAAGTATTGGAAGAAAACAAAATGTACGTCTATAAAATAATATACTAAAGGGTGAACCTCTACAAGTTGATATTTTTGTTTATCCGAAATATGTTCATTGCGATATTTTCTAGGAAAATTTCAGAAAATTCAATATAGTAAATGAAACCAAAGAGTAATTCAAAAATATAGTCAAGGAAGAACTATTCATTATTGATAATTTCAACCAAGATAACATGGATGAAAAATTTGAAATCTCAATAATGTAATCATGAAAGCTTTATAGAATTCAAATCAATTTGGAGAAATTAATTAAGATATTTTAAATGTTATGTGAAGTTAGCTAAGTAATATTTCTAACACTATCATTCCAAAAGAATAATATATTGTTGGAGATTTGATCAAATTTAGAATGCACATTTTGGAGCATAAAGAACTAGTCTCAAGTTACTTTCATCCCAACTTTCCATAAAATATAATGTTATATTTTTCTGTTGTACTTTTGGTTTATGTTTTTGAATTTCAATAATTTAAAAGTCCACTTAATTGACTTCCTATGAAAAGTACAATGTAAAAGTGACTTTATTTATTTTATTACGGGTAAATGGTTTTCTCAAGGGAACCATAGCCCAAGACAAAAAGAGAGCCAAAATCCGGATACAACTAAATATCATAGAATGAGCAGATCTAGAAACCTAGATGTACAACGAAGCACTAAAATAACGACAACCAAATTACGCAAAAAAAAGTAACCAATAAACAACAGTCAACAACAAAATAAAGACCTACACGCAGTAATAAAAAACAACCCAAAAGCGAAGCCCACCAACCCGGATAAAGCGTAAAACCCAAGACAAGAGAATAATCATACCTTGTTTGAGTGAAATATCCCTTATGGGATACCACTTAGAAATGCACCAAAATTTAAAGTTTGTAGCCAAATAAAATACTTGATTTATGTAGATTTTTACAAGTAAGGACAATGAACTAACTAAAATCTATATCTCCCAAAATATCCACTCTAATTACTTGAAAATTTAAAGAAAGATCGATATTATTATAGAGGACATAATAAAATGTTTTTGGAATTTTACACAAATTAAAATGCTGCCAGAAAAATCACAGCATGCCCTAGATAGCTGGAAAACTTCGAGGTTCATAACTCTCCAAATATAAGAGAAAAAATAAAGAGTCTTTAGAAATAAAAATAACAGGTATAGGAAATGACGTTTCACCTTTAGATCTGAAAGGGACCAACTGAAAAACCCTCCAAATAAAGGTTTCATGTCTCCTCACTTGGAAAGGGGTTGGAAAATGATGGAGGCACCTTCAAAGTAATGCTAAGCCTAGCCCAAATGGATGCCGTAAATCTAATCTGGAACCTTATGATTATATTCCTCAAATCCACCAAAACCTTCAAATTCATTCCTTTTAAACCTCTGATAATCTCTCTATCACACACCCATAAGGCGGCTCCAAAATGACAAACTAGGGTAGATCTCTCACTACCGAAGAATGCCCTGCTAGCTAGGGATGGGTCTCTCACCACCGAAGCTAGGGTCCCTGTGGGATTTCACTCCACAAGTTGTAGATGCGCAAAAAACTAGTTACACGTGAAGGGTCAATAAAATGTATGCCAAAAGTTCCTTTCCTTTCTCCCCAACTCCTTATATACTTCTCTAAGGCAAAAGAGCCCCAACAAACCCTAGACGCATTTCATTCCATGGAGGGGCCAATAAAAATAAAATTAACTTAAGTTAATTTTCCCCTTTAAGTCGCCATGGTCCAAAAGTGACCCTCAATGCAAAAATAGAATATCAGAACCACGTGGCCCCTTCCCAATAGCTCCCAACGATCCATAGCCCCTTGGGTTTAACCATGTCTTGGACTCGACCTGGCCCTTAGGCCTTTGGCATAGGAAAAGGGGACATTATAGTCCTCCCTTCCTGAGAAATGCTTGACCCCAAGCATTATCTTGTCCTGCTGCAAAAGTTGAATACCACGCCATAAGTTTCTCCACCTCACCTTCCATCAACCAAGGATCGGTGTAATCCAAAGTAACCAAGAAACCCCATGCAGTCATCATGACCTCCATATGGTATCAAGAACAATGGTGTTTGTGAAGTAGAATGATACCCAAACCAACTCTCCACTAGTACCCACACCGAAATTGCCAATCTGTCCAATTCCTACCAATGCAAGGTTGTCATCATGTGATCACTCACTGCCTCTCCAATCAACTCCTGGGTATGAAATTCCACTTTGAATCCTGTAGAATCCCTGGATCAACTTGTGAAACAACCTGTATACACACAAATGGTGCTAACTCTCCCACATGACCTGCACTTTTGTGAGAGCAAGGCTCCTCATAATGTATCTCAAGGTTTCCCGTGGGGAAAAGACCCAAGACTCCAGTAGATAGTCAACGAAATATCAGCTCCACATAGTCCACCTCCTGTGTTGAATGTGAACCTACCGAATAACCATGAGTCAATTTCATCTCTCCACTGACTAGCACATGGGTGAAGTGCTCACCGGGAATAGAAGCAGTAAAATACATAGGTGTGTTATCCCATGTCAACTCAAAAAATGATGAACCCGTAAGCTCTGACTTGTCATAGTGACAAACCATACATGCCTGTATAAAGTTGAGGATATCCTCACTCAACCTATGCCATATGAACCTCTCTGACATGAACCTATAGGTCTCATCGAAGCTCAAGTGCCCAATCATGGAAGAACAATGCACATGTTGCAATATCTCCATCCTCAACCATGAATCTGACACAAGGTACAATCTTCCCTGATATAATATCATCTCATCCTCCAATCTATAGTTTTCATCTTGTATGTGACCATCCAGAATCTCACAAGTGTGTCGGTTCTTGGAGTACTCAACAAGAAAATGATATCTCTAGTCTACCAAAACCTCATATAACCAACATAATGATAAATTCGGATGGTCTAAGCCTATAATCCCAATCTCTGTAACTGTCTCATGTGCAACACTATTGGTTACACCCACATCCATGACTCCACTCACCCCATCTAGAGTCAAAGTCTCCATCATATCTAACTCACTCCCCAATTCAACATCATCCGACTCACTCTCCACATAAGTCATCATGGTGTTCTCTCTGTCTCATAAACAATCCATCGAATAAAAGTCATCAAATATCCCACTTGTATCATACCTTGTGATGTCACCATGATCCACAAGAAGCTGAGTTCCTTCACACTTCAACCGCTACAACGACAAATGCTTTCTTTCTTCACTAATCACATTTTTGTAATCTGCCCTTGTATACCATGAAATCTAATTTCTTTGTTTTCCTTGAAAATTTTTAGTTTATTTACATGAGGGATGAATGCAAATTTCCCAAAAGATGGAAGCCAATATGTCCAATGAATGATTCCAACTTCAAATAACCCAAATGTACAAACACATTCAAGTACTTCACATCTCTTAATGACAATAAAGAAATGAGTTACCTTCTTTGTGCAAGACATGTCTTTCCATGGACATAACTCATCAATTCCTTCTATGTTGGGAATACACATGGCTGCTCCTCATCATAATTTATTCTCTTTCCCCATATTTTCATTTCATCGTAAATGCAAGAGAAAGGGAAATCAACATTAGAACTCATGCATCCATAAACTTTATCATAAGGAACTTCATACCTTTTATTTTACCCATTGATTCTCGTCATGAGAGAAGAAAACACATCTGAAATAACATAATTGGGGATGCTCATCATACCTTTGCAAATCATAATTTCTTATATAGGATCAACATCTTCATTCTCCTTTGATTTTTCAACACATGCATCATCGTCTTCCTTAACATCATGCAACCATTGCATCCCAAAAATAGTCTTACCTCTAGAAAATTCAACCACAATAAATATACCACATACCTCATGTCCTTTCAATATCATGGGCTCATGCATTATTTTCTTTTCCAACATATTCTTATTAGCTGAATCAAGAGCAATGTGAATGGAGGATGTGTTTATCCCATCTAGCATACCTTGATACATGATTATGAAATAGTATTCCTCAATCATCCAAGCATATAAATGTTGTCCCAAATAATAGAAACATGGAAACAACATAGGAGAACTCAACAAGCTAGGAAAATGGTAACCATTCTCATACCTTATGATGCTAAAGTCATGAATGCACCTTGAATTCAACTCTTCTTTTTAAACAACAAATTACACCTTGATTCTTTGAGCACTTTGAGGACCAAATTCCCCACTAACCCTTCTAAGGGTTCCACCATGTAGCTGGTATAAAAATCAGTCATGGGCTCTATTAATAAAGCATTTTCTCCTCTCTTTATGACTGCTTGAGAGTTACTCTCCCTTCTTGCACTAGAGTCTCCAATGAAGAAATCATGCTTGCCAACACTTGTAATCCCAAAAGACACATTTGAATTCCTTCTTTTGCTTATGAAATCAGTCACAAAGTTTTCAAAATCAGAATTGATAGTTTTGGATAATTGCAACATATTAGTAGGGTCCCATACCTTATAATGCCCATGAACCCTTATATCATGTAAGGTCTTGCCATCTTTGCTTCTCTTGTATCTCCTCATAAAGAAGATTATCACTCTTTGTCTTCATGATGACTTGACTTTGATGCACCAAATTCTTAGCATTCTTATCGACAATAGGCTGAATACCATCATGATAAAATTGTTGTAATGATATAAGATGAAGATGATGAAATAAATCCATGATACTACTAACCTCATTATAAATAATATCATCAAAAGGTTCACCTTCTATTTCTGATTTAGAAACCTCCAAAACAACACCATCCCTATTGTGATTCATGATTTTAGATGGAGAATAAGTGGAATAAGAATAAACACCTTTAACAAATTTATGCTCATTATTAGTTGGTAAATCCACCCCATACGATAATGACTTATTCTTTGGAGGATTCATAGGTACGTTTTGGATTGAAATATCTTTTTCAATTTTTCCACCAACCAACCATGTTTGTTCATACCTTTCATGCCATCCATGTCAAAAGTGTGTTCAAGATAGACATATGTTGAGCTGCCCCAATATTGTTGCTCGAGTTCCTATTGAAAGTATCTGAAAGATGATCAAAAGTTGTTGGTTTGGAAATTACAGCAGGCTGCAATTTTACACAAGTGTCCATGTGAGGCTCCTCCTCATGTGCAAGTTGCTCTATAAAGACTTTTTTCATGGGTGTAGACTTCCTTACATCATTTGCCCACATATTTTCCTTGAACTCTTGTAGGTGTTGTCTTGCTTGGGTGGCTATCAATCTAGCAGCTCTAGCTCTGCTATTCCATTCCTCACATTGTTTTAGAGTTTCCATTACATCCTCTTTTCTTGCATATACAAATTTCTTCTCCTGAGATGGAATAATTTCTCTAACAAGAAAAGTTTCACTAATGCAATTATTTTTCTCAATGGAAATCATACCTTTTTCTCTAAAAGATTCTTCTTCAAATGAGTTCTTTTGTAATTCAGGTACCGAAATATGATGACCTCGCTTGGGCTTGTTACCAATCTTCATCATGCAATAATCTGGAAATGGCATATTATCTCTGAAACCCCTACTCAAAGATTGGTATTTCCTCCAACAAGAATCCTCATCAATCACCTCTATTGGCCGCCCTTTATCACTATTCTCACCATGTTCCTTATTGTCCCTAGATCTGCTTTGATTCACATTCTGAGTGAGCTGGCTCAAATAAAGGTTAGTGGCTTCCTGTTGTTTCACCATGTTGGTGAACATTTCCTTCATAAAACCCACATTGAGATATTTCCAAACTACCATATTTAACCCACACAAGTTGGAGGAACAACAAACTCGATACCACTGAAATATCCCTTATGGGATACCACTTAAAAATGCACCAAATATTGAAAGTTTGCAGCCAAATAAAATACTGATTTATGCAGATTTTTATAGTAAGGACAATGAACTAAATAAAATCAATATCTCCCAAAATATCCACTCGAATTACTTGAGAATTTAAAGAGAGATTGATATTATTATAGAGATCATAATAAACTATTTTAGAATTTTACACAAATTAAAATGCTACCAGAAAAAGCACAACATTCCTAGATAGCTGGAAAACTTCAGAGGTTCGTAACTCTCCAAATACAAGAGCAAAAATTAAGAGTCTTTGGAAATAACAATAACAGGTATAGGAAATGACATTTCAACCTTTAGATCTGAAAGGGACCAACTGGAAAACCCTCCAAATAAAGGTTGCAAGTCACCTCGCTTGGAAAGGGGTTGGAAACTGATGGACATGCCTTCAAAGTGATGTTAAGCCCAGCCCAAATGGCTGCCATAAATCTGATCTGGAACCCCTCGATTATCTTCCCCAAATGCCCCCAAAACCCTCAAATTCCTTCCTTTGAAACCTTTGATAATTTCTCTATAGCACAACCCAGAAGGCGGCTCCAAAATGACAGACTAGGGTAGATCTCTCACTACCGAAGAATGCCCTGCTAGCTAGGGACGGGTCTCTCACCACCGAAGCTAGGGTCCCTGTGGGATTTCACTCCACAAGTTGTAGATGCGCAAACAATAGTTGCACGTGAAGGGTCGATAAAATGTATGGAAAAAATTTCCTTTCCTTTCTCCCCCAACTCCTTATATACTTCTCCAAGGCAAAAGAGCCCCAACAGACCCTAGATGCATTTCATTCCATGGAGGGGCCAATAAAAATAAAAGTAACTTAAGTTACTTTTCCCCTTTAAGTCGCCATGGTCCAAAAGTGACCCTCAATGCAAAATTAGAATATTAGAACCATGTGGCCCCTTCCCAATAGCTCCCAACATCCACACCCCTTGGGTCCACCACCACTTTGACTCGAGCTAGCCCTTAAGCCTTTGACGCAAGAAAAGGGGACATTACATTGAGAAGATGGTGAATTTTAGTTTATTTTGTAATTTCTTCTACCTCTCCAAAGACCGTCCAATTCTCATTACCATCTTCCTCAAATATTGGAAGAACAACTTCAAGATTCTTGATGGGAATGTGGCCCTTGATGAGGGGCGGGGGGAACCATCCATCGAAGATTCATAATCAACCGCTTACGTAGAAAGGAACGAAGATTGTGACTCATTCATTTGAAGGCAATCGTCTGAGGGGTTTGAAGAGTCCTCAACCAGATCTAGGTGAGGACTAACTGTAAGATGCTTAGGTAAAGAATCCTTCCACCATGCAAGTTTTCATAATGTCTAGAATGTGCACATTCTTCCAAGAGATGCCCTGTTTGATAGAATCGTCAAAGATCGGAAGGAAACACCCTCATAGTCAATCCTCATAACAAAATTTTGTCACCTATTTGTAAGTTGATTTCAGCTTTGGAAGGGCTTGGGAGGTATCAAGATCAACCAAAATCCTGGCATAACTTCTATGAGTTTGACTAGAGGTTTTATCATCAACTTTCACAGAGGATCCTAGTGTATCTCCTATGGCACTACGGCGGAAAGATGTATTCAAAAGCTGCGCAAAGGGAGTCCTAAAGAAGCGAATCCAAACCGGGTAGGTATCAAAATTGTCTTTGAGGGATCAAAAGACAATTACAATGGCTTATAAATGAGACCATGTTCTTCCCTAACACAATCTTGATAAAAATACAATCCCTATCCTCAGGGGTTTCAAAAACAACAATAAAATAGGCTTTAGCACATGGGTAGATTTCAATCTTACCCTTGATCTTTTCCTCCACCTTTGAGAAATCAAGTTGTGTAGTTGAGATAGCTTGGGAAATTTTTTGAAATCTACAGATGAGGCCATGTTGGGAGAGATTTTCCTCCTCCTTGAGGACCTTTTTGCGAGAAGATCCTCCTTTGTCTTCAATACCGGAATCTTCTCGGTAGGTTGTAATTTCTTATAAACATTTATTTTCTTTTCCCTTCTATTTACAAACAACTTCAACAAAGTTTGTGGTGGAACTACCATTCACCAACCTAGTGTTTTTAATGTCTTGCTTCACCCACCATCGTAAATACATCAACAATATTATGATCACTATTACCCTTAGATCCACCGCCATATCCATAACCATTGTTGGGTTTTGTAGGAGAGAATAATTCTTTGCTAGGCCGTCTTTACCTACCCCAATAGAGAGGACCCATGTTTTGTGACTACGTGGAGAAACTCTGCCTCAATTTTGTTGAACATGGGGATCTTGGTTAGTAGCAAAATCCATACCAATCCATGAGATTGGTTCATCATTTTCCTTGCCTTTTCTTTTATCACCGCCCATAAATGCATTTGCGCTAGGGACTTAGAACTTCGGATGTGCACAACTTGGCGATTTTGGCAATACGTGGTGCTCTTCACCGACATATCCTCCATCATCCTGCGTGAATCTAGTTTCCCATGGTCTCCACCGGATAGAGGGCCTTCAGATTGGATTCTCGAAGTAGCGATGAGCGGCTAGCGTTCCCCATCTTGGGAATGCTAGAATGTTGATGAGCCAAGCTAAAAGTTACAATTACTTATTTTCGAGGTAGTTAAAATCATTTCTCACTATAAAAAAAGATTCTCTATTTTAAACGGGTTGTTGTTGATATTTACTAGAAAACAAATACATATGAGAAATCCCATCCCACCACATCCCATCCCTTCCTCCCCCTATTTTCTCTTCGTGAAATTTTCACTTGTTGAAAACCAACATTGATCTAGGGTTCAATCCTCCATATATTTATCAAGATTACATAAGGTAGATAATTAGTTTATCTACATGGAATATTATAGTATTAAAGGCAAATTATTACATTGTCATATGCAAGATTTTAGTTGGCCATTAGTAATTCGAATGGAATTCAATATTGGCACGAAAAAAGTTTGTGTATAACAATTAAGTGAATAGAAGTATATAAATGAGACCATTTTTGAGTGTATATTTATCACTCCAAAGATGTACAGAGTTACATATATTTATAAGTCCAAAAGATGTGCAGAGTTATTTATAAGTGCAAAAGATGTTCAGCTAATTTGACCACCCACCACTCCACCACAGCTAATTTTAGTGAGTAAAATTCAAAGAGTTATATTTAACATAGTTCCCTTCTTCCCCTTCCTCTATTAAATTCTTAGCAGCAGCAGCAGCAGCAGCAGAAGACGTCTTTTGTACAAGTAATAGCTGTACGCTTGCTAACTTGGCTTCCACCTGGTTTCTGAGGTGACGGAGATCATCAATGGAGTAACGAGGACGGGATTGAAGCCGTTTCTCTACCTCTGCAGTGATACGCTTTTGTTTCACGAGCTGTTTCTTGACATCCTTGATCTGTTCGTTCAACATCTTCTCCTGTTCATAAATGGCTTTGCTTCGTTCTTCCCTTGAAAGGCTGTTCAACAGATGGATGAACTCCCCGGCGTCCCGCGTGAGCTTTGATGAATCATACGCCCAACATTTGAAACGGGGTTCTCTTCTTGGGATTTTTTCTGTCCTCTGCAGATCATCACAGCTTTTATACCGCACAGCGTGCTCAATTCCTTCACTTTCTTCCGCAATCCTCCTCTTCTTTTCCGAAAAGTTGAATATCTATCGCAGGCTTTGTCGAGAAATTCCGTATCTCTTTTATTTCGACCCATACAGGAATATATGCTGTTTATTCTTCCACTCGCAGGCAATACAAACTGTTAGCTTCACTCCTCCTTATATTCAACTATGACGTTACTTTACTCCTACCGCTCCTCTTTTATAAGTACGAAAATAAGAAACGGTTACATGGTTTCTAATTATAGGTGTCCGCACTAGGTTAAATCTTAATATACTAAAGACCTCTACATAGACTTGTAGATTCGTAGTTAAATTTAGCATCTCGACTAGCAATTTAATCAAATTAAGTTTTTATATAATTAGCTTCATATATATATATATATATATATTCTATATAATGGATAATTTAATTTAATGGACAATAATTTAAATAATCAAATTAAGTTATATATATAATTAGCTTCTCTCTCTCTCTCTCTCTCTCACACACACACACACACAGAAAGAGTTCACATAGTTTACAAGAATGAGGGCGAAATGGTTGCTACGGAAGACGACATAGAATTTTTGGCGGCATGTTTCAACACGATACCTGTTTAATCTCTTCAAGCGATGCCCGAATGTTTTGTCAAGGATCTTGGTATTGATAAATTCACAAAACCCTGTCGAATCAGCCATGAAATGTCTAATACAGCCCACATGCTATACTAATTTTTAGTCCATGTACAGGCTATAAGTAAACCCTAATGTGTCCTCCTGATTTGCATGTTTAGCTTCGACGAGGCTATAAATTGTAGAATCCAGCCTCAGTTCTTTTGCCCATCTATGGTTGGAATTTAATGCAATTATCATATTTTACTTGAATCCTAGACCTTTTGTTAATTTATCAGAATTTCAAAAACAGATTGCAGGTGTCCATGGGTCATGTCCTCATCCCCAAGCAGTGAATCCATAGGCACACATATTTTAACTGCAGATTCGGTAAATGAATCCCCTACCAGATCTCGGTAGATGAATCCCCTATTGCTCTTGACTCCATTAGGCACAACATTGGTGGTGAAGATCCGGTTCAACAAGTAGATTTGCTTATTGATTTTAGTGAAATGAAGGTATTTATCCATCAGTTCAAATTGCAAGGCAGTGGTAGTTTTTGAAGTCAGAAACACCAATTTCGTGTAAGGTATCTTTAATGAAAACCCATTAAAAAATCATTTTAATTTGTAGATAGGGGTAGTTTTTAAGCTACAAGAGATGCCAATTTTGTGTCTGAGATCTCTTATAAAACCCCAATAGGAAATCATTTTTAGCATATTATCCACTCCAAAATTGTTTTTCATTAACCGTACATATTTTCAATGTGGGGTAAGATCTTATTAATCCATTGTTAATGTGGGATATCATCGCAGGGCCTTTCAAAAAAATCATATATTGTGGTGGATCGAGTTGAATCTGTGGCGTCCATCACCAGGTAGACAAGAATATAACCAAAGTCAGAAATTTTAAGGATTTGGTAATGTATTGCTCTCAGTAGTTACCATTTGCATAGCGAAATGAGTGCGAAAAATAACTTGTACATTTTTTTTTCTATGGTCAAGTTATGTGCAAGTACGACCTTGAAAGCAATGTGAATGGTGGGGGAATACCATTGGGTTTTCTTTGGGAAATCCATTGAGATGGGTGTGGTAATGAAGACGAATGTGATCAGGTGCATGGTCAAAGGAAACTGTTCCTGGTTTGGTACTCTATAACCTTCTATTATATATTGTGCAATCTTCTATTATTAATTTCGTTACAGAGCTATAAAACTCATGTTCTAAACTACCCTAAAACCCTAAATCGGGTGTCCTAGGCCTTTTGTTTCCTTTTCCTTAAGCATTATTACCAAAGCAACATCATTATTTATGAGTATATTGTCTTTTTACCTTTTTTTAATTTATCTTATATTGTAAACAAAAAGAATTAGAAATAATATCCTTGAGGGGCCATAAAGGGAGTCATGGCATGACTTGAACACAGGGTAGTTGAATTATCGACTCTAATCCTCATTTTTGCACCTTATAATTTTTTTCTATGGAGATTCATTAAATAATAAAATTAATTTACAATTTTAGGGATAAATTAAAGAACATAATTGTTTTGAAGGTGAATAAAAACCCACAACCCATCAATATAACTAGAAATAGTATGCCCTAGAAAATACAAGGAAGCTCTACCACCCACAAGGAATTTATAATAACATAATTCCACGATGGAACCAAGAAGCCACCCAACTAGCATCTCTCAATCTATTGGAAGCAGGCTACTCACAGGGGATCTTTGAACATTAATGATAGGTCCCTCTCCAGCTTCCCATCTTCCATGATCATTTTTTTAGAGAGTTGCAAGGTTTGTCTCTATTTTATTTTATGCCTTAATCATCTAAGTATGAACTCCCACCATGTGACAAATCACCTCCATCTTATTTTTCCGAATCAATGCACCTCCTCTCATGCTTTCAATAATTTCCAAATGTTTTCTAACCTGCACTCATAATAGTTTAACTCCATTTGCTACAGATCTTCTTGAATGGATAATGTGTTTCTTACACTGAACGCAACTATTTGAAACCCCATCAACTGAGAAATCTTCATAGCATCCAATCTTGTGGTGGATTGTCCCTAGAACCTTCATCCCCTGAAGCATAAAATATACTAATGCCCCTTCACCCAATCTTGCAAATAACTGAACTCTGAACAAATTAGTAGAAACCCATTTCAATAACTTCTCATATTTAATACCTTTAATCAATGAGAGCCCAATAACTGCTTCAGCTTCAGATCTTCAAATTATCTAATGAAAGAGGAGTGAACATCCTTAAAGAGAACATATTTACCATATTAACTAATTTATGCTAATGTTCTCAAAGGGTGGTTTTCTTTTGAGGAGCCTTTGGCTTCAGTGTGAGTCAGATCCCTCCCCAACATTTGCAGACCCCTTTCCTTCCATATCACTGGGCGATGTTGAGCATATTTGCGATATCTAAATCAAAATTTATTTCCTCTTCATTATTCCTTACACCAGACAAATCCCAAGCATTTTCATGATTCATGTCTGGAGATAGTCCAGAACAAAAATAAATGGGAAACACTCATGATCACAAAGCCACATAACGATACAATCACATTAAAGTACAACAAGCATTAGCTCTCATTTCCAATAACAAGAAGGCCACACAGAGGAAGTTACATAGAAAAATTATTTAGAAGCTCGTATATAAAATAATTATTCTGTGAATCTAAAAATATACAACAAGAGCCTTGTGAAAGTATTTCAAGTATGGATATAAAAAATACTAAGGAAATTTTGAAGTTTATTTTCTATTGCGGCTAAGTTTTCTTTGGTCATTGTAGGAACATTTTGGAGTTTAGTTTGCACACATTTAGAATTATTATAATACTATGTTTAGATTAGTTGGTGCTGACATTAGGTGTGTTGTGTTGCAGTATGCTCGAACTATCCAAAAGCTAGGGTTTCCTGCTCATTTCAAGGTAATACCCCATGAAGGATTTGATCCACTTCCATCAACAACATAATCATTTGAAGCATGCATTTTATTTGACATTTGTTATAGTGCTAGGATCTAAATGATGCTGATATGTAGGACTTTAAGATCCAAAATATTGTGGGATCCTGTGATGTGGAATTGTAATGCCCGCTAAAATTACCACTCGAGACCCAAGAACAACCTAGGTTTAGCTAGAAAAATTATGGAATAATTTTTTTGAAAAGCGTGACCACTACTAGGCTTCAAGCAACAATTGTCACAACAAGGATTCAAAGTCAATTATAATTTACTAAATGAAATTTTCTCATTGTAACATACATTGGATCCATATTACAAAATTAATGAGTATAATTAATCCAATTATAGTTAAATTTCTCTTAGGAGTTAACTTAATAAGTAATTAAATTAACATTATAGTTAAATATTCCCTAATCAATTTTAGAGGGTCAAAGGGGCCAAAAAAATTAAATTCCCAAGGTATTTAATTTTACAAAGTCTAAACAATAACCAAGGTCCTTATTTACATGGGTTAGAAAGACATTCTCTTATCCCCTAATGTGACCCTTCAAAAAGGTCAACCCATGCTCTAGAGTTAAACATTTAAGTTAAAAAGGGGTAATTTCCCACTTACCCACTCTCGATTCATCTTCGCACTTCAACCCAATTTTTCACATATTTAATGCATTTAAGGTTTCTGAAAATATTTCTTTTAGATTATAAATTTCTTCCCCTTTCCAATGATATAAAAAGGTCCCCTTAACTCCTCATATTTCTTAAGTTTGAGGCCGGCGGACCTGGGGAGAAAAAAATTCCCAAAGGCGGGCTTACAGCCTAGGGAGGAAAATTTTCCCAAAGGCAAGCCTGCGGGCTTGGGGAAGAAAATTTTCCCAAGGGCAGGCCTATGGGCATGGGGACAAAAATTTTCCCAAAGGCAAGCCTGCGGACCAACGGAAGAAAATTTTCCCAAAGACGGGCCTGCGATCCTAGAGAAATTTTTTTCCCAAGCCACAAAGGACACATGGCACGTTGTTAAATCCACGTGAGAAGTGGGTTGTCGAGGAAAATTTGGATTTTAACTCTTTTTGTTTGAAAGGTAAAAAGGTTCAAACACTCGCGCCTCCATCGATGCCCAAGCACGCCACGTGTCTTGCCCAAAATTTCAAGCGGGAAGCGGACCATCAGGGAAAAATTAGAAAGTATGGATTTTGTGTTAAAAATCATGAAGGTTAAAAACAACCCGCGCCTTTGCCATTCTAAGCGAAGCCACGTTTTAGTCGGCGGTGACCTACGGGAAGGTGGGCCAATGGGGAATTTTTGTCAATATTTTCCCAAAAGCGGTAAGGTCTAAAATAGTGCGCGCCTCCGCCAATGCCTAAAGAATCCACATTTCTGACCCACAGTGATAGGCAGGGAAGTGGACCGGTAGGGAGACTTAAGATTTCTCACCCTTTTTTTAAAAGGTAAGGTTTTGAAGGTGTGGGCCCACGAACCCGCGGAAGTGTTTTCCCAAAAGTGAATTAGCGGGGATACGGGGTCACAAAGGAATTTGTGACTTTTTTTGTTTTTGTAAAAATTTTGCTAAGTAATTTTCGGGCCCGCGGATCCAATTTACAAAAATTTCCCTCTTTTTTTTGACAGTTAATTTTTTTTGAAACCAAATGATGTAAAAACTTTAGAAGGCCATAACTTTCAACTGGAATCTCGGATTTGGGAAAATGAAGACTTTTTGGAAAGGGATCAAACTCCTCTTTGCATAGGAACCATAAAAATTGATTTTTGACAAACTTAGATGGTGAAATTTAAGAAAACATCTTTCCTGCACTTAAAAATGTGAGCTGGACTTTTTTAACTTAACATAATTAATTTAATCCGCCATTATTTCTTCTTCGACATGCCAAACTAACATGGAGAATTGCACTTGGAAATATTTTTATGGATTTTGTAGGGTTTAATTTATGGTTTGAGTTTCAAAACGAGTTTCCCCTTTTACTACAAAAGTCTAAGTTTTGGTGTAAGTTTGTGTAATTTAAGTCGATAAATTTTCTTGAGAAAATCAACTATTTGAAAAGTGTTTTAACCCTTATTTTTTTGGAATATATAGGGTAAAAAGAGGGTTTTAGAAGGTCCCACAACCTTATACAAAAATCCCTTCAGGCCAGATTTAGCAATATAGATCATAGCAAAAAAGTACCCATGGAGATTCCAAAAAAAGGAAGACGAAAAGGACAACAGAAGAAAAGAAGAAAACATCAGAAGAGCTTTTTCAGCTCAGAGACAGCAGTTCTAGCTCTAGGGGAACCCGAATCCTCCGCAAGTTGTTCCACAAGGGTGATGAGCTCCGAGAAATCTTTGGCAATGGCACTCCTGGTAGAATCAGTGAATGCCTCCTAGGCCTTCAAAGTAGTGAAGGCACACTGAAGCTTGTTTAGAATAGAAGAGACCATATCGACTCGTGTTCATCCCGATGTGTGTCAAAGCATTCCCGTGCTCAACGGGAGTTGAATTCAAATTCGGAGAAGATTTCATAGTGTCGCAGGGAGGATCGCTGTCGTCGAAGAGTGGATTGTTTCCCGCAGTCTGAGAAGTGGGGTCATCCACAGGCTGGTTTATCTCCATCTGCTCCGAGGCCGGGGAGTCAGGGTAGAGCTTGGCGAGGCCCAGAATGTCTTCTGCAAGAGAGGTATCAGGGCTTGAGACTGGGGAGACAGCTTTAAAAGTCGGTGTCGGTGCCTTCTAAAAGAAAGCATGAAAGGTGCAGGGGGAAAATAGTGGGGCCAGGGGGCTTAGAAACAATGAGGGGAGGGATAAGAATGGTGACATCCAAGTCGAATTGGAGGAAAGGTGCGATGACGGTGACACCGAGAAGAGTGGAGGGAGGTGGAGCAGGACAAGGGGAAGGAGAGGGAGAGTGGCGGTGATGACCAGATTTGGGGGAAGTGAATCAAGTCGGCATGTGAAGCGGCAAGATCGAGAAAAAGTAAATATAGTAAGCCCTGGTGGAGAATAGCCCCTTCCCCATCATGAGCCAGCTGAACAGAGTGCTCTAAAGATTGATAAAGGAAAGTAGATTTATCTTCTTCCCCAATGCAGATGAGAAAGGATGAAGAAGTGAGGGCCGTAAACAAGCCGATAACGACCATCAATGGTGAAATAACGCATTATAACTTCAACAACTCTGTTCCATGGAGGAGGAAGGGAATCGTGAGTGTAGCTAGAGAGGTATTTGACTGGCTTGTCCCCAGGAGCAATAAAATCCTACATTTCAAAGATGCAAATGCAGCAGCACTTGAATTAGATGTCACCGGGCGGCAGGAAGACATGTGGCATCAACGATAACATTTGTGGAGATGGTAAAGCGCGTGTTGCCAATCTGAACCCTCCCCTTCGACCAGGAAGCCATAACCACGTATGAAACCAGGGCCGAGTAGCCCGCCATTCTCTCCAGGAAGATCATAATTCCATTTTCCAGCAAAACATTCCAATCCTCCACATCTTCTTTAACCGAGTCACAAAGGCGGTAGGCTCAAGTTGCTTCACCGACCACCCATTGTATAAGTTTTTTGAAAAGTGCAGAAGTGAGAATGATGGGGGTCCTTTAACATCGCGACCAGGGCGTGGGAGCCATCGGCCTCGTTATCATTGTCCTCCCGCCAGATCATCAAATGATTAATGGGAGGAATTACCCCATGCGTGCGGAAATCCTCCACATCATAACACATCACCGTCATCAAAAGGTTCATCACCAAAGGTCAAATCAAATAAATCAAACATAAATGCCGCCGCCTTTTGAGGGGGCCATAAAGGCTTTGCTGAAACCCATATTAATTCCCCTTCCACCGCATAACATTGGGAGATATCATTCTCGAGAAATTTGGAGGAGGTCATCCTAAGTTGTCCGTCCATCTTTGTTGACTCTTAAGGAGAACTCCAATGTTAGCAAGGTGGTCAACCACTTTGTTCCCCTCCCGAGGACATGCTGGAACTAGATTTGCTGGAAAGTTCTTTGAAGCATTCTGATATCAGCAATGATATTTTGTATCGACCATTGACCAGAATCAACTGATTGCAGGAGATTGATGATGTTGAGGGAGTCACTTTCAACTTGAAGGGGCCATCTCCAAATTTTATAGCCAACTCAAGGCCTTTGAGATAGCTAGGGCTTCCGCATGATGGTTGGTGCCATAGTTAAGATTATGAGCAGAAGCAACAACGATGGAACCCGAGGAGCAACGAAGAATGGCTCCTCCACCAGAATTACCAGGATTTCCTTTCGAGGCCCCATCCGTATTAAGTTTTCTCTAGCCTAGAGGGGGAGGAAGCCATCGAACTAATCCTCATGCAGAGGAAGTGCCTTTACTAACAAGATGAATGGCCAACAGCCTTTGCCACTCCCGAGAGTTACAAATTTGAATTTTTGCTAATACTTGGACCAAAGGTGCGAGTTGAGATTATCCTGGAAAGTAAGAGCAATCTAGGTAGCCACCCGATCAGGTTCAAGACTCTGGTCTTTGAAGATTCTTCTGTTCCTTTCTTTCCAAATGCCCCATATGCCATGTGGGAGGAGAAGTTTCTAGGCCAGAACTAGAGCCGAGTGAGTGAAGGGAGAACTCCATTGAGAGAGGGTGTCCTGAATGGACTCAGGGAAGGTCCAAAACACACCCATCCTCGATAAGAACCAATGCCAGATAACTTGTGAAAAGGGACAGTGGATCAAAAGATGGGCAGAGGATTCTGTGTCCTTAGTATAGAGCACATATCTAGTGGGAAGAGAGAAACCCCTCCTTTTCAGATTTTCTCTAGAGAGGAAAGCGTTCTTAGAGGAGAGCCAGGAAAAAAAACAATTTTGGGGATGATCTCCTTTGGCTAGAATTTTGTGAGGGGGAACCAGAGTCAGCACTATGCATCGAGAGATAAGCAGCCTTAACCGAGAAAGAGCCAGATGGGGAGAGGGGCCAAATTAGCTCATCTTCATGTTGGGAGAAGGGGATATAGATGGATGAGAGCATAGTTCTAAGCGAAGTCAGGAGCATGCTCTGCTGTTCACTAATATCATCCCAAACCTGAATATTCCAGGAGGGAATGGAATTCACCATCTTCCAATAGCCCGAAACTAATCTTCCCTACTTATTAATGAGGCTTCTTTTCACAGATCCCATGATGGATTACGATCAAGAGGCTCGACCCCTATCCAATGATCCCATCGAAGTCAATAAGTCTACCATTTCCAAATCTCCATTTAGTGCTAGCCGGATAATGGGGAGGGAGCTAATAATAGAATTCCAAATGGCTGAACCTCTAATTGGATTGGAAGTGAGAAGATCTTCGTTATTAGCAAGATACTTAGCTCTGAGAAGCTGAGCCCAAAGAGAGTTACCTTTAGCCACATCCCAGCCAAGTTTGGCCAGGAGGGCCACATTCGTGTCACCATCCTTCTTAAACAAGTCCACCTTGAGAAGTTGGCTTACACACTTCCTTCCATGAGACAAGATGGATCCTCTTCCTTTCTTCCATCCCAGACCACAGGAAGTGCTTTTGGATTTTTTCCACCACCTCCTTCACCGAGTTGGGAACTTTGAGAAGGGACATGAAGTAAGTAGGAAGACTTTGGAGGGTGGCTTTAACCAGTTGGAGTTTTCCAGCCTGACTGAGCAGAGCCCCTTTCCAGGCAGCGAGATTTTTTTGGTATCTTTCAATGACTGGATTCCAGAGATTTTTAGATTGCTTACCATGGAAGAGGGGGATGCCAAGATAAGAGGTGGGGAGGTCCACAATATTGCACCCAAAAATATCAACAATCTTTCTCTGGGTCCTAGGAGTAGTATTGATGAAGGAGATGTTGCTCTTGTTGAAGTTGATAATTTGCTGAGAAGCTGCTTGGTAAAGAGATAGGATATCCATGATAGCCCGAGCTTCAATCATAGAGGCAACACTTAATAGAAAAGTGTCATCAGCAAATTGGCTATGGGTGGTAGAAGGGAAGCTAGAGGTGATTTTCAGACCCGAAATGATAGACTGAATTTTAGCATCCTCCAGTGCTATGCTAAGGGAGTCCACCATAAGAATAAAGAGGAAGGGTGACAGGGGGTCACCTTGCCTGATACCTCTGCTGCTTTTGAAGAAACTCCGCTAAGAATTCCATTGATAAGAATAGAGAAGCAAGGAGTCGCAATACAAGAGAAGACCCAACTACACCATATTTTATCGAAACCAAATTTTTCGGGACCCTAATCAAGAAAGGCCACCGACTCACAAGAACTTTTTGCATATCAAGCTTTAGAATAATTCCTGGGATTTTGAGTGTAAGGCCGAGTGATAGCTTCATGAACCATGATGATGCCTCCTTGGATCAACAAACCTTTATAAAACCATTTTGATTTTGTGATATGATATCATTCATTATGGGTTTAAGTCTAGAGGCCAAAGATCTTAGTGATAATCTTGTAAGTGGTGTTGCATAAACTGATTGGCCTAAAGTTGGAGACATCTTTTGAACTATGCACTTTTGGGGCAAGGGAAATGAAGGTGGTATTCCATTCTTTTAGAAGATTGTTACTGATCTGGAACTCATTAACCACTTTGAAGAGATCCTGCTTGATGGTCTCCCAAAACACTTGGAAGAAAGTAACAGGAAAACCATCCGGGCCTGGAGCTTTGTCCCTTTTCATGGTGAAGACCACTTTGTGAATTTCCTCCATAGCAAAAGGTTTGATCAGATTATTGTTCATCTCAGAAGACACAATATGTGGTATATCTTTGGAGCATAGCACCATTGACTACTCAAGGGGGCAAGTCAACCTGGAGGAGGTTAGAATAGAAGGAGACGAGCTCATTGGAGATATCAGCCTTAGATGTTAACAGGGTACCCGAGGACGACACCAGCTCTCGGATCTTGTCTCTGCTCTTATGCTTGCAAGCAGTGATGTGGAAGAATTTGGTGTTACGATCCCCCTGCTCGAGCCAAAGGGCTCGAGAGCGTTGCCTCCAATAGGTCTCCTCTTCTTGAAGTGTATTGTGATAATCACTGAGGAGGGAGGTTTCTTTTTGGTGAAGGTGATCCAATCTCCCCTCAATCTCCATTTGAGCAGAGACTTTAGCCAAATCCTGAGATAGCTTCTGTTTGTGGAGCTTGATGTTGCCAAAGACCGTAGACTTCCATATTTTGAGCTGTTTTTTAATTTCTTTGAGCTTGCTGGAAAATCTAAACATGTCAGTGCCCTCAATTTTGATATTCCACCATTTGGCAACAAGAGGGTTCAGGTGATTATTCTCAAGCCAGGCAAGCTCGAACCTGAAGGGAGGGTTCTTGGTATTCAGATTGTGATTTGTGCTCAGGCAGAGAGGGCTATGGTCGAGGGAATCTGGGGAGAGAGTTGAGGTAGAAGTTAGGAAAGAAAGAGACATCCAGTCCAGAGAGCCCAGAGATCTATCCAATCTGCTTTGAATATGGTTCCTACCCAATCTACGGTTTGACCACGTAAAGGAGGTGTATCACCAACCACATCACCCCTATGTTTACACAAGTGTATATACTTGAACTCACAAAGTGTGATTGGATAACATGGGTAGTATCTCGAAGTTGTGGGACTTGGTATTTGAGATAGACCTCTAGAGAAAGCTTTGTTCTTGCTCCGAAACTACTTGCCACAATCTACTCTAATGCAAGGGAAACTAACTATTCTAATCTAAATTCCAAGGGACCAGGGAGAGAGAATGCATAAAATGAAAGCCTACACTAAAGTGGTGATACACCAGAAAAGGAGGGTGTGTGAGAGTATCCTTTCAATGTGTGAGATACAGAAGCAAAGTGCACACTAGAAGGGGTGATGACAGTTCTCCACGATCTAGCAAAAATGCATTCACAACAACATTTCAAACATACACAATGATAATAGATTCCTGCATGAACATAAAGTAGACACAATATTCTTGTAATCAAGATTGGAGGGGCAAGAAGAATGCAAGAAAACACAAGAGGAAGATACATCCACAAACTTGTATTTTATTGCTTCATGATATGCACAGTTCAATCTATTACAAGATAAGGGCCTGGATCACCATGCAAGGAGTCCACTACAAGGGCCTGCAGCACATTGGCTTCACAAAGCAATTTTTATAGAGCTTTTCTATCTGAAAACTCCCCCTTTACAATGAGCCCAACACTCCAATTTATAGAAAATTTGAGAAAAGAGAGAAGGAAAAATGGAAATCCCAAAATCTGTCCTTAAACCACTTATAAGAGGAATTAAATAGAGTAAAATGATTGCATATTACTTGAAAAACTCTCCCCATACTGTCCTAGGTGCTGCAGCAGATAAAGAATGATGATCATGCCTCTTAATTGCACTCCCAACCACCAAATAAAACACCGTTATGAACCCGGCCACGTTTTATGTAAAATCTCCACTAATATCTCATCAAATCCTAAATTTCTTGATTGTTATGTGTCGGGGCTCAAGCTATTATTCCAATGGTACCAATTTTGTGTGATTTGGTTGATAAATACAAAAGTTATGTTCTTCGAGTGTGGGCATCTATTTTGGGTCTAGCGGCGTTTTACGTCATTTGACGGGAATGAGCATTAACTAACTAGAGTCAAATATGTTTCTTTTATTTAAATATATCTACCCTCATTAAAATTAAGAAATCCTAAATGTTTCTTTTGGCGTAGAGGACGCATTGTGCTCATTCCGTAAAGTCCAATTTTTTAAAATCGAGCTCGGAGTCAAAAGTTATGGCCGTTTGAAGTTCATGGGTCAAATGTTGACTTTTCTTCTTTGCTGCAGCTATTTTGGCAAAATCGGGTCCGCGTGTCCTGGCTATCCCAGATGAATTCTCCCGCATCGGCTGATTTGGGCTTCCTTGTCCCCTTTGTGGCTTTTTTCACCTTTTCACGTCCCACGCGTACTTTTGTCCCGGCTGTCCCGGATGAAAATCTCCGCACTACCCGCAATAGACCGTCTTGTGGCAAATCGACCGATTCACGTCCCCATGTACTTTTGTACCGGCTGTCCCAAACCGCGTGAAACAAAAAACTTGATGATTTTTATTGCCTGCGGCCATTTTGCCTTTTCGCGTCCCGCGCGTCCCAACTGTCCCATGGATTGCCTGGGACAAAAATGTCCGACTTAGCTGATTTTCTTCCCTTTTTGGTCCCAAACTTGGTACGATGAACCTTGGTACGACCCGCACTGTACGATCCGCACCCTTCAGACCCGAAATGCTTTAAAACAATCCTGCAACCTTATTTTTTGCATTTTTTCTAACTCGTTGGGATTTTTCTTGGATGGGAGAGTTAGAGAGAAGCCGAGGGGGCGGCCCAAAACATGATTTCGGGCCTTGAATCAATCTACTTGCTCAGAATGAAGAATTTGATGCATGTTATCAAAATTACCTTGAGGGGTGAATTTTGGATAACAAAAGGAACCATGGAGTTCCATGTCAAGAAGTGAATTCTCCTTTATGAAGTCTCTAGAGCATCCATGTTTGGCAGGTCATGGCAGAACTCCTCCTATTTTTTTGAAGGAAAAGGGGAAAATTAAAATCTCCCATTATTAAATTGGGAATTTTACCACAAATTTTATGAAGTTTGTGATATATTTCCATAATTTCCCACGTTGAGTCTCTAAGTTGGGGGCGTATACATTGATGGCAATCCAAGTGGAGTCAAATCCAACCTCTTGGAAAAGCATGCATAAAAATTTGGGATGCTTGAACAAATAATCCCCTTTGAAACTTCTGGGGTCCCAAAGGGTACAAATACCTCCCGAGTTCTCTGCTAAGGGTTGAGATTCAAAAGAAGTCAATTGATTTTTAGGATTTGATTATCTTTTTTTTAGTTTAGTTTCCTGCAACATTATGATATCAGGAGAGTTCTAGAATTTGATATCTTTGATGATTCTTTTATTTTGAAGAGAGTTTAGACCTCTTATATTCCAAGAGATGATCTTCATTTCTTTGGTTTGGATTTTTTCCCACCACCATGGGGATTTTGCTCTGGGTCTCTCGAGTGACATTAAGAGCACTTCTTGTTGGAGTTTGATATTACTAGGAATCCTCCCCTTACTTTTTCGAGCTGATGTCGGGTTTCTTGCTGCTACTTCTAGTGAAGCGAGGATTGAAACTATCATTAGAAGAATGGGCCGAGGGGAGGTAGCAGAGTCCAAGAGAGGGGGAAAGAAGGGGGTAGGGGGGAGATTCAAGGAAGGGGGTTCCGAGGGAAGGGGACCAGAGGAGGGAAGGGGGGGATGGGAAGGGAAAGTGGAGAAGACAGGGGTGGATGGGGGGAGGAGGGATCAGCCAAGGAGAGGTTAACCTCCTCAGAGGAAGTGGGGGGAGAGCCGAGGGAGACAAAGGGATGATGAGGGACTTAAGGGCCAGAGAGGGGGGGACAACCTCGGAAAAAGGATCAGAGGAAGTGTTTATTTCTCCTTCTTCCAAGAGAGCAAAATAATTAGAGGTGGGGATGATAGGGATCTCAACAGAGGACAATTTAGGAATAAAGGTTCTCTTAGTTTTTGGGGAAAGGTTTTGGGTTTTGGGTTTCGGCTGAGGTTTGGAGGGGCAACTAGAGGCCCGATGACCAATGCTTTTACAGAAGGAGCATGCTTGAGGAATATATTCATAGTCAATGTTCTATTTCCAGTTCCCAAGATCCGATATTATCTCTATCTCTTTTGGGAGGGGAAAACTTATGTTAGCATTAACACAAAAGCGAGCATGTATGAATCTAGTTTTAGCTTTTGTTGCTTAATCTATAGCAATTAAAGATCCTATGGAGAGGGCAATACCTTCAATAACCATTGGATGCTAGAACTCTAGGGGGAGCCATGGGAGGTGAACCCAAATTGGGGCTTGGGTCATGGATTTAGTGTGTGGGTTGAAAACTGGAGACCATTTCTTGAGGTAGAAGCCTCGTCACAAAAACCAAGGGCCACCAAGAAGAGCTCTAGCAAAATATTCTTTCATGCTGAAGGAGAATAACATGAAACCATTAGGCATTGCCATTATTTCAAGTGCTCCACATGGTTTCCATTTCAACCGAGCCCATTTTTTGATATCTTCCAATGGGGGTCTAGGACCCATCAGTTTACCCACCAAGGAAAGATCACGAGAAGCAGCAGTAGCCTCTCGTGATGTGAGAGGGGATGCGCAGAGAGAGGGACCCATCTGAAAGTGAAGGAGAGATATTTTCCGAGCTAGTAGCGGAGGTGGAACCCTCCACTATTTTGTTCCATGCATCAGGTGGCTTTGGAGTGAGGGCCCCTAACAAGAGGGACCCCTGATCCGGACCGAGGGATCTAAAGATCCGAGCCAAAGCACTAGAAACAATAGGAGGCTTCAATAGTGACCTAAAAAAAATCTGAATCCAACTCCTTTCTCTTGTCCCCTGTGTTTTAACCTTCATTAGCTTACATTATTATTTCAATTTTTCTTTCAAGTTGTAGAGTACTCTATAAATTTTTCTGATAAATCTTTGCAGCTTTTACAATGAATCAAAATAGAAATCATACATAAACTCGAATGGATCTACTATTCGTTATCATCCTCCAAATAATTAAATTAATTCAAATCTAATATACAAATTTTAACTTTACTTCCACCCATGCGTGAAAACCCAAAATAGGGTTCTACATTAAAAACATGCATTTCGAATGAACTAGAGAAATGTAATATTTCTTCATACATTTTTTTCAATTTTCAAACTTAGATTTCACAATATATTTCAAACACAAATTTCAAATTAGAACCATACCATTCATGGAAATTAATTTTTTTATTGAACTCCAATAATTATTTTACAAATTTCTTTTTCATTCATCAAATACAACTTACAAAATAGACATCTTTCACATTCAAATGTATATTCCATTTCCAAAACAAAGTAACTTTCCACCACAAATAACATTAAAATTCCATCCACTTGGAGTGGGAAATTTTTACAATAAGGAAACCCCAACGGATCGCAAAATTTGTCTTCATCCTCAGCTCTAGAACAACAACAAGAAGATCCACCATATATCTTTTGATCACAACAAAAAGGAGGAGAGGCAATGCTCTCCACCCAACCAAGAATTCCAATGAAGAGGAGAAGTCATCCTCCTCATTGGCCCCCAAGCCCCAACCACAAAGCAATAAGAAATGTATTTCAACTCATGGCAACAAATAGGCTTCCACAACAATTTTTTTTTTTCATAAATAAAACACATCTAAATACATACTGCAGTTTGCAACAACAGGAAACAATAACAAACAATACTCATGTTTCATCATGCACAAGCCAAAGGAGCAAGACCTATGGGGGAAGGTGCTTATTCCTCCCAATGGGGAAATGGATGTCCACTTTAAATAAACCCACCAATATATATATATATATATATATATATATATATATATATATATATATATATATATATATATATATATTTGTGTGTGTGTATACATATATAACTATATATGTATAGATATATATGTATGTGTGTGTATATATATATATATATATATATATATATATAGAGAGATCTATACATACATACATATATATATATATATATATATATATATATATATATATATATATATATATATCATTTCAAAATCCCTACATGCCCTTATGCCTCCCTAAGTACCCCTTATACCTCCCATTCTCTTATGCCTCCCCACACTCTTATGGCACCCCATAACAAGTAAAGAAATGGAAGCTATTTCTTTTACAAGGTGGAATAGAATCCCAAACTCCCCCACAATAACACTTATACCTCCCCAAAACTCTTATGCCTCCCCACAAGAGATCCCCATAGTCTTCTCGTACACCATACCTAGGAAATCCACCCAACTGCCGACAACATAGCAAAATATTCAAATATTTCCCATATGCATAAATAAAAGAAGAACATTTTAAAGATCCAAGCTCCTACTTCTCCATGGTAGAGTTTTCTACAAAACTTCAACAACAAGTTTTCTCCAATCCAAACAAACCCAAAATCTCCAAAGAATCCACAAACATTCAACAAAAATCTCTAACTCTCTTCAAAATTACAAAATCTCAAAACCAAAAGAAGTAACCAAAATGATATCACCAAAATTGAAGTAACCCTCTGAAGTAACCCCCAAAACAACAAAAGGATTTGAATAAATAGAAGAGGGAGAGAGGAGGATGAGGTGGGTCCATATAGGATGCCACATCACACATCCTCAACTCCACCTCACAAGTCAACTTCAAACTCCAAAGAATAATTAAAAAAGGTGGGTGAATAAATGAAATTTTACTTACACACACAAACCAAGTCCACACCCCAAGGACCAAAATTAATTTTATGTAAGAAGGTGCAATAAAAACTTACAACTTGCCTTCCCAAAAATACATAATAATGCCTAATTTTGACTCCCCAACCCATAGGTAGGGTTGGTGTAGCAATTTAAGAGGTGTGGGACAAGTTTAACTTGTCCTACAAGCCTCCAAATTCAGCCCCAAAGGACAGATCCGAATTTCAAAAGGAAGGTGAAGTGTTTCACACTCCAAGCTACTTAGACATAACTTACAACACATAATCCAAGAGCCAACAACTGTAATAAATGGATTCTCTTGACCTATTTAAGTTATTTAACAACATGATTACTCACTAATCTAGACACAAATAAAATAAATAATAAAGGGGAAAATACATCACTGAAAACCACATACTAAAATTAAACAAAGGAACTAATTAAAAGAATGCACACAACCCTTGGTCACATTTGAAGGTGATCCCCGTGGGAACCACCTACATCACTTCAAACACACACACATAAAAATACATATTGCCATGGTGACCCTTGTTGAATTCATCTAGAATTCCAATTTGGTTGGTCTCCAATCCCCGATATTTGTTGTGACATGTTTACCTACAAAACACAAATACCTCCTTTAGCATTGTGGCCACATCAAATCATCCAAAATAAATATACAATATAATTCCAAAATCATCTATATATGAATCACAACATCATCTAGGAAAGTAATAGTGTCATTTAAAATTTCATCTGTAACCATATGATCACACGATTAGTTCCATTTTCTAGGTTTGCTCAATATGACAAAATATCACACATACGAAAAACATATATATAACCATGCCAAGTAGTGTATCAACATCAATATAAAAATGTCTCTAATAATCCACATGCATCATATATAAATCAAAATCAACCACAATCCATGATCTCTAACATCTAACACCATGCAAAATCAAAAGCTACACTAATGTCCATAAGTATAATCAACAATATAATAATCAATATCAAAAGTGTCGAATGGAAGTGGGAACTCCATCCCCTCCTTAGACTCAACTTCCTCCCGAAGTCACTAGAACAGTGTGAAAACTAAACTCATAATGAAGTAGCATCTTACCATGTAGCCGCAGTCTCATCATATCTATCCTACTGTACCCAAACCTAGTCAATTTGTCTACCTCGAAGGTCCATGGTTCTCCACTCTAAAATGCAGATGGGCTCCACTATCACCTGCCCATGATCCTGCACCTGCAATGAGCTCCAATCTAGCACATGAGAAGGGTCTGCAATATATTTCCTAAGTACTGAAACATGAAACACATCATGGATGCGAGATAAGCTAGGTGGCAACGCTAGATGGTAGGCCAAATGACCGATACACTCCAAGATCTCAAAGGGGCCTATGAATCTAGGAGATAACTTATAACCTTTTTCGTAATGGATAGGGATATTATGTGGCTTGACACGAAGGAAAACCTTCATGCCCACATCAAAACTACAGTCGGTCCTATGTTGATCTGCATACTTCTTTATTTGTCATGTGCCTCCTACAGTCTTTGTCTAATCATAACCACCTGCTACTCCATGTCCTGTAATAAAGTTGGCCCAAGAGAAACCCTATCCTCTAACCTATCCCACCTAAGAGGTGTCCTGCACTCTCTACCATATAGTTATTGGAAGGATCCATGCCTACCAAACTCTAAAAACTATTATTATAGAACACTCTATCAAGTACAAATACTCCTCCCATCTCGACTGATGATACATAACATACATCCTAAGCATGTCCTCTAAGATCTGACTCACTCGCTCAGTCTTTCCATCTATCTCAAGGTGATACATTGTTCTAAAATTGATCTTCATCCTAAGGGCATGCTGCATGGTAGTCCAAAAGTGGGAAGTATACAGAGGATCGTGGTCACAAATGATCTTCCGAAGAATCACGTGCAATCAATTTATCCATCGTGACCATCATAGATAACTTAGAGGATCGTGGTCACAAATGATCTAGATATACCCATGCCACCGCACTAGCTTTATAGGTGGTCTTCACTGGAGGAAAAGATCCACTTTCATCAATTTATCCATCGTGACCATCATAGCATCGTGGTGGAATCTCAACATCGGTAGAAAAACAATTAAGTCCATGGAAATGGTGTTCCATTTCCATTCCGATATAACATGTGGGAAGAGAAATCCAGCTGGATGTTGATGCTCACCTTAACTTTCTGAAACTCTAAAAATGTGACACAAACCGAGCCACATCTCTATGAAGTCCCCTCCAAGTGATACAATTTTTTTAAGGTGGTGTGCATCTTGTTCACCCGGGATGGGCTGAATAGGGTCCATGATATCCCTATGTCAAGATGTCCAACCTCAAGCCTCTGTCTCTGGGAACATAAATCTGGTCGTTGTGCCTAAGAAGGCCATCTTCTCTAATGGAAATGCATCAAAATTCCCCTCAAGGGGTCTTTGAGACTCGATCTCTGCTTTAGTTGTAATGTAGAAACGATCGTGAGAAAGGTGTTTTTGAATCCCGCTCTGCAAATATATGCTCACTAAGGTGTCCTTAACCACATGTATCCTCCTACCGAGAGCATCTGCAACCAAATTCTCCTTCCCCTTCACATGCTCTATCTCTATGTCATACTCACAAAACAACCCCATCTAATGCCACTAACGAGCATTGAGATTGGGCTTTGAGATAGTTTATAAAATCTACATGAGAATAGTAGAAATTGACCAAATACTTTCCTTCTCATCTTGAGACACATGTCTCCCCTGGAGCAACTTGAAGGACAAACCAAAAGGTGAATTTTAAAATGAGCGCCACCCTCCACGTGGACAAGATTTGAGTCTAAAGTGAGCCTTAGAATTTTCAAAGTGCCCCTCCGAATTTCATCCAACCAAAAAGGGCCACATTTCCACTGATGATGAGAAATAAATTTGACCAGGGAAAAACACACCCGTTAAACCATAAAATGTAGGAAAATCACCATTTGAGCCCGGAAATGAATCTTTCTTCACGGATAGAGAGTTTGGAAATGATATAAGGCCCAAATGTGATCCTCTAAGCTGCATCCAATCACGTTTCCACAGATATTTGGGACACAAAAGATAGGGACAACAAAACGTGATTGTGGAAAACGGAAGGAAAGGAAAACCCCGAGTTTTACGACCAACTTACAAACTCTTTCATATGCAAAGAGGAATGAAAAAAAATTATGGACTTTTAAGTGATCCTCAACCAAGGAAGGGACTGATCATGGCAACCAAATGGAGGATAGAGTCTTCAAGCATCAATATGGGGAGATAGAAAACACGACAGAGCCCACAAACTGAAGAATTCAATGATAAACGGGGTGAGACTAATTTGAGCACCAACATCAGTTCTAACTCAGGGATGAGAAATCCCTATGAGTTCTACAAGAAAAAATAACAGACCAAGTGCCAAAAACAGACCATTGGGAAACAAAATCAAAGAATAAGCTTGCAAAACAGAACAACCATAACCATCCTCCAAAAATGAATCGAGAAACCAAAAAACTAGGTCATCGAGGACTAGAATGAACAAAAACAAAAATAAGAATGAAAACAAAGAACTATACATAATACAATGGAGTATACCTTGATTCTGAGAAATCAATCAAGGAAAATTTTCAAATTTATTTCATTAACGGCAATTCAAAATTTCCCCATCTAACTCTTTTAGGAATAAGGTATTTTCACCAATTCAAATATGAATTGAATAAGGGCCCATCCAAAATGCATCAAATTTACCATGCTTTCCCTTATCTTCATGCCTCGTTATCCCATAAAAGCACAAGATCCCCAATGTTGAAAGCCCTTAGAGTCACCTTCTAGTCAAATAACTTCTTCAAAATTTCTCTTAACTTCACATGCCGCTGATGGGATGCCGTTTTTTCTTTATCTAACTCGATAATCTAATTGATTTGAGCATCATATGGACCAACTTCTTGATCTTCAATTTTTGAACAAACTGAAATGAAGATAATTGTAAATGAAGGGGTAGAAAATCTTGAGTTCCATATAGCAACTCAAATGGGCTCTTACCAATAGTTCTTTTGATAATGATTCTATTAGCCTAAAAACAAACTTTAGTTGCTCAACCCACTTCCTTTTGTTTAGCTCCAAGGTTCTTCTAATGATCGTCAACAAGTTTTTATTGTTGGAATCAGCTTGTCCATTTCCTTGGGATTGTAGTTAGAAGCATATGTGAAATTGATTCCATACTCTTTGCACATTGCTACCAAATATTTGTCTCTGCAAATCATGGCATTATCAACAAAAATTATAGTTGGCACTCCAAATCTGCATATGATATGATTCAACATGAAGTCCATGATAACTTGGCATGTTTCCTTCTAGGGGGATTTCTTCCACCCACTTAGTGAAATAATCGGTGGCTACAAGAATCCATTTATGACCAACACTAGAAGGATCAGAAATTTTCCCAATGAAATCTATTCCCCATTTTCTGAATGGGGCTTTAACTTACACAGGCTGCAAAGGAAGGGAGGTGAAGCTTTCATTCTTCCAGAAAAACACTGGCAACTTTCACATTTCCTAACCAAAAGAGTTGTATCATTTAAGAGAGTTGGCCACCAATAACCAACCCTCAATATTTTGTGCTATAACTCTTCCAACAAAATGTCCCCCACAAACTCCTCCGTGGAGATCACCATTTATTTTGGCGGCCTCATCTTCATAATGCATTTTATGATAACTCACTCGAGGGTTCTTCCAAGCTAACCCAAAATCAGTAATGACATACTTTTGAGAGGCTAAATTAAGAGTTATTTTATGATTTTTACTCAAATATTCATGGCAACATAGATGTCTGAGATAAAATATTATATCCTTTTACCATTCAAAACTTACCAAATTTTCAAGTACATCCACCCTTTCTCCTTCTACTTCATTCATCTCAATAGTTTGCAAGTTTCTCTTAGCCATAAGCTTAGATAGGCCCAAACCTCTTACCAATTTCATGGTTTTTATATCCATGTCATACGCCTGCAACTTGTTCACCCATCTGCATATTTTTCTTGAGACCTCCATCTTTGATAAGATGTCTTTCACCATGGTGTGGGGAACATAAGCAACAACTTTAGAGCTCAAGATGTAGGGTCTGAAAACCTTTGTTTCTTTCACCAAGGAAAATAATTGCTTCTCCATGATGGTGTATTTCCACTCATCTCCTTGCAATGCCTTACTTGAAATAGACAATTGGTCTCTCGGCCCCTTCATCATCCTTCTCGCAATAATACAAATCCAATGGTGTTTTACAAGCAAAAGAAAACACTTGAAAAGGATTATTGTAATTTGGGGCTGTCAAAACAGGGGCATGCTTTAGTGCTTCTTTGATCCCATTAAAAGCTTGAATTGAAGCTTCTTCCCATTTGATAACTTGGTCCTTTTTCAACATACTAGTAATGGGGATGGTCAACTTAGCAAAGTTAGACACAAATCTTCTTATAAAGTTTATTTTTCCAAAGAAGGATTGAATTCCCTTCTTAGTTCTTGGAATTGGAACCTTGCTGATGGATTCCACTCTGTCGGGATCAATCATGACCCCTTCTTTTGATACAATCTGATTAAGAACCTTTTCCTTTTTCACTCCAAAGTGGCACTTCTTGGGATTCAATGATATGCCATATTCTCTACAACTTATCAACATTTTCTCCAAGTGTTGCAAGTGATCACTTATTTTTTTGGAAAACACAGTTACATCATCTTAATAAACAACAATGAAATCATTATTATAACTAGCAAATGCTACATCCATTTCTCTTTGGAAAATTGCTCCAGCATTCATTAAGAAAAAAGGCATCCTGACATAGACATAAGTTCCCCAAGGAGTAGTAAAGGCAGTCTTTATTCTTTCTGAATCTTTCACAACAACTTTATTATAGCCATAGAAACCATCCAGAGTGGATAAAAATTCAGAGCCTATTACCAATTGTAGCATATTCTCCATGTTTGGAAGAGGGTAATTATCTTTCAATGATGCTTTATTCAGGTTCCTGAAGTCTACACATAGCCTTATATCACCATTATTTTTCCTGACATGAACTAGGTTTGCAACCCAAGATGAGTACGTTGTCAGCTAAATGATCCCTCCATCCCTTAACTTCTTTAGTTGTTCTTGCATCTTCAAAGAAAGGAGTGGATTGATGGGACTTTGTTTTTACTTGAAAGGCTTGGCATTAGATTCAAGAGGAATCTCATTTTGGATCAAATCTTCCTGTATGCCTTGAACTCAGAGTAACACCAAGCTAGGCAGTGATATTTCTCGAAATTGAACATAGGACTGCTTCTCTTCCTTACTAAGATTGCTTCCTAACAAGATTTTACATGGTTTTTCCTTTGTGCCTAGATCATGTTCTTCCACATCTCTTGAAACTGACATACTTCTTTTAATAATGCAATCAACATTAAAAATGTTTGATTCAAGAGCCACCAAACCTCTAGGGAATCATGATTTTCTTTAGTTGGATGATGTCTTTCCCAAATAAAGTTTCCTTTCCTTCAAAGAACACACACCATTGGCTCCCAATCTATAATTTGGTCGAGTAAACTAGCCTTGGTTTTGTAGAAACTATTTCACCTAGGCATCATCATCAAACACTTTCCAATTGTTAACATTATCGTGGATAGATGGCCTTGTTAGTATTTCAACATCATACTCACAAAATGGAGACACTGTCTACATTCCAAAATCTAGATCTTATTATCCATATTTTTCCCCCAGGCCAAATATTGGATCAGCCATGACCCCGCATAGAAAGAACCAGAGAAAACTCATTCAAATTTTTAAATAGGTCACAGAAGGACTCAACAATGGAGTGGTGGGGGCCGAGAAAGACTAAATGACCCTATGCATAAAGAAACGACCCTGTCGAGCCGTTTCTATGTCTTAAATCCATTTTTCAAGTTACAAGTAGACTCAACAATGGAATAACAGGGTCAGAAATAAAGGAGCAGTGCCGCAGAGGAACTAGGAGCAAGAAGGAGGAAAAATGGTGAAGCTTCAAATTTTTTAAGCTCAAAACTGTTCATGAAAGAGTCCAAAATGGACTTAGTATGGAGGAGACAACAATAAGAACCATGTGTGTTGGTGACGCTTCTCCAAAGTTTAATCTAGAAAATGGAGCCAAAACTTGGGCCAGGATTCCATGTGTCCGAGTCCCAAAAAGTTACGGGGCCATTGAAAAGTCTTCAACTAAGAAAGAAGGTGTCAGGTGTCAGCTCAACACAAATCTAAAATGGGAGCCCACGGTGAAGACTAAAAGGTGTGCCAGCCCTCCACATAGAAAATGGTCAAATAGAGTCAAAAGGTGGACAGGGAGGGCCTAAAAATTGGGTAAGTATAAAAGTGTAAGTGAAGAAGGCCAAGGGTTAGTATGGTGCACCTCAAAGAGTTAGTCCTGGGCGGAGACCCAAATGAGCACTAGCTCACCATGTAGTCCAAAGTATGAAAGGATAAAAGTGACAATTGAAAAGTCCACAGACCAACGGAGACTAACAAGTGTCAACTCGAAGCTCCTTCAAAGGAAAATTTTGAATCGGGATTTCAAGCAAGCGTGAGGCCATCACATGTCCATATCAAAAGGGGACATATTTGGTTGAATAGTCAATGCATAGGCTAGGTCAAGAGGCTGCCAAGTGTCTAAATGGCGCTAATTCAAAGTTAAATCTAGAAAAGGGTTTCTAAAAAGTGCAGTGCTAGCACATGTTCCAGTCAAAGTAGGTCATTGGGGGAAAAGTTTGTTTTTTGCCCCTTACCCCAAAAGGTGTAAAATTTGCAAAATGGGTCGTGAATCCGCCATAGGGAAAAAGTCAGTATTTGAGCCCGAGTGAAACCAAAGTAGGGAGTTGGAGTAAAAGGTGAAAATTTTCCTTTTGATAAAAAGGCACAAAGGAAAAATTGAAGCGCATCCCCCAACCAACCGAAGGGTGCCACGTGTCCAGGAAGAGATTCGGGAGCACCAGGGTTTTCTAAGTTTTGCATTTTGCGGAAAAGGGAAAAATAAATTACGGACCCGCAAACCTAATTTTTGATCTAATCTGGCTACCACATGTCCCATATCAAAAGGGGAACCATTTTTCAAACTGATTTCCCACCCATTTGTATGGACTTGATAGAAACTTCGAAGGGGCATATCTTTCTACTCAGGGCTCAAAATATTGCAAATATGACACCCTTGGAAGCGTCTCGACGTCTTCTACACCATGAAAAGATAAAAAATTATTTTTATAAGGCCTTAGTAGGTGAAAAATGGAGAAATTTCTTCAATCCTTTAATACAGGATCTTCTTGCTTTAAACAACTAGATTGGATTCCATCTATTCCGCCATTTTCTCTTCCTTCAAGGTGTTGAACCAAATATTGATGCATTAAAGATGGATTTGGGGGTATATTTTTTCAGAAACATTGACAACATTTGTTGAGCTTAAACCTACTTTTCTTGTTCCTCTCTCTCTTTCTTCTCTCTAATTGAATCTATAAATACAGGGGCAAGACTCATTGTAAAGGGTTGGACATTATTTTTTTGTAGGCTCCCCCTTTCCTTCTAACAAAGGGATTTGTGGAGTACATGCCTCCCATTAAAGTTGTAGTATGTTCTTGCCTCCTGGTTGTTTTTGTAATGCATTGTATCAATGTGCAAAGCAATAAAACACATTTGTGATCGAAACTAGATCTTTTTGTCTCTTTTTCTTGCATCTTATCTTTTCATTATAAATATGGTCATATGTGCTTGATTATTCCATGTATTTTGTGGTTTGTGTCTACCAAAAACTATTTTCATCATTTGCTTGGTACATTACCTTGTATTTTGGTCATTTCTTATTTCTTATATCCCTTTTTATTCTTGTCTCCTTGGCAAATATTAGGCTAGGTATTGCGATAGATCCTTTGTAAGTTCTCACGTATGCACCTAAACAAGAGGAATAATGAACCAACCTTTAATCTAGAGATATTTTGCATTTTAATAAGGTCCCACACCTTGGGAAAGTTCAATGTTATGCAATCACACCAAATGACCCTACCTTAGAAAAGCGAGATATGTAGAAACTCATTTAGGGTGCTTTGTGATTTTTCACTAATAGATCCTAGCACTATTAACTTGTATACAACACCATTAAACTTTCTATCATGTTGCACAATATTAAAAGAATCAAACATTTCAATCAAATCCAAAACTACATGCTTGTATTGTTTCATTCTCGATATTTTGTAGGATACCGTTTTCTAATCTTCTTGACAATAAATTCAGAATCCCCTTTCACAATGATATCCCTTATACCATATTTCCATGCAATTTTCAAGCCTAATAACAATGCTTCATATTTATCAATGTTGTTAGTGCATTCAAATTTGAGTTCGAAAGAAAATACAAACTCTTCTTGTCCTGGAGAAATTAGAACAATGCCAACACCATTTCCAAACTTGGAACAAGCTCCATCAAATAAAAAGTTCTAAGGTAAACCCACTTGTTCAAGACATTTACATTGATCAATCTTGTGCTCCTTGCCATTAGCAAACCCCATAGAGTTATCTACATCTGCATCAATATATAACACTTCATAAGACACATTATTTGGATATTCAATGAGGTGCAACATATTTTTCTCTCCATACAACTTTACAAGGTTTCCTTTATTGGAATGGTGGCAAAATACATATCCATTTGAACACTTTTACCAACACTTGCAACCCAATTTCTTGATAACATCATGCCCCATTTGGTAGGGCAATCAACAAGGACAACATCAAGTTTCAAGTTCTTAACCAAATAAGTCACGCAAGTTGTACCACTAAACCTTTTACACATCCTACAATAGGAAACTCTCTAGAATCCATTTCATTACACTTTCCATAGGTTGTTGTCACTTTAATTTTCAATTCATTCGTTACTTCTAGAGGCATAACATTGCATGATGTTATGGAATCAAACATATAATTGTGTAACAATTTGTCCTTAATAATCAGTCTTTGTAAAAAAGGATCAACATTTAAATGAGACTCAACTAAAGATGTTCCCAAGTAAAGTTCGGTGGTTTACCTATCTCCTCTAATGCTGGTGGTTTTCCTAGGTCTATAATAGTTGGATGAGGAGTATTTACATTATTTATATTTCTACCTTGGGCAATCTTATCTTCCTCCAATCCTAAGTACTTAAAATCCCTCTTCTTGTGCTCAGAAATCCTAAGCGAGTTCCACAATTGGGATAGAAATTTTGATCTGACTCAAGATTTAGTTAATGTCATTGGGAATGTATTTGGGAAAACAAGAATTTGGAGAAAGATTGAAAAACTCATCGATGGCACAATATTTTTAACTTTTTGGGCATGGGTGGGAACACTAGTTCTACTTGAGACAACATGTCCTTTTCCAAGATGCATCTTTCTTTGGAGCCTCTTTTGGGACATTAGTGAGAACTGGGGTCTTTCATTTGGCTTGATGTCATGCCCCTTTGACATATTTATTTCTTGTGTTATACTCTTTTCTTGGGCCACAACAACATTCATTAGCAGTCTATCCTCTTCTGATGTGATTCCTCCATCATAATTCTTAATCATATGAGCTCTTTAGTAATCAAAATAATGATTAGGAAGTTCAAATGCTTGTACCATATCTATTTCTAAAGCATAAGAGGGAGGAAGAAGAGGTTCTTTGAATACTAGTTTTTGCACTTATTACCTCGGTTGAAGTTGCTCCTTGTTGTGAGCTTGTAGAGCAGTCCACCATGCATGCATAATCATAATTGTTATCATCATTATCATCTTCTTCAACTTGATGATATTTTTCACACGACGGATGGGGTAAGAAGCATTTGTCACACCAATCCATTTGATTTGTCTCTTCAACAACAACAACTCTGGAATTTAGAGGATCATGAACTACTCTATTTTCCCTAGCTTGGGGTTGTCTATCTCCCATGGGTCCTTTAGCTCTATCATCAGACCTCTGATCATTTCTAGGATGATTTGCAAGTCTGTCTTGTCCTTGTTGCCTATGATGACCCTAAGAACCTTATCTAATTCCTTTCTCTTCGCTGGCCATCTTGTAAGATATTTATTTCACAGCCCCGACCAAGTCCTTATAACTTCCTCAAGATCCACAACCTTAATTGATTGAGGTTTCTGAGGGTTGATTAGTTTAATACCCTCCCTCCTAGGAGGTTTTCCAATTGCTTTAATGTTGTTCTCAATTTGCAAAGCCATGGTAAAGGCCTGCCTAAAATTCCCAAGGTTCTTATCCCTCAAATAGTAAGAAACTTTCTTATCAAATGCATCCGAATACTTTATCGGACATGAATCATCACATGGCCTCAAATTAACAGAAGTCTTCTCAACATTTTGTTAAATGTATTATTGAAATCATGCATTGATTCATTAGGATTATTTTTTATATTTTCAAAATATAATTAAAAAAACCTAGGGTCTATTTTATCACCATACTTGCATTCTAAAAACATTTTTTATCTCTGTCCCAAGAGTCAATCAAATTATCTAGCGAGATTTATACCAGTCCCTTGCATCTTCTTCTAGAGTATGGATAATTAATTTAATGTATACATCCTCAAAATCTATTTCAAAATCCTCCATCATATTGACAAAGAGTTTCAAGTGTTGATCACCAGTTATTGCATTATTTCCTTGAAACTTAGGCAATCTATTTCTTACATCTTGTGGCACAACATTTGGATAGCCAACCATACCTCTAAAACTGATGGGACTAAAAGTATTAAAAATAAATGGAGGTCTGGGTGGAGGCTAAGCCATATTATTTTGAGGAGGTGATCTTACAAGAGAGATAGAATGATGAGGAGTGAGGGGTATGTGTGGTACAAGGATGAAATTTTTAGAATGAATGCCCTCTAAAGACTCTGTCTCTTCAAAAAATCTATTAGATTTTATAAATACAGAGGCGAGATTGAGAGAAAAATGTTTCAAACATAGATGAAGGACCCTCTCCATATGGAGAATCCATTTCAACAAAGAGACCACCTGATTCATAAGCACATGAGGAAGTACTGCAATCTTTAATCAAAGGTTGATCGGTTCCACCAAGAAAAATATCTTTTCTTGATGCTTGATCTCCAACAGCCTTCCAAATTCTTCTTCCTTCAATTAGAATTTCCTAGCTCTTGAAACAACCTTCTACTAGGGTACTTGGCAAAGAAATATCTTCTTCCTTCCATCTTTGTAGATATTAATGACAAATATTACTTGATATATGTTAAGAAACGGGTATTTATAAAGAATTTTAACAACACGAGTTGCCACTAAGGATTTTCACCTTGGTATGTGCAAATGCACTATGAAAGATCTATCAAATGTCTGTCAATACCAGATTCATGTAAAGCTTACAAGATCTGCTATTCTTTTACCCAAATTTATCATTGACGATACAAATCTTAGTGCAATAAATGTATGAGCTATAAATACTTTCAAAACTCATAACTTTGAATAATTCTTACAGATCTAAACAGATAATGATGTTTCAACAATGTATTTGCACTTTAAAATCTTTAAAAAGCATTAACAGTGGTCTCATACGTGTACACCTTTTTCAAATACTTCAAAGAGTTCACGATAGTGGCACCACTAGTGTTGGTATAGAAATTTGTTCTCCCTTTAAAGCCGAGAAGCAACACACAGTTATTGTACATGGAGCTTAGAGACATATAGATCATAGTGTGTGTCATTTTTAGTTGGGGATGAGATCTAATTGGCCTTTGTTACTCAAATTTGTGGAGAGATGGATAACATTTTAAAGAGGATTTGACTTGTCCTCACTACTTTAGGCCATGTCTCTTCGACCAAGGTGAGAAGACCCTTAGTGTAACCTCTTTTGGATGAAGGATATGGGGATATCCTTTCTTTGCACAAATTTTATGAATAAAACTTTGGGAAAATATGGTCAATACTCCATAATTTAACTCTTAAGAGTTGTCACTTATAAACAATAGAGATACTTTCAATACAAGGCTAAGGCTACTAAAGACATTAAGAAATCTTGATTGTTTTGCATATTTTAGTAAGTAGATTTTGTTCCTTTGTTGATACATGGGGAAAACAAGGGTAGTTCAGGGTGGATTTATGGTTTTTGAATAATTTTGGTGGGAGATGAAGCAGGATAAAGTTGATTATACCAGATCTTTGAAGGGACTTCACAACAATGAACAACTCAACAACAAAAAGCTTCAGAACAATTAAGATGTTCCTTGAACCATAAGTTGTGCTTCAATGGATGCCCATATCAACACATTTTCAATTAATATTTGAGACTCTAACATGAAGGCTTGAATTGAAAGACTCAATTAATCACCAAATTCTCGATCAATCATACCTAAGGTACACCCGAAGACTTACGGAAAATCTTTATCAAAAAATGATAGTGAATTTATTTTAAATTTGGTTATCTCAACAAAGATGAAGGATCTTCCGAGATGAGATTACAAATACCATTAAACTGTCACGGGGATGCTATCTGTGTGATTTCACAAATATTTCAATGTAAGATTGCACTTGCAATAGGAATGAAAGAAACTATTTACGGACATTTTGAAACAAAGTAGTCACAAATTGCTAGAGATTGGACATAAATTAATTTCAAAATTGCTTAGATTCATTAGCAGGGGAAAGCTTCTAGAGAAATCTTAGTGCTCGTCAATGGCTATACATCTACAACAAACTTGACATGATAGAAAATCTAACAAAGAAGAAAATAATAGGTTATCTCGGCTTGGTCTCTCAAGAAGATGGATTTCTCAAACTTTATTTTAAGAATTCAACCTCCAACCTTTTGCAAGAGTATTCTCATTCCATTTATACATTTTACTCATTTACTCACTCAATTTTCCCATGCAAAATAAAGAATATTCGAGGACCTTTGCTTGTTAACAATTTTCTTTAGAAAGTGACATTTAACAAATTCATATCCAAAATTTTCAGTGGACCAATTGTGAACTGATCATGTTTCTTGGGCCCTCGACTAATGACTAGGATGTCATGCCTGATTTTTTGAAATCCTTCTAATCATTGTAATTTTTCGTGCAAGAAATCCTCTATTTAATCATTTTCCAAAGACTCTGCACGCTTGGATATGATAGGTAATCCTTTTCACTCTCAAGGGAACACCTTATTCATTCTTTGCACCTGCACTTTCATCATTTCATCCCTTTTCCCTCTCTTTCCTCTGTAATTCTACCCTACATCCATCTCCTACGGTAATTCCCAGTTTTACAAGTTCCTGAGTAATTCCAACTTCAAAATATCGACCTTAACAATCCTTGGACTCATAAATTAAGTTTTGAATCCATCAAATGGCACTTTACATATAGATATGATAAGGAATTTCATCGACGAATGATGAAAAATAGTGCATGTTCAAATCTCTAGGAATCTTGGAAAAAAAAAAGGCAAGAACCCATTTTCCACTTTATATCATATCCATCCACATGTTTCCTTGGCACAACTTCAAAGGAGAAACACAGAGGAAAGTACCAAACAAGCATAGGCCTTCCACGTGCCTTGGGCCCAAGAAAAACACCTTTTGCCTTTGAAAAGTCTCAATGTAAAAAGGATCCAATAAAAGCCTCCATGTGTCTCAATGGCTAATTTTGAGATGGTCCCCAAAAGTAGAGACCCCAAAAACGTGTGGGCTCAACATGTGTCTCAATCTGACATATTTTTTTAAAAATGTTGAAGGTTCATAGGAAGGTGCCATGTGTTTAGGGTCTCGAGACATTTTTCTTTGGCCATTGAAAAGTCCAAGCAAAGGGCAGAGTGAGTGGAAGCCTCCAAGTGTCCTCCTTGTTCTTCTTCAAAATAAAACTTAGGGGATGGTCCCCAAACATACCCTCCATGTGTCCATGGTCAGCCAAAACTATACTTGGCTGCATGAAATATTTGTCTAAGCACAGGAAAGGCAGCAAAAATCTCCACTGTCTCCCCGTGCAACTCCAAGGCCAAACCAAAAGCTGAATTTTAAAATGAGCACCGACCCTCCACGTGGACAATATTTTAGTCTAAATCCAGCCTTAGAATTTTCATAGTGCCCCACCGAATTACATCCAACAAAAAGGGCCACATTTCCACTAATGTTGAGAATTAAATTTGACTGGGAAAAATACACCAGTCAAACCATAAAATGCAAGAAAATCACTATTTGAGCCCGAAAATGAATCTTTCTTCATGCGAAAAGAGAGTTTGGAAATGATATAAGGCCCAAATGTGATCCTCCAAGCCATATCCAATCATGTTTCCATAGATATATGGGACACAAAATATAGGGATAAAAAACGTGAATGTGAAAAATAGAAGGAAAGGAAAAACTTGAGTTTTACGACCAAATTCTGAGACTCTTTCATATGGACAGAGGAATGGAAAACAAATTCTATACTTTTAAGTGATCCTTGACCAAGGAAGGGAATGATCATGGCAACCAAATGGATGATTTTGGTGTGTGTGAAATGCCTTGTCATCATCCACATCACCTGGTGAGTCATCTTGCCTTGCGAGAGTGATAGGTCTTAGGAAGTCAAATGACAAGTGTCAGATTCTGTCGTAGAATCAGTCATTGTCATTTGTGTCAGTGCGTCATAGGAGTTAAATTCCTTATTTAGAATTGTAACTCCTCCTTTAGTGGCATCATATGTGTCAGTCATGTCATATGCGTCAGTGGCGTCATTGATATTATTTCCTTGTTTAGGCATGGGGGTTACACAACACCCCTATTTGTACTTCCTTTTTTTTATCTATGAGTATGAGTAGACTTGTTTTCTTACTTGCATTTTCTTTCCATTAATTTGAATCTTTCTATTGCATTGGAGCTTGATTTTACCTTCGAGTGCAACTTCGTTGTGGTGCATTGTTTTCAACAACGGTTTTCATTTTCCCCTCTTTCTATGGTATTAGAGTTGGTTTCGATAACGTGTACTATTCATTTATAAATTGCTTATTACTTCTGGTTTCTTCCCATTTCCTCATGCAAGTTTTTTTAATTATTACTTTGGAATCATGCTAATCACGCAGAGTTTGCTCTTGGAGTTTGTGTAGTTTTTTGGGGTTTTGTGCACGTGTATAGGCTTGCATGTGTGTAGGGTTGCTCTTCACGTAGTGTTGTTCATGGTTTTCACAATGACACACTTATTTGTAATTCATGCATGTTGCATCAACTATGGTCAACTCGTGCCTTGTTTCCTGGGTCGAACCTACACTATTTCTTGGAAGCTCGGGTTCTTCTTTGTTGAAAGTTCTTCCTAGTTTTTTTCTCATGCACCAGCTCCTTCTTTCTGCACATTTTGGTGTGGACGTGGTGGTTTCTCTCTACCATGGACCAGGTTCATTCCTACTGGCTCTCCTCTTTTGCTTGGACTCGGGCATGTTTGCAGTCTAAACGTGGTTGTTTTGGATTGTTCAAACTCATTTTTGTTTGAGTCCCTCGTGTGCATCGAACCTGCACTATTTTTGAAGATCAAGTTCTTCTTTTCCTGGATATTTTGCCCTGATATCTGTACATTGCGTGGTAATCTTGGCTCGTGGCTCGACTTGCTCATGTAATCTTGACTCGATGTAATATGAAATAGTCAGCCCCTAGCTTTCCTTCATCTCCTCGGCTCGACCTACAACCTATGGTGGTTACTGTCTAAATGTGGCTCGATATACATCCGGTGATGGTTTAGTTTGCACTTTGACCACTCATCGTTCGATCCCTCTTTGACTTCTCGGCGTTGGATCCCTCTCTGAATACTCGATGTTGGAGCCCTCTCTCGATAGCTTAGCCACATTCCAAGGGCTCCCCTCCGTGAACACATCTCCACGTGGGCTTCTACTCTCAAGCAGCTTGGTCAACACTAGCTCAGCCCTTATCCATCCGTTAGGGTTAACTATTGGTAAATAATCACCTTTTAAATTTTTAAGGTTAAAATATTTTATTTAATTGGCATTGTAATTTTTTTGGGGTCTTTTGCTTGTTGTATTCAACCTTCCTTCGAGTGTCGAAGACGGAGGGTGAGGTCCGGGGTTGGCAAGAGGCTAATCCCCCCTCGCAATAAAAAAAAACCCTATCTAAAATTCGATTTCATTTTCAACGAGCATACATATGAAACCCTTTGCATTCATTTAGGGATCTTTTTTAATCCATTTGCAAGCTTTTATAATTTTTCCATTAGTTGCGGGAATTGGTTTTTCTTTATAAATTTTGACTCATTGCTTAGTTTTGAGCACTTCTTTAGTAAAAGTTACATGTTATTTCGCACTCAAGTTGATGGGATTATCATTTTAGTAAATGCATTATTTTTATAAAGTACTACATTCTTGGGGGTGTCTTTGTATTGCTTAATTTAGCTCAATTTTTTTAGCTTTGTTTTATCCCTTTTATTGCTTGTGGACTTATGTGTGCGTCTATCACTATATTATAAAGAAAGGGATTATTTTGTGTGACATGAAACACTATTTCTCTCAAGGCTTTCTCTTCTTCCCTTCTTGTTTTCCCTTGTTCTTGTGCTTGCTTACGGTGTCGAATCTGTTGTGCCCAACAACCCTTGATTGTTGTCCACTCTTTCATGTTATTACACTAATTGCAAGGTGAGTGACAGATCGGTTCTCGCACACATTCACATCTGATTGTAATCAACACATTGAAATATAAAGTGCCAAACTCGGGGTGTGATATTGTTCAGGGTATAGTTGATTCTTTTCCCTCTCCTTCCTTCTGCATCCTTTGGTTCTATCTCTTCATTATGTATATCTCTAAAGTACCATTTCTCACACCTTTTAACTCCTTTGAATGGAAATCTAAAATTATATTGGTTTTGTGAAGTAAAGGGTTATACCATGTTCTTTATGGGGTTAGATACCGAACCTAAAGATGAACCTAAAAATAATAATTGGTTGAACCATTGTGATGAAGCCTTAGGTCTTCTCTATATGTCCATCTCTCCCGAATTTCTCTTCCACGTAAAAACTTCCTCGATACCTGACAAAGCATGGAAAACACTTGACGATATTTTGGGAAGCAAGATGACATGAGAGTGCATGAGTTGGAGAACAAACTACTAGGGTTAAATCCTAATGACTTTAAAAACCTATAGGCCTTCTTCTCAAAGTTTGTTCACACTAGACGGCTTCTAAAGGAATGTAAAGTGGAAACTAAATACTCTTAATTGATCTTTTCAATTCTTTCTAAGTTTGGTCATGAATACTTTGTCTTCATTTCAACTATCCATGCCATGAAATTTGTCTTCTTTGCGTAGTACTTGGAATATGCCCTCCTTTGATATTTTTTCATCCCAACTCATTCGAGAATAGGAAAAAATCATTCAATTGAGCACTCTAAAATCCAAGTCACATGCCCTTGTGGCAAATAAGGGTAACAAAAATGAAAAGAAAAAAGAAACAAAGGACTAACCTAGAAAATAAACCAAGACCAACCAACCCCTAGCTAAGCCCAACACTAACACTTCAACTTCTGAGCCTAAAGCAAAGAAGGAAAATTTTAAATGCTCCTATTGTAAGAAATCTGGCCATGATGAGCATCATTGCTTTCAGAAACAAATTGATCACTTAACTCATTTACTTGAGAAAAATAAAATAAGTGTTCTTGAATCCATTAAACAAAATGCTTAGAAGGGTGAGTCTTCTAATGTTAAGGAATCTATAAATGAAAAGAAGAAAGGTAAGGCCCTCGTAGCTAGATCAGCTCCATCATCAACTTGGATTATTGATTCCAGTGCCTTGCACCACATGGATTCTTTATAGGTTGAATTCTCTAGCATTGAACCATGTGGCATGTCCTAAATCATGTTGAGTGATGACACTCATGTGTTGGTTTCTAGTAGCGTATTGGTAGAGATAGAAGGTGGAACATTTAACCAAGTGTTGAGTGTTCCAAATCTCTCTATCAATCTCCTATCATTTTATGAAATCACCCACCTTGGTGAAGGAATGTGAGTGGAATTTGGTCCTAACTCGGTGATTATTCATGATCTTAACTCTGACTGCATTGTGGCTGAGGGAAAGGTGGATCACCATTCATGGTTGTATACCTTTTCCCACTTCTCTTCTGATTTGACACCCAATACCTTGCTCACTCATGCAAATGAGGTTAGAATACTATGGCATGAGTGTTTTGGGAATCTTAATTATTGTTACCTTGAACAATTGAGCCAAAACAAAATGGTCAATGGGTTACCCCAAGTTATGTTTTCTAAAGGTATTTGTGAGGGTTACACCCTCGAAAAGTATCCTAAAAAAACTTTGATAAGGGAAAATCCTGGAGAGCTACTCATCCCTTGGATCTTGTTCATAGTGATGTTTCTTGACCATTTCCATCTTGTTCTTTCACTAGAGCTCCATATATACTAACCTTCATTGATGAATTTTCACGTTATATTTGGGTATATTTTCTTAAGATTAATTTTGAATTCTTTGAGAATATTCAAAACTTTAAGGCTTTTTGCTTTGAGAAACAAGCGATACAGGTCTCTCAAGGTTCTTTGAAATGATAATGGAGGAAAGTATGTGAGCAATAGGTTTTGGATTTCTCCACTTCGAGGGGATTGCTTTGCAGCGTATAGTTTCTTGGCCCTTCCCAAAATGGAGTTGCAGAAAGAAAGAACCAAACTTTAAAGGATATGGCCACTTGTATGGTTCACTCAAGTCCCTTCCTTTACAGATTGGGATGAAGTAGTGAACTATGCTTGTTACATTCAAAATCGTGTTCCACACAAGGTAGTAAGAGGGATGACACCCTTTGAAGCTTGGTTTGGACACAATCTTGATGTTGAGCACTTTTGAGTCTTCGGATCGAAGGCTATGGATCGAATTCCAAAGAAGAAACGCAAGGCATTGGATCCACAATCTAAACCTTGTATCTTTGTTGGGTATCCTGATGGCGTGAAGGGATATTGATTTTTTAACCCTACTACCCATGAGCTCTATATTGAGAGAAGTGTGAAGTTTGATGAGTCATCCTTGACTTTGAATTCCACCGAGGTTCTTTTGTCCACCGATTTAGATTCGGACTCATCGATGATGATGTTTTTGAGCAAGTTCCTCCTCTCCCTCCCCTCCTCCTGATCCTCAAAATTATGAGTCTTCTGATTCTGATAGTAGTGATGATGAGGACTATGTCCCTTCTCACTCGAGTGAAGAATCTTCTCGACGCTGAGCTTGAACCTTCAGGACCTCTTTGGGATAGGAAAAATTTACAGAGTGCTAGAGATTTAGTTAGAGATCCTTCAGATGAGAGATGTACGTGCTTGAGTTTCATTCAACCTCACTCCTTCTTCGCCTCTACTTCTGATCCACCATCTTTCCAAGAAGCTTATGGGATTCCTAAGTGGGATTATGCTATGGATGAAGAGTATTCCTCACTCATAAAGAATGAAACTTAGGATCTTACCCCTCTTCTGAAAGGAAGAAAATTCATTCGGTGTAGGTGGATATATCGAACAAATTATGGAGCCAATGGAGAAGTCAAGAAGTATAAAGTGTGACTTGTAGGTAAGGGTTTCTCTCAGGTAGTTGGAGTTGATTACTTGGAAACCTTTTCTCCGGTTAAGAAGATGACTTCCATTCATTGACCCTTGCCATCACTATCGCTAACAGATGGGAAGTCCACCAGATGGATGTTAAGAATGCCTTCTTCATGAGGACCTAGAGTAAGAGATCTATATGGAACAACCTCCGGGTTATGTCCATTATCCATCGCTCATTTGCAAGTTAAAGAAGTCTCTCTATAGACTTAAAAAAGCCCCTCGGGCTTGATATGCCAAGATGGATTCCTTTTTACTTACATCAGGTTTCACTCTAACCCAAATGTGTATATTCTGCGGTAGGATGAATCCATGCTTATTCTTGTTATCTATTTTGATGACTTGTTGATCACAGATAGCTCTTCCTCTATCATTGATTCTGTGAAGATCTCCTTGGCCAAAAATTCTCCATGTCTAATATAAGATTGCTTCATTACTTTCTTAGGATCCGTTTCACAATTTGACTCAGGATTATGATCTCACAACCTAAGTACTCTCTTGATTTACTTTTTGGTTTCACATGTCGATTGCAAGGCCACACATACTCCTTTTCTTTCTAGGGTCAAGTTGGTGTCTGATTGTTCTTCCCTCTTGGTTGACGGTACCCTTTATTGGTAGTTGGTGGGGATCTTGATCTACCTTACTCACACTTGACCGATATTTCGTATGTTGTTGGGATAATGTCCAGTTTATGCGAGAGCCTCATGAGCTACATTTTAAAGCAACAAAGCAGATCCTTCACTATGTTCATGCCACTCACACGAGATGGTATTCATTACTTAGGAGGAGGACCGAGATTGACTTGGTTGGATTTAAAGACTCGATTGGGCCGAGATCTAGATCATCGTAATTCTACCTCATGCTATAGTTTCACTCTTGGTTCAGGTCTGTCAGTTGGTCTAGCAAGAAGTAGAATGCCATTGCCATATCATCGACAGAAGTAGAATATAGAGGAGCAGTTAATGCTGCCACATAAGTTGTTTGGTTACAGGGTATCTTGACATAGTTTGGCATCCACTTTTAGTGGCCTACCATCATCTACTTTTGTGATAACATTACCACTAACTCAATTTGTAGAAATCTTGTTTAGCATCATCGGATGAATCACACGAAGATTCACATGCACTTCATAGGAGTTGATACATGAAAACATCATCGACATACAGTATGTTTAGATAGTTGATTAGATTCCATACATATTCACCAAGCCCTTCACTGAGGTGAAGTTTCTTCACTTGCGATCTCTTCTTGGGGTGAGGTCTGCTACAACCGCCCATCTTCTTCGGGATATATAGTCCTCCTTCTTCTCCTCTTCTTCTTTTCTAGAAAGATGTTGTTTATACATGGGCACCTTATCATGCCTTTAGTTGTTAGGCCCCATTGACACATATTTCTTAGTTGTCTAAGGGAGTCTTCTTTTCTATTCTAGCTTACCATGACCTTTTCCTTGGCTTTGATGAAGGGGGGTGTTGGTGTGTGTGACATGACTTGTCATCATCCACATCACTTGGTGAGTCATCTCACCTTGTGAGAGTCATAGATCTTAGAAAATCAAATGAAAAGTGTCATATTCTATCATAGAATCTGTCGTTGTTGTTTGCATCGATCACGATGTGTGTCATAGGAGTTATATTCCTTATTTGGAATTGTAACTCCTTTAGTGGCGTCATATGTATCGATCACGTCATATGCATCAGTGATGTCATTGATATTCTTTCCTTGTTTAGGCATGGGGTTACACAACACCCCTATTTGTACTTCCTTTTTTGCGATCTATGAGTATGAGCAGACCTATTTTATTACTTGCATTTTCTTTCCATTAATTCAAATCTTTCTTATTACGTTGGAGCTTGATGTTACCTTCAAAGTGCAACTTTGTTGTCATGCATTATTTTCCACATCGGTTCTCATTTTTCCCTCTTTCGAGAGGACAGAGTCTTCAAGCATCAATATGGGGAGATAGAAAAAATGACAAGAGCCCGCAAACTAAAGAATTTCTATGAAAAACAGTGACGAGACTAATTTGAGCACCTAAACATTTAGACTTTTTTAGCATGTTGACTTTTATTTATTTTTATTTTTAGGGCTATTTGAGTGTTGGAAAACTCTTAAAATTTACATAGGATGCATGAGGAATTCATGAATTTACCCATTTCTGTAGTTAGGATGATAGTGATGGCATCCAAAAGAGTGAGATGCGGGGAGATTGAATAGGAGGATAATGAACATCAAAAATTTATTTTTCCACCATCGAAATATCATTGAGTTGGACGAAGAAGATTATCAAATACAAGTTCAATGACCAGGGCTAGAAGGTGGTTCACACCAATACCATACACATCCAAAAATTGGCCATAGAATGCCTTAACAACTACGGTCTCAAGCGTTGATAGTGATGTAAGTTCGGCATTTCTCCCAAAATAGGAACTCTACTTGAGCGACCCCACTTATCGAGATCCAAGGCCAACGATTCTAAGTCTCGCGAAGATGCGTTGTCAGCGGCATCTCTCTCTCTCAAAGGGTAGTGGGATGCTCATATTTTTCATATCTTTAGTAAGAAGGGTGATCACTACACATCAAAATTACCTTACAAGGATCTTTCCCTACCCATTCCATAGACACCTTAACAAGGGATAAGGATGTTGATGTCCTCACCTTTGGAAGAAACATCACTAGTGGGACTATCGCTACCTCTGCTATTCAGGAACCTCTAAGTCTCAAGGGTGGCATGGACCGCTCCAGAAACAACATGCACCGCGAAATGATGAATTTTTTTTCAAGTTACCAGTCTGTTCAAAGACCATGAGGGATGTCAATCTACATGATTTTTTCAAGTTTTTAGACACATGGCGCATGTCTATGTGGTCATGGATCATAAGACTGATTAGAAGGGTATTTGGTTTTGTTAAGTTCATCAAGAGTTAGGATGTTGAGAGAGCTATCAATAAGATCAATGTCATGTGGTTATGATAATCTTATTCTCAGAGTTTAATAGGACAATCCAAGGAAGATTTTTTTTTTTTTAAATGAAGTGAGGAAGACTTAAAATCAGGCATATTTCCTTCTTTCTATGGATTCTTTTACTTATTTCCTCTTTAGGTTTTGTAGGGTTTTTAGTGTTGATAGGATTAGTTGTGTTTCACTTGAATGCAATGATTCTCCTTTTATTTTGACTATCCTCGTTCAGTATAATGATTTATTTGTTTTCACTAAAGAAAACCTATCAAGATTATCTTTTGTTGATTAAGCTCAACAGTTTCCACTTTAACAAACACATTTGTTTAATTTTATTTGTAGGGTGATTTGTGTGTCAAAACCCTTAAAATTTACTCCGAATGCTTGAGATTTCCCAAATTTTCACATTTCTTGAGTTAGGGACAACAATGATGGTGTCTGACAAAGTGAGATGCGAGGAGCTTGAATAGGAGGATAATGAAGATCTAGAATTTTTTTCTCACCACTAAATATCATCAGGTTGGACGAAGAAGATCATCAAATACAAGTTCAATGAGTAGGGCTAGATGGTGGTTCACACCACTACCATGTGCATCGAAGATGAATTACATTTAATTATATTCTTAGAGTCCTGGATCGACGGTATTTGCTAGTTTCTTTATAATATCTTACGTAATTCTTTAGTTACACTCGATGTTCAATCACATCATAGAAAATGAACCTATAAGTGTCTCACATCTCTTTAAATTCATTATCCTAGTGTTTGTTAGCTCGTATAGATAAATAAACATGGTTGGTTTATTTTTTTATAGACCAAAGTCAAATTCCATGAAATCATTAAAATATTTTCCCAAGATCTGCATAGTTTAATGGTAATGACATTTTAAAATTAATAATAACTTTATTCCAAAGAAAATGAAAACCTAATTTTTCATCCCGTATAAAACAAAAACATGTTATATTTATGGTTTTACAGATCAATGTTGGATTCCCTGAAATCATTAAATGATTTTCCAACAATTGCATAGTTTAATCTTAAATAAATTTTAAAACTGATAAGAACCTTTATTCTAAAGGAAGATTTGAAGCTGCATGGGTGATGTCCCACAGAACAAAAACAATATTTGTTTATTATTTTGTAGATCAATGTCGGATTCCAATATTTTAATTTTCAGATTCTAGTATATGGGACTTTGGAGTGTAGTAAATTCCAATATATGTTATTTTGATTTCAATATATGTGATTTTGGATTCCAATAAATGTGATTTTGGATTCAAATATATTCGATATTGGAATCCAATGTGTGTAATTTTTGATTCAAAATAATTCTAATATTTAACATTTTGGAATCCAAAACTAGTAATTTTGGATTCCAATAATGGTGATATTTTTTGCTACTCGGACCGAATAAATCAAGATTTAGTGAAATAAGTGTTTGATGATACAATCTTTCTTATGGTTCATTCTTGACTATTGATGGGGCATAAATAAATAAACCTCATTCCATACAATTCCATTCACTTGGGTGGGCATGTTTATCCTATCATTCACTCACTCTATATTTTGTTCCATTCATCCACAACATACTATATCTCGATTGCATTTCTTGTTTTTAACTTATGCTTTTATATTTTCATCTTATTACACATACTAGATAGATATGTTTTATATAATTATCTATATCATACACACATGCCCATTCACTTTTTTTGTAGTTGTGATCATAGATTCTAGAGGTCTATAACACATAACACGAGATGCTCAAGATGCAATACCTATTACAAGTCCTACCTATGAGGATCCTCCGAGTATCCACTTTTGTACATTAAAGGTTTTATTGTTTTATTTTATTTCAAACACAATACTTTATCATATTATATACACTTTAAGATACTTTTTATCTTTATAACATGCTAACAGGAGCTTCGTGTGTAGCGTTAGGTATGCAGGGCTATTTTATTCCATGTTTGTTGTTACATTTTTTCCATTACTTGTCATTATATGATCTTGTTTGTGGGATTTTCCCTTCATATTATGTGCACACTTGTCTTATAATGGCCATGTCGACCTTTATTTTCTTGCGACATCATGAGTGATATCCCATGTTTGCAACTCACTTTTCATAGTCTACGTTGTCTTTTTGTCTATTCTCGCCTACACATTGTTTGTTTAGGTTATGTTTCATCTTATACATGCATGTATGTTCTTTCCCCTGTAATAACACTTATATCCTATCCAATTGGTTCCATGTGCCTTGGTTTTATACCAAGCACATCCCCATCCCCCTCGCAGCACAATTTTTTTGATCGGTCCTCCTTTGTACATTTTTAGATTTCGAGGCTCAAGATCGAGACATGGGTCCATGAAAATGTGACCTTACTAGATTACTTGAAATAAGGAGAAATATCACATAGCGGAATTACCTAGATTACATAAGAAAATGGGTAATATCACATGACAATTGGTATTTCAACAAAATCTAGAAAACTCCATACACAATGGATTTTGTTGAGTAGATAGCCTTAGCACTCATACACACCATCTCCAGTAGTGTAGATTGTATGAAAAATTACGTCTGTCGACATCATCTTCAACATGATTTTTATGGTCTTAGGTGCACATGTTCCTTTTTCAAATTTTCAATATTTTCTATTACATACTTCCCTACATGTTTTTAAACATATGCATGTGTATTTTGCAGGTCCTTCTATATGAGAAGAAAATAGGTAACATTAACAAAAATGTCACGCACATGAATACCAACAACATATACAATATCCGCATTCACACACATGTTTCCTTTCTAGGTTCATTTTTATCACCTTTTAAACTTTTACATATTTACCCTCCACATTCCATTTTTTTCACACCATGCTTTATCTAGTCCCTCATAAAATTTTCTACATCAATACACATAGATATCAAGTACGCATATATATCTACTTTATGTGACTGAAATTTCCAATCACTAACATAAAGTTGGGGCAAGTTTAGACATAAAATCAAGAACTTTGGGTAATTATCTAGACATGATTACATACTATTATTGATATGATTCCTAAGTAAGAGAAATACTAATTAACGCATGTCTTTGGCCACCTTTCTTTCCTTTCTGTCACTTTTCTTGGCCTTATACTTCTTCTTTCTTAGTTTTTCTTTTCACTATTTGACATTTGAAATCTTAGACACTAGTATTCTAGACCAAAGGTGCATTAGTTCCAGTGCCCTTGTCCAATCTAGGTGCCCATGTCCTCTTTTTTTTACTTTGTTAACACTTTTTTGTCCTTTGTAGCCATTTGAGCATCTTGTATTTTTCATATTCATCCTTTTCGGGGTTAATTACCTAGTTCAATCATATAAATTTTAATTTATGTAGTCATAATAAAGGATCATGCACTAATTATTTACTATCTCCATCTAATGTTACATCCATCAAAGGCATCTATAACTCCATTTGCATCCATCTAGCTCCATCACAAGGGACAAAGGATAGTTCATCTACATCACACTTCATAGGAGGGGAGTCTATTATTTCAATGCAAACATTATTTGCATTCTAAATCTAGCTACTTGCTCAATACTTCAAGTGTGACACACATAAGAACAAATTAGGGCATGATTCTGCACACACACATGCATAAAACTACATTGAGCTTGAGATGTAGTCCAATGCTCATTACTAATTCCATCATTGTGGTAGTTGAGGATAGTATGACCCCTCATTTTACATCTATTTTTATAGGATTTGATGTCTATTTTAAGGTTTTGAAAGTGCTTTCTTCATTGTAGGTTAATGTGTGTCCGGATGATCTTACAGTGAGATACATTTGATAAAAAGGTGAACAAGTGTGATCCTCTTTGACACAAAAAAAAGAGGTTTTTGAGCATCCATGGAAACCAGGGGCTCCTATAAACAAGACCAAGGCACCCACGGAACCCCAATTCCTCTCCGTGTCACAATCAAGACAAATCTCCCGAATATACATTTTTCTAGGATTACGTGTGACATTATTCCACTCTTGTTCAACTTTGTCATCACTTTGCGACACATTCCAGAGTCCTCTTCAAATTGGCTAAGGCTCTTCTAACCTATTTGTAATTAGGGTTTCATATTTTTATTGATTAGTTTCTTGAGTATTATTGAATAGCATTTTGTTATTCATTTATTTACTGTTGGGTAAGTGCACCAAGTTGGGAGCCAAAAAGTGGACAAAAAATTGAAAATGAACAAAACGTGATCACGTTATGTTTTCTTAGGTTCGGGAATTCACAAACCTAAAACATGTACATGTTATAACGTACACGTTTTTGGTGTAATGGAATGCGTACGGTTTTATCTATATGAAGTTTTGGAGGGACAAAAGGAGTCATATTTACTAAAATAAATGTTAAGTATAAGATTTCTTTTATTATTTCTTTATACTTTTATTATTTCCTATTTCTTTTATTATTTCTTGTTTTTTGTCATGGAACATTAATACGCATTTTTATTTCTTTATTTTATTTTTATTTATTTTTATTCTTTTAATAAAGGTAAAAAGAAATAATAAAAGAAATTTTATTCTTTAAATTTATTTTAGTAAATATATGAAGTTAGGGTAACTCTTGCATCTAATGGAAGTGGTCTTGTAGCTCTAAAATTTATAATCTAGAAGATATTTTTATAAAATCTAATCTGTCAATACTTACTCATTTTCAGAATTTCAGCAATGACCTAAAACTTTTAGGCCATATATATTGTAGTTGGTCTTTGTTTTGCAAAAACATATAGTCATTTTGTAGGTTTTTTGACCTTCTAGATTGGATTTTTTCCTACCACTACTTGAATTGGTAAAAGTTTTTAAATTTGGTCCATAATTCACTTTAGTGAACATGAATAAACTCTATGATGCATGTAAACTTCATACTAAAATGAGATCCTAACTTTTAGATAAAATATTACTCCTCAATGGGATTCTTGTCATATTAAAAATGGGTTTATTGTAATGTGCCTCCTCCTTAGGGATCAAGGCTCGGGTTTGAGGGTTTAGGATTGAGTGTTTAGGATTGAGGGATAAGGGTTTAGGGTTTAGGGTTTAGTGGTCATGGTTTAGGGTTGAGGGTTCATGTTAAGGTTTCGGGGTATAGGGCTCAAGTTTTAGGGTTTAGTGTTTAAGGTTTAGGGTTGATGGTTCAAGTTTTAGGGTTATGGCTTATTGCTTCGGGCTTAGGGTTTAGGGGCTAAAGGTTTAGGGTTTAGGATTTAGAGCTGAGGGTTTAGAGATAAGGGATTATGGTTTAAGATTTAGGGTTTAGGAGTTAGGATTTAGAGATTAGGGTTTAGGGTTTAGGGCTCGTGGTTTTGAGTTTATTGTTTATAGTTTAGGGTTTAAAGATTATGGTTTAGGGTAAAGGGCTTAGGGCTTAGGGTTTTGAGTATTTAAAATAGTGTTTAGGGTTTAGGATTTAGGGTTTAGAGTTTAGGGTTAAGGGTTTAGGGTTTAGGTTTAGGGTACTGGGTTAAGGGTTTATGAGGGTTTATGGTTTAGGTTTAGGTTTAGGGCTCAGGTTTATGGTTTAGGGCTCATGGTTTAGCGTTTAGGATTCAGTGTTTAAGGTTTAGGGTTTAGGTTTTAGGGTTTAGGGATTAGTGATTAGGGTTTAAGGTTTAAGGTTTATGATTTAAGGTTTTGCAAACAAAGTTTATGGTTTATGGTTTAAGTCTTAGGATTTAATTTTTAGGGTTTAGGTTTTTAGGACTCAGGGTTTAAGGCTCTGGGTTTACGCTCACCGTTTCACTCACTATAATTTTCATATGTCTTACCCATTAGATTATTATTATTGATAGAGATTATTTAACTAAAATGGGTTACTCTTCTTCATAGGAAAAAAATTCAAAAGGATTCATCACAATTTGATGCCTTTTATCTACTAATATTTTGGAGGAGGAAAATTCCAAATATTGAAGAACAATTTGGTACAAATAAATGTTACCCAATACAACTATCTTTGTTTTCCCATCACATGTGAACTATTTCAATCACTTTAATGTTCTGTGTCTCACCCATTCTTATTGGTATTGAAAGAGAGTATTCAACTTAAAAGGGTTCATTTGTTTTGTAGGCGAGAATATTCAAAGAGAGTCATCAAAATTTGATGTCTTTAATTTGTTAATATTTAAAGGAGGAGATCTCATATATCCAAGAACAATTTGGTAAAATTATTATTTTTAACACTCTTTTGAATAATTATTTTAGTTGCAAGCTCTCAGGAATGAATGTTTCATTTGAAGAACAAAGCTTGATATGTCCAATGCTTATGTAAGCTGGAAATTTGAGAGGATTTCTAAGGTTCAATTTTATTTTCCAAGATACATTACTCCAATTTTTAAAAATATTTCTCTAGATGCAACAACATTCTAATTTAGACACTCAATGATTCCTGAATGTATAATCCTATCAAAAACCCTAGTAGTCCTTGATTCTTGGATACATGGAGACACTATTACTTGGCTTTCATTTATAACGATAGAGATATTTGTAAATTCATGTTATGACCTCTAAATCTGTATAAATTTCAAGTTTTTTGGAAATCATATCACACCCTTCACTAGGATTTATGACTACCCCTATATTTTTGAAGGCAATTTTTAAAGAATCTATGGGTTTATCATAGAAGGAATTATCAATGAATGGAAGTTCACTAAGTCGTAGACTAGCTAACTCCCATTCAAAACTAAACAAGAAAGATTTACTAGGCGATTGATAACCCCTTTGTGTTCTTAGCCATTTCCCTATTTCTATGCTTATTTTGAACACTTCATGGATTTCTTTCAAATTTGTATCCATTCTAGTAGTGAAAGATCTTTCTCTATTTACGAGAGGAGAGGATATTTTCAAAATTTTGGTTCCGATCCTACACCTCTGCATTAGTATATTGTCTATGTTTCATCTATTTCCTTTTAGATTATTTTTTGTGTTATGATGGTTATTTTTACCAACCTGTAATGGGTCATCCTAGCTTGCATAATACCATACATGGAAATATGAGAAATGTGAAATTTGTTTCAGAGTGTGAAGAAATTGACATTTAAGAGCACAAGTATATGTGGGGAGAAACAGGTTTGGCAGAGATGTGTAATATGCATTGCAAGGCACAAGGTAGATGTTATATCCATTTAGTTACTTGTCCCACCTCTCATTAAAAATATAGTAGTGCAAGAAGACTCAATGATGTTTCTACGCAAGAGACTAGGAAATATTGATGAAAAATGGTTCGGGGCTTTGGTTTTAGGGTTTAGGGCTCATGGTTCAGGGTTTAAGGTTTAGGGTTTAGGGTTTAGGGTTCAAGGTTCAAGGTTAATGGTTTAGGATTTAGGGTTTATGTTTAGGATTTTGGGTTCATGGTTAAGGGTTTAAGGTTTAGGTTTTAGGGTTTATGGTTAGGTTTTAGGTATGAGGGATAAGGGCTATGGTTTTAGGATTAAGGATTTAGTTTGTAGGGTTTAGGGTTTATGGTTTATAGTTTATAGTTTAAAATTAAATATTTAGCATTTAGGGCTTAAGGTTTATGGTTTATGTTTTACAACACAGGGTTTTAGGGTTAAGGGTATATATTATAAGGTTTAGTGTCTAGGGCTCGGGGATTAAGGTGTAGGGTTAAGGCTTAGGGTTTACGGTTTAGGGCTCATGATTCATGTTTAATGGTTCGGGGTTTAGTGTTCGAAGTTATGGGTTTAAGGTTCAAGGTTCACGGTTTAGAGCTTAGGGCTTTGAATTTAGGGTTAAAGATTTAGGGTTCATGGTTCAGGGGTTCAAGGTTTAGGGTTTAGGTTTTATGGTTAAGGGTTTATGGTTTAGGGTTAAGGATTTAGTGTTCAAGGTTTAGGGTTTATTATTTTTGTTTTAGGGTTGAAGGTTTATAGTTTAGGGTTTAGGACTCGGGTTAATGTTTGAGGGTTTAGGGTTTAGGGTTTAGGGTTTAGGTCATAGATTTCAAGGTTTTGGCTTTAGAGTTTAGGGATTAGGGTTTAAGGTTTAAGGTTTAGGGTTTAGGGCTCAAGGTTTAGGGTTTAGGATTCAATGTTTAGTATTTAGGTGTCGTGGTTTAGGTTTTATGATTTAATTTTTATGGTTTAGGTTTAGGGTTTATCATTAGCACTCATTTTTCATGGTTCGGGGTTTGTGGCTTAGAGTTTAGGGCTTAGGGTTTAGTGCGTAAGGATTAGCATTTATGGTTTAGTGCTAACAAGTAAGTGATGATTGTTTAATGTTCATGTTTTTAGGGCTTAGGATTTAAGGTTTAGGTTTAGGGATCAAGGTTTAGGGTTTAGGTTTTAGGGTTAAGGGCTCAATGTTTAGGGTTTGGGGTCTCAATTGTAGAATTTAAATGCTAAAATCTTTAGACTGAATGTTGAAATCCTAAAAATTGCTTATGTACAAACCATATTATACTATAAAAACTATCTCCTAAACCATGACTCATGGAGCTATGAAATTAGTTCCATAAGGTGCGAGTGACCGTAATTTCTTATATTTACTAAAATAAATTTAAATTCTAAGAAATAATACAATATAAATAATAATAAATGGGAAGCTTAAACTTAAACATTTTTTTGTAAATAAAAGCATGCCGTAAGCACATATTATGTCTATACTATGTAGAATGTGTATGCATTTTACATTTTCCTTTTCTAATACATACCTCTAGGATTGGATCAGGTTTGGATAATGTAAAAATGGACTCTACAAAAACACAAAAACAATGTGTTTTTGTAGAATAATGCAAAAATTGACTTCCTCCATGATAAAAAAACAAAAAATGATCGATTCATTTTAAAAACATTATACCATGACATAGAGTAGAGTTCCTTCTTTCTAAAAATATAATTTTTCAAATTTTTTGATTAATATAAGGTTTCCGTATTATTTATTTTCTAACCATGCATTTTTATATCTTTTTTTTGAAGTTTAAACATGTTTATCTTTCATCACGTATCTTTTTTTTGGCTCGTTGAAATTGAAAAAAATTAAACTAACACAAACTAGACCTAATTCTATACATATTCAAAAAAATAAATTACTTTTTGATATTTTTTAGGTAGTTAGTGGGGTGCATGAAATGGAGTTTCGTTATTTTTCAAAATTAAAAATTTCTATACTAGAAAAATAAAAAAATAACTTGCTAAAAAATCTTTTAAAAAATCTAGCACAAACTAGATGTTCCTAGCTATCTTTCTACTAAAGGGTTTTTAAAAATAATAAATGGTGCTCAAAAATGGTGGGGGGCATGAAAGTCACTCTATTATGTTTTTTAACAAAAAAGGAAAACTTTTTGGTATTTTAGTTATTTTACCCACTTAAACTTATTTGTTTTCGATAAAATTTAGTAGCTTAGAAACTAGACTCAAAATGCTACAATTCATATTTATACAACATCTTCCAATTTTGAGTGTAACTATTTCAAAAACTCGAACAATTTGAAGTTTTTTATTTTTCAATAAAATTCATCCACTTAAGACCCCTTTTGGCCCTCAAACTCGGTGCACTTACCTTGTTACCATAACATCATATTAGGATATTACTTTTATATTTTAATATAATCACAAAGTATAATAATTTATGTACAAACTTTAGGCGGATCCTGGATCGTAACAAGAGGTAATTTAAATGAATTTCCTATATAAAATACAAATGGAGAAAGTGGATTGATAGAAAAATGAAGTATAAGGAGACCCCCTTCTCCCCATAGATAGCAACTAAAACAATATCCCTCTATAGACAATTGTACTTGCAAAATATCCTTCATCTCATCTACTAAAACTCCATATACTTGTCAAAATTTAAAATATTGATGATATTACCATGACTTCTTTCTCATGGGTTGGTTGAGGAGAAAAGAAAAACACAATAAAAATTGTCACTCTTGACTATGATGTTGTATATGCTCTTCTTAGTAACATAGTACATAAGAAGGCCACATTAACTTCCCCGAATTTTATCGACACCTTGGGCCATAAATTTTATGAAATTTCAAATCCCATAATCGATAAAAATGAAAAGGATATCACCATGTTATATTATAAATTATAAACAACAACACTTGTGAAATCCACTCTTAAAGGAGATGTGCATAATTAGAGCATAAAAAATAACAATTGGAAGAAAAATCACAAACTCTTTCATCCTACATAAAACATTTTCTCTCAGTAGATCCGACTCCTATTGCATCCCTTCCATCTTCAAGTTTGATAAGTGATATTGATATCAAAGCTATTTTTTTTATCCACAAACATCATCAAAGGGGTAAAATTATGGAATCTTTGGTGGAGAACCTATTGGTAAAATGTCTACAATTAATTTATGATTGTTAAAAGGTTTATGAGAGCTTAGTGGAAGTCTAGAAGAAAGTGAAATCTGAAATTGAAAATTTTGAGCAAGAGGATAAGATATGGGATAACATAATTTAGGACTAGATAATCATGGTTTTGACATATGAGAAGATCCTCCTATCATATTTCTATTTTATAATTCAAATGAAAATATTTCCCAAACTTAGTATTACAACATTGAGTGGACACTTAAAGTATTGGAAGAAAACACAATGCATCTATAAAATAATATACTAAAGGTTGAACCTCTAAAAGTTGATATTTTTGTTTTTCCGAAATATGTTCGTTGCGATATTTTCTAGGAAAATTTCACAAAATTCAATATAGTAAATGAAAACAAAGAGCAATTCAAAAATATAGTCAAGGAATAACTATTCATTATTGATAATTTCAACCAAGATAACATGGATGAAAATTTTGAAATCTCAATAATGTAATCATGGAAGCTTTATAGAATTCGGATCAATTTGGAGAAATTAATTAAGATATTTTAAATGTTATGTGAAGTTAGCTAAGTAATATTTCTAACACTATCATTCCAAAAGAATAATATATTGTTGGAGCATTGATCAAATTGAGAATGCACATTTTGGAACATAAAGTACTAGTCTCATTACTTTTATCCCAACTTTCCATAAAATATAATGTTATATTTTTCACATTGTACTTTTGGTTTTATGTTTTTTGAACTTTGAATAATTTAAAAATCCACTTAATTGAATTCCTAGGAAAAGTACAACGTAAAGTTACATTTACTTTTTTAATTAAGGGTAAATGGTTTTTGAAGGGAACCATACCCCAATACAAAAAGAGCCAAAAGCTAGATAGAACTAAACATCACAGAAAGAGCATATCGAGAAACCTAGATGTATAACGAAGCACCAAAATAATGGCGGTGAAATTGCCCAACAAAAATAACCAATAAACAACATGTCCACAACAAAATAAAGACCTACACACAACATAAAAAAACCCAAAGAAAACAAGGCCACCACTCTAGATAAAGCGTAAAAAACCCCAAGACAAGAAAAGAATCATACCTTATTTGAGACAACTGGTGAATTTTAATTTATTTTGTACTTTCTTCTTCCTTTCCACCACCATCGAATCCTTATTACCATATTCCTCAAATATGGGAATAATAACTTCAAGATTCTTAATGGGAAAGTGTCCTCGATGAGGGGCATCACGGCACCCTCCATCGAAGATTCATAATCCACCGCTTGGGTAGAAAATAACAAAGCTTGTGACTCCTTCAATGGAAGGCAATCGTCGAGGGTTTGAAGATTCCTTATAAGAATATAAGGAATAATTATAAGGTGTCTCTTTATAAGTTGGTTGTAACCGGTTGTAACTACATCAACCGTTTATAATAAATAGATGGACACACAATCTAAAATGTGTGCAATCCACATTTTCTCTATTCTTTCTCTCTCTACATATTCTAACATTGGTATCGAGAGTGGGGCAAACAAAGAGAGGGAGGAAGAAAGATATTTTCGTGAGTCCCATTAGGGCACGCTAGAAGAAGGATCACATTTTCGTTTATGATTTTCGACAGAGATATAAGTCGATTCAAAGAAGAACACAGTCTCGGAGGGCAGTCACGTTTTTCACAAGACACATTCGTTTTTGTGAGGATAAGTCACGAAAGGGCAAGGAGAAGAGTCCAACTCAGAAATGCAGTTAGGGCACGAAAAATCACGCTGCCCAGTTACGAATCAGAAGAATACACTCACGTTTTTGAGAAGGAATGAATTAAAAAAGAATACATTCATGACATTCACATTAGGGCATCATGAATACAGTCGCGTTAGGGCATTTTAATGCCTACTCTTGAAAACACAGTCATTTCTGTTGAGAGACAATTTTTTTGAAAAAAAGTCATGATTTTTGGGCACGAAAATAGCCATAAAAAGGTACACAAAACTAGTCAAAGAACAGTCGCAAATATAAGAAGAAAGACAGCATTTCAGATGTAAAGAAATCACGAGATCCTAAAAAGAAATCGTAATGGCTGGAAAAGTCAGAAACTGAGGTCGAGGTAGCAAAAACGAGTCAGATTACGAATTCTAGGGTTTCACTGCATTTTCAAAACCTTCCTGGTACTCTGCTATCTATTTTTTTAGCAGTCACATTTATTTTATTTTATTAAAATGGAAATTTCCATAGAAAAATATTCTGGTCTAAATTTTCATACATGGAGAGTGAAAATACAAATGCAACTTATGAATAAAAATTTGTGGGGCATTGTAAACGGGAAAGAGATAGCACCTACCGATGCATCGAAATTGTTAGAATAGAAAAGAAGAGATGATAGAGTGAAAGCTATTATTGGCCTTGCTTCTCTCGACTCGAACTTCATCATGTAGACCTAGACAAATCATCGAAGGAAATTTGGGATACTCAAATAAATTATTTGGAGCGAAAGAAGTCAATGCCAAATTTTCCCTAAAACTTCAGTTATATAGGTTCAAAATGGATGACGGAGTCTCTATGTCAAGCCACATCAATAATCTAAGGTCCTTGATCGACAACTAGCGTAAGTGAAAGTTTGTGATGATTGAGGATGAGGATGCCAAAGCTATCCTATTAAATATTCTATCTTCAAAATATAGCAATGTAGTTTTTACCCTCGAGTCAAATTCAATCTCAATCTCTAGATCATATGATAGTAGATCTTCTAGTGAGGAAAAATGAACCACGAAGAGATGCGATGAAGGTCATTCCTAGCAAGAAAGTGAATTCTATTCTAGAACTAGACAATATCGTAGAAGATTAGATAAAGATAAATCATAGATTGAATGCCATTATTGTAAGAAAAGAGGTCACACAAGATGGGATTGTCATTTTCGAGCCAATGATGTTCTCAAAAGTAAAGTCATATCAAATACAACCAATGTAGCCATGGTTGAAGACCCACAAGATGCGAGAAGGTAGTGAGGACAAAGACGAATACGTGTTATAAAGATGCTCTAAACTTTTAAGGCAAGAAAGGATACATGGTATATGAAGCTCGGTATGGATGGTTACTTAGATAGTTCGGGAGACTGTAGATCTTGGGAATTAGACCCTCACGAGGGTCATGAGACAACTTGATGGAGCTTATGGATGGCTTAATATGGATGGTTGTCCAATAATTCGAGAGATCTGTGATTCTGGAGTTTGGGGAGGTGGAATTCGAGAACTCGGGAATTCAACTAAGAAGCTACACCTTTACGAAGGTTAGGAAGTAGCTTGATGGATCCTACCATATCATAACAGCATTGCTTTCAAAGTGAAAGTGTTTGAAGATTGTGTAGTTTTGTTTTGTTCTATTTTGTTAGATTGTTTGTATTTTGCTTTATGTAGAATAAGCCTTAAGAGGTGTATAAGAATATAAGGCATATTTATAAGGTTTCTCTTTATAAGTTGGTTATAACCGGTTGTCACTACATCAACCATTCTATAACTTCTTCATTTATAATAAATAGACGGGCACAATCTCAAATGTGTGCAATCCACATTTTCTCTATTCTTTCTCTCTCTACATATTCTAACATTCCTCAACTAGATCTGGTGAGGACTAAGCTGTAAGATGCTCTGGTAAAGAATCCTTCCACCATGCAGGTTTTTCCTTATGTCTACAATGTGCACATTCATCCAAGAGATTCCTGTTTGATAGAATCGTTAGCATCGGAAGGCAAGACCCTCATAGTCAATCCTCTTAACCAAATTTTTGTCACCTATTTGTAAGTTGATTTCAACTAGAAGGGCTTGGAAGGTATCAAGATCAACCAAAATCCTGGCATAAGTTGTATGAGTCTAACTAGAGGTTTTATCATCAACTTTCACAGAGGATCCTAGTGTATCTCCTATGGCACTACGGAAAGATGTATTCAAAGCTATAAAGGGAGTCCTAGCAAGTGAATCCAAACTAGGTAGGTATCAAAATTGTCTTTGAGGGGATCAAAAGACAATTACATGGCTTATAAATGAGACCATGTTCTTCCCTAAAATAATCTTGATAAAAAATTAAATCCCTATCCTCGGGGTTTCAAAACAACAATAAAAAAAAGGCTTAAATGGGTAATTTCATCTTACCCTTGATCTTTTCCTCCACCTTTGAGAAATCAAGTTGCCAGATAGTTGGGAAAGTTTTTCCTCCTGAGGCCATGTTGAGGAGAGATTTTCCTCCTCCTTTTGCGAAGATCCTCCTCTATCTTCAGACTATAATCTTCTCAAGAGGTTGTAATTTCTTATAAACATTTATTTTGCTTTCCTTCTATTTACAAACAACTTCAACAAAGGTTGTGGTGGAGAATTACCATTCACCAACCTAGTTTTTTTAATGTCGTGCTTCACCCACCATCTAGAAATACATCAACAATATTATGATCACTATTACCCTTAGATCCACCGCCATATCCATAACCATTGTTGGGTTTTGTAGGAGAGAATAATTCTTTGCCGGGCCGTCTTTACCTACCCCAATAGAGAGGACCCATGTTTTGTGACTATGTGGAGAAACTCTTCCTCAATTTTGTTGATCATGGGGATCTCGGTTAGTAGCAAAATCCATACCAATCCATGAGATTGGTTCATCATTTTCCTTGCCTTTTCTTCTCGTCACCGCCCATAAATTTGTTTGCGCTAGGAGCTTAGAACTTCGGATGTGCACAACTTGGCGATTTTGGCAATACCGGTGCCCTTCACTAACAGAGCATCCATCATCTGCGTGAATGGTTTACCATGGTCTCCACCAATAGAGGGCCTTCGATTGGATTCTCGAAGTAGCGATGAGTGGCTAGGGTTCCCCATCTTGGGAATGCTAGAATGTTGATGAGCCAAGCTGAAAAGTGACAATTACTTATTTCGAGGTCATTAAAATCATTTCTCACTATAAGAAAAGATTCTCTATTTTAAACGGGTTATTGTTGATATTTACTAGAAAAAAATACATATGAGAAATCCCACCCCACCGCATCCCATCCCTTCCCTCCCCTATTTTCTCTTCGTGAAATTTTCACTTGTTGAAAACCAACATTGATCTAGGGTTCAATCCTCCATATATTTATCAAGATTACATAAGGTAGATAATTAGTTTATCTACATGGAATATTATAGTATTAAAGGCAAATTACTACATTGTCATATGCAAGATTTTAGTTGGCCATTAGTAATTCGAATGGAATTCAATATTGGCACGAAAAAGTTTGTGTATAACAATTAAGTGAATAGAAGTATATAAATGAGACCATTTTTGAGTGTATATTTATCACTCCAAAGATGTACAGAGTTACATATATTTATAAGTCCAAATGATGTGCAGAGTTATTTATAAGTGCAAAAGATGTTCAGCTAATTTGACCACCCACCACTCCACCACAGCTAATTTTAGTGAATAAAATTCAAAGAGTTATATTTAACATCGTTCCCTTCTTCCCCTTCCTCCATTAAATTCTTAGCAGCAGCAGCAGAAGACGTCTTTTGTACAAGTAAAAGCTGTACACTTGCAAACTTGGCGTCCACCTGGTTTTTGAGGAGAAGGAGCTCCTCAATGCAGTAACGAGGATGTGCTTTAAGACGTTTCTCTACCTCTGCAGTGGCACGCTTTTGTTTGACGAGCTGTTTCTTGACATCCTTGATCTGTTCCTTCAACATCTTCTCCTGTTCATAAATGGCTTTGCTTCGTTCTTCCCTTGAAAGGCTGTTCAACAGATGGATGAACTCCCCGGCGTCCCGCGTGAGCTTTGATGAATCATACGCCCAACATTTGAAACGGGGTTCTCTTCTTGGGATTTTTCTGTCCTCTGCAGATCATCACAGCTTTTATACCGCACAGCGTGCTCAATTCCTTCACTTTCTTCCGCAATCCTCCTCTTCTTTTCCGAAAAGTTGAATATCTATCGCAGGCTTTGTCGAGAAATTCCGTATCTCTTTTATTTCGACCCATACAGGAATATATATGCTGTGTTATTCTTCCACTCACAGGCAATACAAACTGTTAGCTTCACTCCTCCTTATATTCAACTATGACGTTCGTACAACTACTTTACTCCTACCGCTCCTCTTTTATAAGTACGAAAATAAGAAACGGTTGCATGGTTTCTAATTATAGGTGTCCGCACTAGGTTAAATCTTAATATACTAAAGACCTCTACATAGACTTGTAGATTCGTAGTTAAATTTAGCATCTCGACTAGCAATTTAATCAAATTAAGTTTTATATATAATTAGCTTCATATATATATAATTTAATTGGAATGGACAATAATTTAACAATAATTTAAATAATCAAATTAAGTTATATATATAATTAGCTTCTCTCTCTCTCTCTCTCTCTCACACACACACAAGAGTTTCACATAGTTTACGAGAATGAGGGCAAAATGGTTGCTACGGAAGATAACATAGAATTTTTGGCGTCATGTTTCAACACGATACCTATTTAATCTCTTCAAGCGGTGCCGACGTTTGTCGAGGATCTTGGTATTGATAAATTCTCAAAACCTGTCGAATCGGACATAAACGCCTAATATAGCCCAATCTATACTAATTTTTAGTCCATGTACCATAAGTAAACCCTAAGTGTCCTCCGATTTGCATATTTAGCTTCGACCTATAAAGAATAGAATCATTCTTTTTGCCCATCTATGGTTGGAATTTAATGCAATTATCAGATTTTACTTGAATCCTAGACCTTTTGTTAATTTATCAGAATTTCAAAAATAGATTGCAGGTGCCCAGGGGTCATGGCCTCTTCCTCAAGCAGAGTGAATCCACAGGCACACATATTTTAACTACAGATTCGGTAAATGAATCCCCTACCAGATCTGGTAGATGAATCCCCTGTTGCTCTTGACTCCATCAGGCACAACATTGGCGGTGAAGATCCGGTTCAACAAGTAGATTTGCTTATTGATTTTAGTGAAATGAAGGTATTTATCCATCAATTCAAATTGCAAAGCCTTTGTAGCTTTTGAAGTCGAAACACCAATTTCGAATATCTTTAATGAAAACCCATTAAAAAATCATTTTAATTTGTAGATAGGGGTAGTTTTTGCCCTGCCAATATTGTGTTTGAGATCCTCCCTAATATGAATTTTTTTACCCCTCCAAAATTATTACGTACTATTTTCCCTTATTAATCCGTTATGTGGGATATCATCCTTTCAAAAAATCATATCTTTTGGATCCTTATCCATCACTCTCTTAGTTGTTACGTGATATGCATAGTGAAATCAATGCGAAAAATAACTTGTACATTTTTTTTCTTTGGTGGTTATGTGGAAGTACAACTTGAACGCGATGTGAATGGTGGGGAATACCATTGGGTTTTCTTTGGGAAATTCATTGAGACAGTGTGGTAATGAAGACGAATGTGACCAGTGCATGGTCAAAGGAAACTGCTTCTGGTTTGGTACTCTATAACCTTCCATTATATATTGTGCGATCTTATTATTAATTTTGTTCTGAGCTATAAAACTCATGCTCTAAACTACCCTACAAATCCTAAATTGAGTGTCTTTGAGGCCTTTTGTTTCTTTTTCCTTAAGCATTATTACTACTGAACATCATTATTTATGAGTATATTGTCTTTTTTACCTTTTTTTAATTTATTTGTATTGTAAACAAAACAAATTAGATATAATATCCTAGAGGGGCCATTCAGAGAGTCATGGCATGACTTGAACATGGGGTGGTTGAATTACATCGACTCTAATCCTCATTGTTGCACCTTCTAATTTTTTTCTATGTTGATTCATTAAATAATAAAACCAGTTTGCAATTTTAGGGATAAATTAAAAAACATAATTGTTTTGCGGTGAATAAAAAAACCATAACACATGAATATAACCAGAAATAGTATGCCCTCGAAAATACGAGGAAGCTCTACCACCCACAAAAAATTGATAGTAGCATAATTCCATGATGGAACTGCGAAGCCACCCAACTAGCATCTCTCGATCTATTGGAAGTAGGCTCCTCACAAGAGCTTGGAACATTAATGATAGGTTCCTCTCCGACTTCCCATCTTCCGCGATCATTTTTTTTTTAGTAGAGTTCCAAGTTTTGTCTCTATTTTGTTTTATGCCTTAATCATCTAAGTATGAACTTCCACCATGTGAAAAATCACATCCATGTTATTTTTCTCGAATCAATGCACCTCCTCTCATGCTTTCAATAATTTCCAAATATTTTCTAACTTTGTACTCATAATAGTTTAACTCCATTTATTGCGAGATCTTCTTGAATGGTTAATGTGTTTCTTGAACCGTGTTATCTCGCTTTAGTGATTCCAATGAAATTTTTTTGGACAAATCTCTTAAAATTTCCTTTTGAAAGAGATTTTCGGGTTTTCAGGTTTTCATTGCATGAAAACATGTTTCATGCATGTTACATGTCTCATGTTTCCCAAAACCCAAAACTTGATTATCTAAGTCCATTATGTCGGGTTTTTGGAACCTCTGAGCATAGGAACATGTTTTGCCCAAAGCATGTTTTATGTCACTTGTTCCCTGAAACCTAAAACCTGATTGCCTAACCATTGTGTTGGGTTTTGGAACTTCCGAGCATCAGAACATGTTTTGCCAAATGCATGTTTTATGTCTCATGTTTCCCAAAACCCGAAACCTGAATTGAATCAAATCCTTTGTATCGGGTTTTGGATGATCCAAGCATGGTGACATGTCATTAATGTCCACTTGTCTGGTAGTTGGCACATGTATAAAGTGAGGTGTAATTAATGCTAGGCTATTATAAATAGTCAGTTTTTCCACGTCATTTGTTACCATTAATTTTTGCTATGTTGGATTTTTGTTGATGCTTCATCTACCTCCGTACCTGATCGAGCTTCCCGATTGATTTCACCAGCTATTTTTGATCATTTTTCAATCTAGTTGATGTTTTCCTTCTCTTCTTTATTTTTAGAAGTTTTTTGGGTTATTTTGTGAAGTATATTCTTGGGGTTTCCATTTCTTTTCTTTCTTCATTACTGTTTTAGGGTTTTGGGTTATTTTTCTTGTTTCTTGTCTTTTTCATGAGGGCTCTTGTTTGAAATTTTCCCCTAGGTTATTTACTTGTTTTTCATAGGTTGTAACTTGTAGATTTCAAAATGATTCTAAAATTCCTAAGTGATCATGAGGTGGGAATTTCTCATGTTCTGACATGTCAAACCCGATATACTTGTTTCGGGTTTTGCAGGGTGTTTTACATTTCACTCTTTCTGCCTTGTTTCAGGTTTGGCTACCTGCTCGACATCCATCAAGATCCACAGTGTGTTAGGGAGTTCTACCTTACTCAACATCCTCCAGTTTCCACCATTGTGTCGGGGTTTCCTACTTGTCTGACACTTCCTCACTTCCACAGTGTGTCGAGTTTTCATTGATGCTCAGCATGTCCTGACTTCCGACATACACTTCATTTTGTTAGGTTTTTGAAGGTGTTTTGTAAGTTTCAAAATATGAATAGTGTGGCAGGTCTGTGCACCTGTTCAACAATATTTCAAGCCCGATTTCTCTTCCAGAAATCATCAAGGCATTTCTTCTTCGAGACTCCTCATGTCGACCCTGGACAATCTAAGGATAAGTCAGGAAAGATGAATTATAAATATCAAAAGATGTAGTCTTCTTCTTACATAAGCTGCAATTATGACATTCGGGACACAGAGCTTGGCAATATAGATATGGAGGACTTCTAGAAGAGAATTGAGGATTCTTCTCAGAACTCTTGGATGAATTCGATAGCAGGAAGTGGTCTCCCTCTTGCAGCTAGGATTTCCAATATCATCTCAATGCCCTAAATTCATCCTGGCCTATGCTTCTAACTATGACTCAGCCTCCCACTTAGTAAGAAATCAAGCAGGAGAGTCAATAGTGAAATTAGACGGAGGTTACTTTGATCAACTCCTAAGGTTGCCTGACTTTGTGGAGTATGTTAATTTAGACCTTAAATCAGCACAAAAGGCCTAGGACATAGATCAGGAAGACTACATCAAGCATGTAAACAAGAAGTTCTTGATCAAGGCTAAGCCAACTATTTCTAGGTTTCCCAAGTCGGTCCCTAGAAGTGATTTTATTCTTGAAATCAGTGATATCATCACCCTACTTAGTTATTTGGGCTCCCAGAGTTAAAAGAATTCCAAGGGTGGATGTACTAGTTCATGGTCATCATAAACAAGAATGACCAAGGGATTGACTGGGGTAGCCTAATAATTGATGAGATAGATTCCGAAATGAAAACAATCTTGTCTACCAACAAGTTCTATATGATGTCATATGTCACCTATGCAGCAACATGCATGAGAAATTACCTAGGGCTAGATGCAAAGGGGAACCGAGAAATGAAACACATATATCGTTACTTCCCTTTGCTGACAAGAAAAGGGTCTGAAGACCAATATAAAAGAGTGAATGATGCCTTATTCTATGAAAATATTTGCAGGTTGGATCCTGATCTAAGGAAGAGAAGGGTTTCTGATGAAGCATGGGACAAAGTGTCAAAATGGGGTTGCATCTTCTTGCAATTCAAGAAGTTTACTTATCTTCGGGTGGTAAGGTTCCATGGTAATCCTTTCTATTTTCCCAAGTTCCCAGGTGACAAACTGATCCTCATGGAGTTAGTCAGACAATTGTTGGATTTTCACAAGTTCCAACAAAGAAGGCACAAAGGCAGCTTGTCTCCTTCCCTATTTCTATTGGAAGATATACATGCTCTATGGTGGTTAAGGCCAAGAATGTGGTTCATGAGCTTCAGGAAATTTTGAAGAAACATATGAAGCTCGGGGTGGGATTTGACATCTGTGGAGTCCTCAAGTCATATGGAATGTTGTATCTGCACATGCCCAATGTGGAAGACATATGGGCTGATCTTTGGGATGAAGTTTCCATCTGAAGAAATGAAAACAACAGACTGATGCTTGAAGAAATTCGGGGCGTTAGATATAGCTGATATCCCTTAAGGCACCATGAAAAATGAATGTGTTCAGGATACTATGTACGAATAGTTAGATGGAGACCAACTCGGATTCCTAGCTATTGATTGGTATGTTGCTAAAAAAGCTTCTATCATTGAAAGAGCTGCTCAAAATCTTATGCAACAAGGCATGGCTCATTTCTTAGGGAATGAGTTATAAGGAAAAGAGATTTTCAAAAATAGCTACTCTAGAAGTGGGACCCTCTAAGGGAGAGAGGAAAGAGGATAAAATCACTATCGAGGGCGAGATAAATTTAAGTTTGTCGAAGGGGAGAAAATAAAGGAGTCACATCATTTACCACTCCTTCACAAAAAATTGAGGTACTGGATTCACCTCTTCCACTAGAACAAGGAAAAAATTCCTTTAGAAGACGAGTTTGGTCAACCTCTTGTTTCTCCTTTTGATGATTGCTCATCGGAGCTAAGTCTTTCTCTTACTTCTCAAGCTTTGACTTTAGAATCTTTACCTCCTCTCTCCCAATCTTCCTCATCTTATATTTCTACGCCACTCTCATCAGCCATGGCTAGCATATTCTCTTACCTCTCACCTCTCTCTACTTGACCTAAGATGGATATAGATATGCCTCCTCCTTCTGTACCTTCATTTCCTGAGTCTATTCCCATAGTCACCACACTTGCAGTCATCACGATTCCACAAGAAAACCTTCCTCCACCTACAAATGTAACCATAACACCACTGATAGGGGAAACTTCTTCCACTGTACCTTAATGGTTAATTGATTAGACCCCAAGGAAGGGGAAGGTGGTGGTTCCTCTACCAGCCTTCAACTTTAGTTCACTCAAGGCCTCTCTGCCAAATCTTCCAAGAAACCCAAAATGGTTTCAAGGGTTTCAATGATGCGTCAGGGCATAAATTTATAGAGATTTCCACTACCATGGGTGAAAAAACTAAGGAGGATATAAGCGGTTCACCGATTATCATATTACAAGGGTTGATCTGGGAAAGGTAACAACATAAGGGGCACATCAGGATGCCCAAGATGCCATGAACGTGTTGTGCCAGAAGCTAAGGGAAACAAAGGTGAGCAGAGATGAGCTAAAGGAGAAATTTTAATAGTTGATGAGGTATTACTCAAGCTCTCAAAGCCTTCTCAGTCAACACCATCATCTTCTACCCCTACTCCTATCAGGTTCGATTTCTCATCGGTACCTATGATTGAAAAGATCAACGAGAAGGGGAGAACGGTTGATGAATGGATTCAGAGGCTACTCCTACAAGGAAGAGAGGTCATTGATGACACTGATGGCGGTTTTAAATCCTTGGAGGAGATAAAGAAGGATGGAAGAAATGGATGATGAATTTTCACAGAAGTCAATAACCTCAAGTTAACTTTTTAGGCTCTCAATGCGCTGAAACATGTGCAATCCCATTTCTTGATGGAAGAAGGTATCATTCCGCATGGGGATAAGCATTTTAAGCTAGCCAAAGGCATCGATTCAAGATAAAGATTCTCGGTGAAGCTTGCGGCAAGTTGAGGAATCTAGAGATCGGTTAATTGGTTGATGCCACCAACGACATAGAAGAGGAGTTGTCCAAGATCTTCGCCAAAGTGTTGGATGAAAGATAGAATAATTTATCTACTAACAATCTCTATAAACAAATTCAAGAATCAATTCATCATGAACTAGCTTCAGCCTTTGATCTAATAACTATTGATAAGTTCATAAGGATTGAGAATGTTTTGGAATCACTAAGAAAACTCAACAAGAGATTGAAGAAACTTCCTTGCAATGCAAGTGACACTCAGGAAACTTGTGAGGTTCTAAGTGATTATTCTAGTGCACTAGATGAAGCTGAGATGCAGGGCATAATCCAGAAATTCCAAGAATTTCGAGACAAGCAGCCTTTCTTTGGAGGAAGACAAGGATGACGAAACAAAATAAGCATAATGTTTCATGTCATTTTCATTTCATTTCGTCACATAGGAAGAAAACTTTGACTTGTTCTCCTGCGTGAGAGTCAAGCAAAATATGATTATTTTTAAATGACTATTTTCTAGGATTTATCCTATTTTTGCTCTGCTCTTTCCATTATAAATAAGGGATGCTTATGCATTCTAAAGGAAATGATTTTTAGAATATTAAGAGCTATTGTGAAGAAGAATAAAAACTTTGTATTTTATTCTTAATCATTGAGGAATAGAAAGCAGTGTTATTTTGCAAACTTTGTGTTGTGGGATTAATCTATCTTGAGAGATTTTCTTATGTCCAAGATCTTAAACTATTCTTTATTTAGTGTTCTTGATTATTTTAATTGTTTTAAATATTACACTCATTAACTAAAACTCGTATAAGTATTTCTTGATCTGTTTTTGCTTGAAAGAAAGTACATCTATAATAGTTTCCTTTCTAATCCATTTCATTTCTAAGTTGTAACATCTCCATCTCGTATTGATATGGATTTCGGGATTGTATCCCAACCCCAATGGTTAGAATAGTGTGAATATTGTACATATTATCTCTACTATGATTTATATTAGTAATAAATAGGCTACCTCAAATGTCTTTTAGGAGGGATTTAATCCCATATACTATGGCTAAACCTCATATTTCAGCCTGACAAAATGTCCAACCAACAGCTTTTGGTGACTTCATTGGGAATACAGATTGATAAGACTAAGCTTATCCTATTGGTGTCTGGAAACTCTGTATTTGCTTTAGATTCATTTTCCATTCAAGATGGCTAGAAAAATCTTCACTCGGTCAAGCCAAGGCAAGGATGAAACTGATCCGTTCTTTGATCTACTTCAACAACACAATTTTAGACTTTCCCCCAACAGTGTTATATCTAGCTAAGCAAGAATTTCTTCGCCTATCCGAAGAACTTGGGTTCCTCAAGAAAAAAATCTTTCAAAACCTATCATGCATTATTCTTGTTTGATACTCAGATTCCTGTGTGCACTTCATTCAGAAGAATGGCAGCACAACTTGTGCCTTGGGGTGTGGCTATTGGTCCTCTTTCCCTAACTCTGCCATTGCATGATCTACCACATGGATCTTGTAAGAATATTCCTAAGTTCAATGGTGATGGGAAGTAGCACCCTGATGAACACATTGCTTCATTCTTTGTCGCATGCGGTGTCCTTGGGGTGGCTCATGAAGATGTCTCTATTTTCTTTTCATTGAAACATTGCATGGTGTGGTAGTAGAATGGTTCTACCATCTTCCGAATGCATGCATTACCAACTGGGCTACCATGAGATCCATATTTGAAGCAAGGTTCAAACCAGATGAATATTCTCATGACTTGTTAGCACAACTTACACATATGAAGAAGGAGTCTCATGAACCCATGTAGGACTTTGTGGAAAAATTCAACAAGCTAATTCAGAAGATTCTGATACTAGCCATTCCCACTCTTGAAAATAAAAAGTGTTTCTTCATCAACGCTCAACCCCTTGATGTGAGATTCTTATTAAGAAGGTCTATTATCCCTGATTTGGCTACTGCTCAAGCTACAACCACTGAAATAGAAGATGATCTCATTTTGGTGAAAAGATCATAAGAGAGTCATCTAAGCCTAAAAATCAAATTTCTTCTCAAATTACTACGACCTATGATCTAGAAGATGGCCAATGACTTGATCTCTTTAAAGAAGAAAATGTCTCAATAGGTGACCAACATTCCTTATCGGGATATTCCTAGATGGAATTTCAACAATACCAATGGTGCTCCCGCAAGAGATAGGAATCGGTTGACTATTTCTCCAACAAGGCTGCCATTGAAGCTCCTCCTGTCAACACAACAGTGGAAATAGTTGAGGAAGATGAAGAACCAGAAGATCAAGATTCTCACAAAGCTTTTGAAGCTTCAGGATATGTTGATGAGTCTTTTGACGATTCTGGTGAAGCTCCAACATTGGGTACTTGGAATACGAGGAAGACCAATGTGAGCATGATGGTCATTCATTTGCAGTTTTCACTCGAGCTCAATCTCAGAACCCCAAAAATTGGTTGAAGGCTCTAAGGAGAAGGGTAAAGAATCTCCCATGGTTATGGCTAAAAGAGGCTCTCCTATCTCAGTGCAAACTGAAAAGGAGACAACTAAAAAGGTAACTTCTTCTTCTAACTCTCTTTCTTCTACCCCCAAGACCAGTACCTCTGGCTTAGACCAGTGTAACTAGAACTAAGCCCACCATCATTCCTTCATATACTGCTTTTGACATTATTGATCATGTAAAGAAAACTAAAATCCAAATGTCAGAAGCTGAGTACCTCCAGTCAAATCCCGAGCAATTTGAGAAACTTTCCAAATTCATTAGAAGCAAGGTTATCCCTTCATCTTCAAAAGGCATGTTGCCTAATCCCACTTAGCCTTTACCTCATAATAATATGACCTCTGTTGCTTCTTCAGGAAATATTGAACTTTTTATTTTTCCTTACTTATAAATGGGTTTAAACTCAGCAATTGCATAATTGACTCAGGAGCCTCTGATAACGTGATGCCCGCAAAAGTAGCCCATGCCCTTGGACTTACCTTAACTAAATCTTATGGGTGGTGTTACTCCATGGAAACTAAACAAGTCCCCTTGATTGGCCAAATCAAGGATGCACAATTTGCATTTGTCGCATTCCCAGAAAAGAGAGTAAAAATGACTATCCTGGTTCTTTGATATCCTAGCTGCTTATGGTATTCTCTTAGGAAGAGGTTTTTGTAAAGATGTCGGAGGAGAAATCAATATGGACTGGACCAAAGCTAAAATTCCAGTGAATGGAGTTCCTCATGTCCTCCACCCTGAAGCACAAGCAAAGTACCTGGTCACTAAATCAGATGACCCCAAAGCTCAAATTCTCTTCGAAGATGTAGGCTTGGGAAATTATTTCATGACATCGGAGGTGCCTTCTATAGAAATCAAGGAAGAATATCCTAATGCTATTTGGACCCTTGAGTTTGACGGGAGTTGTTCAACTACTGGATCGAGCCATTAGTGTGGTTCTTATATCTCTAGATTTCGAGATCTTTCCCTTCACCTTCAAGCTGCAGTTTGACAATACTAATAACACGGCCGAATATGAAGCTTTGTTATTGGGATTAGAAATGGCAAGGCAAAAGGGAATCTAAAATATTAAAGTGTAGGGAGATGCTTAAGTTGATTGTAAATCAAGTAAGGGGGATCTATCAGGTAAAAAATGATCGCCTAAGGCATTACAGAACAAGGTGTGGGACAACATAGAATGCTTTGATGCTTTTTCTATCAAGGTAGTTTTGAGAGATTACAATGATAAATCTGATTCTTTAGTTGTGTCTGCATCTCTTCTCCTTCCTCACCCAAAGTTCAAATAGGACACGTATACCATTGAGATTGTGTATCGTCCGAGTGTTCCAGATAATTTAGCACATTGGCAAGTGTTCAATGATGATCAACAAGTATTGTCTTTTCTTGAGAAAGATGATAATTTTAGTGAGCTTTATTTTGAAGGATCAGAATTAGCTTTCCGTGAGTCCATCTCGAATTCATATCAAGAGATTGATGGTGAATTCATCCAACTCAAAGGTAATAAGATTCCAAAGGGATTAGTTTCTCTGGAAGGTCTGTTTGACAAGCATGACTGTTTTATTCAAGATAAAAGGAAAGCTGAAGGTGCTTCCTCATCGGAGGTAGATCAAGTTAATCTAGGCTCTTCTAACCAACCACGGATGGTAAACATTGGAAAATGTTGTTCTCCTGAGGAGAAAGGAAGATTCACTTCACTCCTAAAGAGATATATGGACATCTTAGCATGGTCATATGCGGATTTGAAGTCTTTCAAGCCCAAGGATGTGTAACATAGCATCCCTTTGAAGTCTGATGTCAAACCCTATAGGAAGAAGCAAAGGCATTACAACCCAAAGATCTTAGGGACTATCCTTGCAGAAATTCAAAAGATGTTAGACGCAAGGATTATCTTCCCAATCCATCATTCTACCTGGGTTGCTAACATCGTCCCCATCAGAAAGAAGAATGGTGAGATTCAGATTTGTGTTGATTTCTAGAACCTTAATCAGTCTTCATTAAAAGACAATTACCCATTGCCTATCATGGATCAAGTGTTACTATCACTGGATCATAAATGTTATCCATGCTTGATGAATTTTTGGGGTATAATCAAGTCGAGGTGGCCACTGAGGATCAACATAAAACAACATTCACCACCCCATGGGGGACCTTTTCTTACAAGAGGATGCCTTTTGGTTTGATTAACACTTTGGAGCCACATTTCAAAGAGCTATGGACTTAGATTTCAAAGATTTGATGGGAAAAGTCATAGTTGTATATTTGGATGACTTGACAGTCTTCTCTAAGAAGCGAAGTGATCATTATGATCACCTGGAGCAGGTACTCTTAAGGTGCAGGCATCATGGGATTTCATTAAATCCTAAAAATTCCATGTTTAGAGTAACAGAAGGTAAGTTGTTGGGTCATATCGTGACTAAAGAAGGAACCAAGATCGACCCAGAGTGGGTGAAGGCCATCCAAAGCCTTACCCTACCTACAAGCAAAACTGGGGTGCATTCCTTTTTGAAAGGTCAATTTCCTAAGAAGATTTATACTTGACTTTGCTAATAAAACCAAGGATATCCTTGGGATGATGAAAGGTAAGACTCCATTTTTATGGATCACTGAAGGAAACTTGCTTTTGAAGAATTCAAAAGAGCAATTGCTCATGCTCCTATTCTGGTATGCCCAGACTTTACAGCTACGCTTCCGCACATATAGTATTAGCCATCTTGATGTAGGAGAACGAAGAAGGAATCAAAGATCCCATTGCTTTCATGAGCTTCCCCCTAAAGGAACATGAATTAAAGATGTCACAAATTCAAAAGCATGCTTATGTAGTGGTGAGAGCAGTGAAGCATTTCATGTATAAAGTGTTGAGTTCTCACACTCTCATTCTTGTTTCTGATACTATAGTTAAGCCCATTTTGACTCAACAGGAGTTGGGCAGTCAATGGGGTAACTGGATAGCCAAAGTCCAAGAATATGACTTGGACATCAGACCTACTAAGTTGGTATGAGGAAGAGGCATGTCTTAATTGATCGCAAAAAACAATTCTGAGATAGAATACAAGGAAACGAAAGGTACTTCTTCAGAATTTCCCATGGTGCTTTTTGTAAGCACAACCAATGAATGGTATGCAGATATCTCTTTCTTTTTAACTTACAGCAAATGTCCCCCACATTTAAGCCAAAAAGAAAAGAGGACAGTTAAATTAAGGTCCGCAAGATACATTCTATGGGATAATGGTATATATAAGAAGGGTATTGATGGTGTATTCCTGCGTTGTGTTGATAAGTCTCAGTAGATAAGGTTTCTAGAATCCTTCAACAATCTAGCATGTGGAGGACATTTATCTTCCTCCGTGATGGCTTACAAGATCTTATGAGCTAGGTACTATTGGCCTACTCTCTTTCGAGATTCAACAGAATGGGTGGCTAAGTGTGAAGCTTGTCAACATTTTGTTGGCCGTCCTAACTGGAAGCTCTTCCCTTGAATCCTATGATAATTGAAGAACCTTTTATCATATGGGGTATTGATTTCATTGGAGTACCGAATCCTTCCTCCAAAGCAGAGTCATAATTATGTGCTCACCACCATAGACTATTTCACCAAGTGGGTGGAAGCTACGCCAATCAAGTAGGCAACCTCCGGAGTTGTGTCCAACTTTCTCAAGGAGAATATAATTATTAGATTTGACATACCTCACAAGATTGTTGTTGAAAATGCTTCCAATTTCTCATCACATGAGTTGACAGAATTTTGCTATGGATTTGGGATCACGTTGGCTCATTCATCTGATTATTACCCCCAAGGAAATGGTTAGGCTGAATCAAGAAACAAAAACCTGGTGACCATAATCAGAAAGATGGTTGATGAGAATTAGAGGACATGGCACAAAGCATTATATGATGCATTATGGGCAGATCAAATTACTCCTAAGTGAGCTATTGGAATTTCCCCATTCCAAGTGTTATATGGAATTGATGCTGAGATTCCTATCTCTGTAGAATTTCCAACATTATGGTTGGCTAAAGCAATTGAGGATGAAATTTTTTCAAATATTCCATTGAGAAAGGATAATGTACCTAGATAGGCTAGAAGAAGAATGGAGCAAGGTGGTTGATGACATTATAGATCATCGAGCAAAGTCAAATAGATATTTGACAAAAATCAAAGCAACGTGATTTCTAAATTGGAGATTTAGTACTTCTCGGGAATAAGAGAAGGTAAAAAAAATGGGATGCATGGCAAGTTTGATTCTTTATGGAAAGGTCCTTTCAAAATCCATCAGCTAAATGGTGAAAGTAGATTTTGTCTATCATATCTTGATGGAGATTTGCTCCCTCTACCTTTCAGTGGTCAACATCTAAAGTTGTTCCATCGCAAATGCAAGATGCTTTCTTGTGTAGACACCTAAAATATGCTTACACTTAGAATTTCATCCAATCCAATCAATTAATGAAACTTCGTTAAATCCCCATACTTCACCCCATTCTCGAATGCCCATTCACGACACTCTTTCAGTCGTATTCCTCCTATAATCAGCTTATTTGGCTAATATCTTTCTTATTAGCTAAACATTCCTCCTTTCGACCATTAAAAACCTTCGTAGTTCTCTCTAGACCACTTCTATTGGCTTCATAGGCTATCTAGTAGTCACAATTGGTTATCTTAGACCCCTCCCAACTCTCAATGAGTCTCTAATCACTTTCTAATCAAGTTTAACTAGCCCAATCCTAGCTTAACTAAGCCTAAAGCATGTTTATCCTAATCTAATCTAAAAGTGCTTTTTGAGATTTAGTCCCACATGCACCCAAATTCCAAATTCTCCCAAGTGGAAAACTATAAATACAAGGCTAAGCCTGCCCATTCAAACTACAACTTTACACACAAACACACCTTTGAAGATATTGGCATTAGAAATAATTTTTGATAGCTTTAAGCTATAGAACATTTGGATCTTGGCCATACTCCATTGATAAGAGCTCCCCATCTTGCATCCATCCATTCCAAATATAGTTAGTAAGGGAAGATCTAAAGCTTGGCCATGTAGCCAACTTGGAGAGATCTCTTCACTATGTTTGGGAGTAAACAACACACAATTTGATTGCTTAGAATCTAACTAGGTTCACTTTCATTAAGATTTCATAGAGTAGAGAGTAGTATACATGTTATTTTTTGATGTTTTTGTCAAAGTTATAATGCTTGCATGTTAGTTTCTCTTGTTTAGCTCTAATCTCATGGTGCATGGATGAGTTAGTGAAGCTTTGAGGTTCTTTAGCCTCATTCCATAGCTTTTGCAACTTTCCATTGCACACATTTGGCACACCCGGTGGGACACTTTGTCCATCCTCCATTAATGGAGTCATTTTGAAGCTTTTATTTTAGTTTCTAAATTTTTTAGTTTCAATGTTTCTAGATTAGTTTCAAGCTTTCTAGATTAGTTTTTCAAAGTTTTTTAGATTAGTTTCAAGTTTTTAATTTCACTAACCTTTCTTGTATTAATGGATAAATATCAAGTTTCTTAGCTAGTTTAGCTAGGATTGTCTTGTTTTTGTGCTCTTTGTAGGATCAAAGGAGGTGAAGTGCTGCCAAAATTGAACCAAATTGATAAAATTTTGATATTTTTGAGATTATTTTTAAAAATCTCATGTTTTTTTGGCCACCTACAGGAAAGGGAGTGCACATACCATTCTATGTGCATAGGTACAACTCTAACTATCATTTTTTGATAGAGGCATGCAAGTACACTAATAGTGGCGCAGGTACACTAATCAGTGGCATAGGTACACTAATAGTGGTGTAGGTACACTAACAATGGTGCAGGCATCATTAACAATCTTCTCGAGGCCATAACGTTTTGCTCCCAAGCTCAAAATGACTCCATTTTTTTGCATTGGAAAGGTATTGAAGAGAAATACACAATGGAATAATAAAATTAGGATTTTTACTTACAAAAATTAATGGTTTACATTATTAGGTAAATAATCATTTTCTAATGTATCTTAAAGTCTAAAAAATTGTTTTCTTGACTATTCTAACACTTTGAAAGGTTTTGTGACACTAATCAATTGTTTGTAGGGTTATTTTGGTCTTGTTTTTGAATAACTTAGTTAAGTGTTTCATTTCTTAATTGATAGAGGTATTTTTGAAGTGTGTATGCTCTTCCCTCGCACCTTTTAGGTGATCTTGGGAACCAAAAACACTTTAAAAACCTTTTTATTGCTTTCAAAAACACTTAATTTATGCTTCATAATGGATGAACATTTCAAAATTGGTTAAAATGAACTCAAAATTTTGCAAAAACACTTAATGTATTTTCCATAAACTTGTTTTAGTTGATTTTTCACGTTGTGTATGCTCTTCCTTCGCACCTTTTGGTGATCTTAGGAATCAAAAGCAACATGTAAACTCTCTTTTGATATCATGATATTTTGTGGAAAATTACTAATCTTGGTATGTAGGACCAAAATCACATGTCAAAGAAAGGAGGAACTAAGACAAAACAAAACCTTCTAATACGTGTTTTCATACAGGTTACCAAATGGTGTGCTACTTAAAACCACATTTAAGATAAGAAAGATAAAAAACACACCACTTTCATCACATTGTATTGCAGGTTTTAGAAAAGGGTATGTCCCTATCCGCTTAACTGGAACATAACCCCTTTGGCATAACGCCTTAAGCTACAACAATGGGGGTGGTACCAGAACCCTAAAGTAGTCCACCGTTGTGTAACCTCGTGGATGAAACAGGAAGCACCTCGCTTACCCACTTGACTAGTTTTCCTTGTGAGTTAGCGTTACAAATTTTCTCGTATCATGACCCTGGCAAGAGTACACGATGGATGCAATTAGTGCCCACTTTGTACTTGAAGGGGGAAAAGTTGAGATACTCCCAAATTAGTCAGTGTAACTTTTTGGGTAAATCAGTGCCCGCTCTTAGATGGCTTTGTAACACCTAGTTGAGAGATCTTATTAAGGAGGCCATTTTTCTTGAGGCCCACTTTACTAGTCCTTTGTCACGTCTTGGCCATCACGAAGTGATAACTTGTTTGGATTCAGAACCTTGTTTTTCAAACAAGGCAAAGAATCCACTTAAGTTGGATCTAAGTGCCTTTCATCACGGAAATTGGATGATGTTTTACTTAGCTTAGCTTCTTTCTCACCTTTGAATGAGAGGTGAAGCTCTACCCAAGTAACGCTTAGTTCATTTCCATCTTTTGATCTACACCTTTGCATTCTTGTTGCCCATTTGGGACAACATAAAGGCATCTTTCGGGAGTGTTGTCATAGATAGTGTTCACCACTTTTTTGTCCATTTACGCTCATCCATGTTTGTGGCTGAGTTGTTAAACATCTAAAGTGTGTGGATGCATCCTTATATCTTTGATGGCCACTTGATCTTGATTTCAAGATCATCATCATAGTTTAGATTGATTCATCATTTGATCTCCCTTTGATGTGTTACCTTGTTTGCATTGTCTCAACACAATTAAGATACTTATGTCATGTTTTTCATAAATGTGATCTAAGTATCCACATTGTGGTGTTACGATGCACACATTTTAGCACATCCTTAGTATACTTTGACTTATTTTTACTTCAAACATTGTCCAAAATCGTGAAGAGTGTCACTTACTTTGTTTGTGTCATTTCGATACCACTTTGACACTAATATCTCACTTCTCCGCGAAGCTTGATAGACGTGTCCAATTGGTGTGGTTACGTGGCTTACATTTGTAATCCTCACCCTTTAACATTTAGGCCTTGTTGTTTGTTTAACTTGTCATGGTATCCTTTGATTGGGAGTCACATCTACCCTTTGTTAATATTTATGCCTTGTTCATTTTGAGCTTGACATAAATATTGACATTGTGTTGATCATTTTTGCATCAAACTATCACTTTGCACACGCATTTTCATAGGGTGTATTTCCTTGTTGATTGGATTTGTGTTTCACACTTCCATGATTGTTCCTTGTGATTATTCATTCAAAAAAATTATTTTCTAGGACAATCCCTTTTTATCTCATCGATATTACATCATCACGATGTCTATTTTCCTTAGACCTTCTTCAAAAATCATGCATGCATATCAATACTTATGAAATGTCTAGTTGGTTGTCCTTATGCTACCAAAATCGACATGTCACTTCCTTCCCTTTGAAGGAGTTCCATCACACTATCTAGATCTAGACATTTGTGCTTAAAACAACACCAAAAATGACTAACTATCACGTGGTTCCCCATACTTACAAAAATACGGAACCTAGGTTTAGCAATTCAAATCAAAATATTCCCATTACAACTAAACCTCATTTGGTTCTTCGTGCTAGAGAGCCCATACGGGTAACTCATTCCCCACCTTCATCTCATAGTTGGTGGTATGATTTGGATGCTTCTGATCCAAATTATTATTCGAGTTCCCCCACTCTTCTTTTGATTCTAATCCAAACATTTCCTCTTCTTCTAAGGATTCTAATCCAAACATTTCTTCTGATTCCAATCCAAACATTTCTTTTGATTCTTCTGATGATTCAGATCCAAACTACTATTCAGATCCAACTCTATTCGATTCATCTAATCATCTAATCATCTAATGCAACTCCTATGTCATGGTCCTCCTTTTCTTCGCAATAACCTCTTCATCATACATTTAATATGACTCCTATGTCATAGTCCTCCCTTTCTTCCAGGACCCCTTTTATCAGATCACCTCAACGACGTCTTCTTCCTTTGAAGATACGTGCATGACTCCAAATCCCTCTAATCAAACATCTAATACAATTCTTGAATCATGGTCCTCTCTTTCTTTGTAGGACCCTTGTTATTATTCATCCATGTGATTCTTGAATCACGGTCCTCCCCTTCTTCAGAGACCTTCTTCATCAATCACCCCCAATAAATATTCCTTCTTTGAAGATTCATATGACTCAAAGTCCTTTGATTCAAACATCTAAATCGACCCATGCATCACAATCTATAGACTTTGGACTTAATCCTACTAGTTTACAGATGATATACCATCATATAGGTAGGTCCACACCACCTTCTTCTACTCTTGAGACATCTAGCTACACATCTTCTTTGTCCCCCATCATCTTCTTCTATCAATCATCATCAAACATCTTCTAAGTCTTCCACACCAAGTGAACCTCTTTCTTCCAATCAACCCCTGGTGGTCGATCAACAACTCATACCAATTGATCTCTTTCTAATGAAGAAACAATCAGGGCATTTATAGGGGCATATGAAGATATTCCTTTAGCAGATTATGAAAAAGGATTCTCTTTAGACTTTGATACATTTGCATATTGTGAGGAAAAGGTTGATTCCTTTTATCAAGAAATGGAGGAAGAGCCTCAAATCATGTAACTTGATCCTCCTCTTAATCTTCCATCTTCCCATTCTTCATTATGTGATGAAACTCCTTGGTCTTGCATTGATCCATGGCCTATCTTCTCATCACCCAATAACTCTTTATCTATCATAATTCCTCAATCACAATCTCTTATGGGGTCAATGCCAAGTAGCCCTTCATCTTCATCTAGGTGTGGGTCACCTTCTAGTAGCCCTCCCTCTAGCTATTTGTGGGACATTTTCGAGTAGTCCACTATCTTCTATTCTTGGGGCATGCCCAACTAGCCCCTTGTCTTCTAGGTATGGATCACCCCGGGTAGTCCATCATCTTCTATTCTTGGGCCACATCCTAGTAGCCCATCATCTTACATCTATGGGTCACATCCTAGTATCCCTTCTTCTTCTATTCTTGGGCCACATCCTAGTAGCCCTTCATCTTCTATCTATGGGTCACGTCCTAGTAGCCCTTCTTCTTCTATTCTTGGGCCACATCCTAGTAGCCCTTCATCTTCTATCTATGGCTCACCCCCAGTAGCCCATATTCTTCAATCCTTGGACCGTATCCTTTTCATCCATCACATTATTCTTCTACCAAAGATGGTGGCAAGCCCATGGTCATTTCTCACATCAGTTCTAAATGTCCATGTTCACTTTCTTCTCCTTCTTGAGATCAGAAAAGTCACATGTCAACTTATAAGAAACCCAAACAGTTTCTTAATCAAGCTCAGATCAAAACTGTAAAGAGCTCTATAGCTCCCAAAAAATCAAACAATCTCAAAATTCTAAATCAAGCATGATTCAAGAACGCACATCAATGTAACCATCAAGTATGGTGCAAAGTGCGTAAACCTCTGGATGGGGAATTAAATCTCCCACATATGAAATCCATGTTTCAAATAAATCACATTCATTTATTGAGTGTGAACTCACCTCGATCATCGAGATCGGGATAATATCACTCTCGATAAACAAACGCACCTAGTCTCCCTTATCAAGGAAGTCACAAACATTGTTGTTGGATCTTACCACATAGAGTGACTTTGTTAGTCCCAACCTCTTAAAAATATCAAAAATCTAAAAATAAAAAACAATTCAAAAATACAAAAACATGAGAAAACACAACAAAAATCAAAGGTACAAAGATCAAACATTGCAATCATGGTATTTTACGTACACATGGATGTTCTTTCTTCCCTTTCTTTCTCTTCCTTTGTAAGTCTTCCTACCATTTTCATCCCTTTGGTGATATTTTGGTTATCCTATTCACACACATTTTGTGACATTTATCTCTATGGTATCTTTTTGACCCTGGTCTTTCATCACCTTGGTAAATTAAAGAACGAATGACCTCTTTAGAGATCTATCACATTCAACATCTAATAAACTTGTTGCGAAGAAATTTTGGACATATTTGTTGACACTATCCAATGTCATCATCACAATCACTTCCACCTCCTTCCATCAAGCCATCTGTGGTTCTTAACCCCTTGTCAAACAAGAGAGCTGAAATAAGTTTCAAAAAGAAAAAGAATCAAAATCAATCAAAAATCAAAAGCTAAAAGCTAAAAGCAAAAAGAAAATTGATATATTACTCTCTCTTGGGGTATTTCCAATAATCTCTATCGAGGCTATGGATGTCTGACTAGAAGTAGAGAAATGTTGTGATTAGAATCAAATACATCTCCATCGGGGCTATGGACACCTAGCTGGCAGCAGGAGCAATGTACGACTATCCTTTCACCATCCATTCAAAAAATCACCTTTCAAAATCAATCATTCCTACACATTGGCTAGGGTGTCTTCACTTGTTTTATTAAATCTTCCCTTTAAGAGGTAATAAATTCCACGTGCACACACTGGATCTCTATGAGTAAACAGGATTAGTATGTTACCAAGTGTCTTTTTTTGGACCTTGTTCAGACTCTTACTCTAGTCCATATCTCGTCTCACGATTTGTGCCTTTGGCTAATCACTTCTTCATCACGAGGCTTCTAAGCTACATTCATATCATTCACATCATTCTTCTACTTCATTCAGAACATCCATGTGTATAAGATTACTTTTTTTCATGTTTTTGGACACCTTTGTCCCCTTTCACAAAAACAATCTTCTCCTTCCTTTCTATCATGTGCTTTTAGGCCAACTTACGCTGGGGCATCCTTTCTTCTTCCTAACACTTCATTGGTTTACGTTCACCATCATGTTGAACCTATCCATAATGGCCTTGGGTCCCACTTCTACATGTGAAGAGTTTTCCTTTGAATACTCCCACCTAATCACTGGGGCATTTTTGCATCTTCACCTTTCTCACATGCACATGGCCTTATGCCCTTGTACATCCCATCTATCACTAGGGGCATCCACACTTCCTCGTCTTCCTGTACATAGTTTCAAAAAAATTTCAAAATCATCAAAAACATTCAAATATGTTAGAAAAATCATCCAAAAAAATTCAAATATGTTAGAAAAATAAAAACATTCAAATATGTTTCAAAAAACTTAAAACTTCTAATTGAAAATCCTCATCCAAAATGTCGATCTTTGGTTTTCTCACTGTTCATGTGTGTGACTCATGGATCATCTTGATCTACCTCCATCAACAAAAGCTAGGCTACTTACTTCATCTCTGTACTTTGGGGCACAACGAGTTGTCTGGTACTGTTTCATAGTGCACATTGATTTTTCATAGGACCAAAGTGTCCTCCATTTTCCCCTTTGCATGTATCCTTTCTTGAGGAACCATCATTAACCCTTGTCATTAATTCACATAGGTTGGAATTGAATCTTGATAAAAAAACATTACATTTGTTTCTCTGTTAGTTTAGCTTGTTTACTTTCTCATATTGCATTGCATTATGTATGTTGCATGGAGTTAGGCATATTTTACTTTCTCGTATTGCATTGCATTTTTATGTTGCATGGAGTTGGTGTTTTTAGCAATGGACATTTGTTTGTATATGGATTTTCATGTCATACTACACTTTTGTTCATTCTTTTTAATAAGGACCGATGATGAAGATCTCTAGCAATATGATGAAAAATAAAGTTGTTTAAAAGGCACTTGGATGGATGTTAGCTCATTCCCCTTTCTCATACTCTTTTCTTTTCTTCTTCTTCACTTTCATTTCTTCTTTATCTTTCTTCATCTTTTCAACCATCATCAAGTTCTTCTATTTGCCAATCTCCTTCATTATTCTCTTTTTCTTCTATCCTTTCAAGATCTACTTGATGTTTGTTCTTTCTCACCCCATCGCAATCGAAAGGGGGTAAAGCATCCTTCATTATTCTCATTTTTCTTCTATCCCTTCAAGATTTTCTACTTGTTTATGCTTGTCTACTTTCTTTGAAGTGACGTCACTTACGTCACCCCAAAGAGGGGAAAATGTAGACACCTAAAATATGCTTACACTTAGCATTTCATCCAATCCAATCAATTAACGACACTTTGTTAAATCCCCATACTTCGCTCCATTCTCGAATGCCCATTCACGACACTCTTTTGGTCATATTCCTCCTATAATCAGCTTATTTGGCTAATATCTCTCTTATTAGCTAAACATTCCTCCTTTCGACCATTCAAAACCTCCCTAGTTCTCTCTAGACCACTTCTATTGGCTTCGTAGGCTATCTATCAGTCACAATTGGTTATCTAGACCCCTCCCAACTCTCAATGAGTCTCTAATCACTTGCTAATCAAGTTTAACTAGCCTAATCCTAGCTTAACTAAGCCTAAAGCATGTTTATCCTAATCTAATCTAAAAGTGTTTTTTGAGCTTTAGTCCCACATGCACCCAAATTCCAAATTCTCCCAAGTGGAAAACTATAAATACAAGGCTAAGCCTACCCATTCAAACTACAACTTTACACACAAACACACCTTGTTTACATAACAAAATCTCTCTCACATTTGGAGATATTGGCATTAGAAATCATTTGTGATAGCTTTAAGCTATAGAACATTTGGATCTTGGCCATACTCCATTGTTAAGAGCTCCCCCATCTTGCATCCATCCATTCCAAATATAGTTAGTAAGGGAAGATCTAAAGCTTGGCCATGTAGCCAACTTGGAGAGATCTCTTCACTATGTTTGGGAGTAAACAACACACAATTTGATTGCTTAGAATCTAACTAGGTTCACTTTCATTAAGCTTTCATAGAGTAGAGAGTAGTATACATGTTAGTTTTTGATGTTTTTGTCAAAGTTATAATGCTTGCATGTTAGTTTCTCTTTTTTATCTCTAATCTCATGGTGCATGGATGAGTCGCTTGTTCCCCAAACCCAAAACCCGATTTCCTAACCATTGTGTTAGGTTTTCGAACTTCCGAGTAAAGGGAACATGTTTTGCCAAATGCATGTTTTATGTCTCATGTTTCCTGAAACCCGAAACCCGAATTGAATCAAATCCTTTATATCGGGTTTTCAGATGCTCCAAGCATGATGACATGTCATTAATGTCTAGTTGTCTGGTAGTTGGCACACATGTCAAGTGAGGTGTAATTAATGCTAGGTTATTATAAATAGTCAATTTTTCCACATCATTTGTTACCATTCATTTTTGCTACGTTGGATTTTCATTGATGCTTCCTCTACCTCCAAACCCGATCGAGCTTCCCGATTGATTTCGCTAGCTATTTTTGATCATTTTTCAAGCTAGTTGAAGGTATTCTTCTCTTCTTTCTTTTTAGAAGATTTTTGGGTTATTTTAAGAAGTGTTTTCTTAGGGTTTCCATTTCTTTTCTTTCTTCATTACTATTTTAGGGTTTTGGGTTGTTTTTCTTGTTTCTTGTCTTTTTCATGAGGGCTCTTGTTTGAAATTTTCCCCTAGGTTATTTACTTGTTTTTCATAGGTTATAACTTGTAGATTTTAAAATGATTCTAAAATTCCTAAGTGATCATGAGGTAGGAATTTCTCATGTTCTAACATGTCAAAACCCAATATACTTGTTTTGGTTTTGCAGGGTGTTTTACATTTCACTCTTTTTCCTTGTTTCAGTTTGGCTACCTACTCAACATCCACCAAGATCCACAGTGTGTTGGGTAGTTCTACGTACTCAACATCCTCTAGTTTCTACCATTTTGTTGGGGATTCCTACTTGTCTAACACTTCCTCACTTCCGCAATGTGTTAGGTTTTCATTAATGCTCAACATGTCCTAACTTCCGACATACACTTCATTATGTCAGGTTTCAAGGTGTTTGTAAGTTTCAAAATCTGAACAGTGTGGTGGGTCTGTGCACCTATTCAACAAAATTTCAAGCCCAATTTCTCTTCCAGAAATCATCAAGGCATTTCTTCTTCGAGACTCCTCATGTCGGACCCCAGCCAATCTAAGGATAAGTTAAGAAAGATTAAGTATAAATATCAGAAGATGGAGTCTTCTTCTTACATAAAATGTAATTATGACATTCAGGACATAGAGCTCGATAATATAGATATGGAGGACTTCTAGAAGAGAATTGAGGATTCTTCTCAGAATTCCTTGATGAAGTCGATAGCAGGTAGTGATCTCCCTCTTGTAGCAGGATTTCCAATATTATCTCAATGCCCGAAATTCATCTTGGCCTCGTGCTTCTAGCTTGACTTAGCCTCCGCTCGAGAACAAATCAAGCGGGAGTCTATAGTTAAATTGGATGGTAGTTACTTTGATCAACTCCTATCATTGCCTAAATTTGTGGAGTATTCTGATTTAGACCTTAAATCAGCACAAAAATCCTAGGACAAAGATCGGAAGATGCATCAAGCATGTAAACAAGAAGTTCTTGATCAATTCTAAGCCAAGTTTTTCTAGGTTTCCCAAGTCGGTCGCTAGAAGTGATTTTATTCTTGAAATCATCGATATCATCACCTGCTTGAAGTCGGTTATTTGGGCTCCCAGAGTCAAAATAATTCCAAGGGTGGATGTACCAATTCATGGTCATCATAAAGAATAATGACCAAGGGATTGATTAGGGTAGCCTAATAAGTGATGAGATAGATTCCCAAATGAAAATAGTCTTGTCTACTGGACAAGTTCTATATGATGTCATATGTCACCTATACAACAGCAGCAAGGATGAGAAATTACCCAGGGCTAGATGTAAAGGGAAACTGAGCAATGGAACACGTATATCAGTACTTCCCTCTGACTGATAATGAAATGGTCTGAAGACCAATATATAAGAGTGAATGACGCCTTCTTCTATGAAAACATTTGCAGGTTAGATCTTGATTTGAGGAAGAGAAGGGTTTCTGATGAAGCATGGGCCGAAGTGTCAAAATGGGGTTACATCTTCTTGTAATTCAAGAAGTTTACTTATATTCAAGTGGTAATGTTCCATGGTAATCCTTTCCATTTTTCCAGGTTCCTAGGTGACAAACTGATTGTCATGGAGTTAGCTAGACAATTGCTAGATTTTCACAAGTTCCAACCAAGTAGGAACAAGGCCACCATCTCCTTCCCTATTTCTATTGGAAGGTATACATGCTCTATGGTGGTTAAGGCCAAGAACATGGTGCATGAGCTTCAGGAAAAATTGAAGAAACATATGAAGCTCAGGGAGGGATTCGACATCCAAGGAGTCCTCAAGTCATATGGAACCTTGTATCTACACGTGCCCAATGTGGAAGACATCTAGGTTGATCTTCGAGATGAAGTTTCCATCTGAAGAAAAGACAAAAATAGAATGATGCTTGAAGAAATTCAGATGTTAGATCTATCTGATATCCTTGAAGGCACCGTGGATAATGAAATTGTTTTGATACTAGGTACAAACAATCGATGGAGACCAACGGATTCCTAACTATTGATTGATGTCTCGTGTCTTTGAAAAAGCTTCTATCGCTGAAAGAGATGCTTAGACTCTTTTCCATACCAAGGCATGGCTCATTTCTTGGGAATGAGTTATAAGGAAAAATATATTTTCAAAAATAGCTACTCTAGAAGCGGGACCCTCCAAGGGAGAGAGGGAAGAGGATAAAATCCCTACCAAGAGGTAAATAAAATTTAAGTTTTCAAAAGGGAGAAAAGCAAGGAGCCACATCATCTACCACTCCTTTACAAACATTTGAGGTACTGGATTCACCTCCTCCACTAGAACAAGGAAAACTTCCTTCAGAAGATGAGGTTGGGCAACCTCTTATTTCTCCTTTTGATGATTGCTCATCGGAGGTAGGTATTTCTCTTGCTTCTCAAGCTTTGACTTTAGAATCTTTACCTCCTCTCTCCCAATATTCCTCATCTCATATTTCTACGTGACTCTCATCAGCCATGGTCAACATCTTCTTCAACCTCTCACCTCTCTCCGCTTTGGACGTAATATGGCTATAGATATGCTTCCTCCTTCTACACCTTCATTCCCTGAGTCTATTCCCATAGTCACCACACTTGCAGTCATCACTACTCCACAAGTAAACCTTCCTCCACCTACAGATGTAACCATAACACCTCTAATAGGGGAAACTTCTTCCACTATACCTCAATCGTTAATTGATAAGACCCCAAGGAAGAGGGAGGTGGTATTTCCTCTACTAGCCTTTGACTTCAGTTCACTCAAGGCCTCTCCTACCAAATCTTTCGAGAAACCCAAAACGGTTTCAAGGGTTTTAGTGGATGCACCGGGGAATAAATTTACAGATATTTCCACTACCGTGGCCAACAAAACTAAGGAGGATATAGAGGTTACTGATTATCAGATTATAAGGGTTGATCCGGGAAAGGTAATGACAGAGAGGGGTACAACACGATGCCCAAGATTCCATGAATGTGTTGTACTGTAAGCTAAGGGAAACAAAGGTGAGCAAGAGATGAGGTAAAGGAGAAATTTTAACAATTAATGGAGATATTACTCAAGTTCTTAAAGCCTTCTCAATCAACACCATCCCTGTTACCCCTACTCCTATTAGGTTTGAATTAAAATCGTACCTATGATTGAAAAGATCAATGAGAAGGGGAGAACAGCTTGATGAATGGATTCGAGAGGCTTCTCCTATAAGGAAGAGAGGTCATTGACGACACAAAGTGGAGGTTTATAAATAGTTGGAGGAGATTAAGAAGGATGGTGAAAAAATGAATGATGAATTTTCATAGGAAATCAGGAACCTCGAGTTAAATTTTAAGGCTCTTAATGCGCTGAAACAGTTCCATCCCATATCTTGATGGAAGAAGGGATCATTCCACATGGGGATAAGCATTTCCAGCTAACCAAAGCCATCAGATTTAGGATAAATATTCTTAGTGAAGCTTGTAGTAAGTTGAGGGAATCTAGAGATCATTTGGTCGATGCCACCAATGACATAGAAGAGGCGTTGTCCACGATCTTCACCAAAGTGTTGGATGAAAGATTGAATATTTTACTTGTTGACGATCTCTATAAACAAATTTAAGAATAAATTCAGCATGAACCATCTTCTCGCCTTTGATCGACAACCATTGATAAGTTCATAAGGATCGATAATGTTTTGGAATCACTAAGGAAACTCAACAAGAGATTGAATAAACTTCATGGCAACACAAGTGACACTCAGGAAACTTGCGAGGTTCTAAGTGATTATTCTAGTGCACCAGATGAAGCTGAGATGTAGGGAATAATCTGAAAATTCCAGGAATTTTGAGACAAGTAGGCTTTGCTAGAGGAAGACAAGGATGACAAAATAGAATAAGCATAATGTTTCATGTCATTTTCATCTAGAGATTGACATGTCTTTTTCATTTTCATTTCGTCACATAGGAAGAAAATTTTGACTTGTTCTCCTGCGTGAGAGTCAAGCAAAATAGGATTCTTGTTAAATGACTATTTTCTAGGATTTATCCTATTTTCTCTCTACTCTTTCTATTATAAATAAGGGATGCTTGTGCATTCCAAAGGAGATGATTTTTAGAATATTAAGAGCTATTGTGAAGAAGAAGAAAAACTTTGTATTTTCTTTTAATCATTGAGGAATAGAAACATGTGTTATTTTGCAAACTTTGTGTTATGGGATTCATCTATCTTGAGAGATTGTTCTTACGTCCAAGATCTTAAGTTATTCTTTGTTTAGTGTTCTTGATTATTTTAATTGTTTAAAATATTACACTCATTATCTAATACTCGTATAAGTATTTCTTGATCTGTGTTTTCTTGAAAGAAAGTACGTCTATAATAGTTTCCTTTCTAATCCACTCCATTTCTAAAGATGTAACATCTCCATCTCGTGTTGATATGGATTTCAGATTTTATCCTAGCCCCAATGGTTAGAATAATATGAATATTGTACATATTATCTCTGCTGTGTTTTAGATTAGTAATAAAAAGGCTGCCTCACTTGTCTTTAAAGAGGGATTTAATCCCGTATATTATGGTTGAACCTCATATTTTGTCCTAAAAAAATATCCAACAAACACACTGAATGCAACTATTTGAAACCCCATCAACTGAGAAATCTTTTAGCATCAAATATTGTGGTGGATTCTCCCTAGAACCTTCATCCCCTAAAGCATAAAATATAGTAAAGCCCCTTCACCCAATCTTGCAAATAACTGAACTCTGAACAAATTAGTAGAAACCCATTTCAACAGCTTCTCATATTTAATACTTTCATCAATGAGAGTCCAAGAACTACTTCAGCTTTAGATATTCAAATTATCTAATGAAAGAGGAGTGAACATCCTTAAAGATAACATATTTATCCTATTAACTAATTTATGCTAATGTTCTCAAAGGGTGGTTTTCTTTTTAGGAGCTTTGGCTTCAATGTGAGTCAAATCCCACCACAACATTTACTGCACTTCCTTCCTTCAATATCATTGGGCAATGCTTGAGAAAATTTGTGTAATCTAAATCAAAATATATTTCCTCTTCATTATTCCTTAAACTAGACAAATTCCAAGCATTTTCATGATTCATGTTTGAGATACTAGTCCAAAACAAAAACAAATGGGAAACACTCATGATCACAAAGCCACATAGCATACAACCTCATTAAATTAAAACAAGCATTAGCTCTCATTTCCAATAACAAGAAGGCCACACAAAGGAAGTTACATAGAAAAATTATTTAGAAGCTCGTATATAAAATAATTATGGTGTGAATCTAAATAATATATGGCAGAGCCTTATGAAAGTATTTCAAGTATGGATATAAAAAATACTAAGGAAATTTTGAAGTTGATTTTCTATTGTGGCTAAGTTTTTTGGCCATCTTAGGAACATTTTGGAGTTTAGTTTGCACACATTTAGAATTATTATAATACCATGTTTAGATTAGTTGGTGCTGACATTAGGTTGTCTATGTTGCAATCTGCTCCAACTATAAAAAGATAGGGTTTCCTACTCATTTCAAGGTAATACCCCCATGAAGGATTTGATCCACTTCCATCAACAACATAATCATTTGAAGCGTGCATTTTATTTGACATTTGTTACAGTGCTAGGATCTAAATGGTGTTGATATGCAGGACTTTAAGATCCAAAATATTGTGGGATCCTGTGATGTGAAATTTTAATGGCCACTAAAATGACCACTCGAGACCCAAGAACAACATAGGTTTATCTAGAAAAATTATGGAATACCTTATTTTTTAAAAGCATGACCACTACTGTGCTTCAAGCAACAATTGTCATAAAGAAGGATTCAAAGTCAATTATAATTTACTAAATGAAATTTTCTCAGAACATACATTGGATCCATATTACAAAATTAATGAGTATAATTAATCAAGTTATAGTTAAATTCATCTTAGGCATTTACTTAATAAGTAATTAAATTAACATTATAGTTAAATGTTCCATAATCAAGTTTAGAGGGTCAAAGGGGCCAAAAAATTAAATGCCCACGGTATTTAATTTTACGAGGTCTAAACAATAACCAAGGTCCTTATTTACATGGGTTAGAAATACATTCTCTTATCCCCTAACATGACCCTTCAAAATGTCAACCCGTGCTCTAGAGTTAAACATTTAAGATAAAAATGGTAATTTCCCACTTACCCACTCTCGACTCATCTTCACACTCAACCTGATTTTTCACATATATAATGCACTTAAGGTTTACTAAAAATGTTTCCATTAGATTGAAATTTCTTTCCCCTTTCCAATGATATAAAGAAGTCCCCCTAACTCCTCGTATTTCTTAACTTACAAGCCCGGGAAAAAAAAATCTTAAAGGCGGGCTTGCATGGGCCTAGGGGAAGAAAATTTTCCCAAAGGTGAGCCTCGTGGGTTTGGAGAAGAAAATTTTCCCAAGGGTGGGCCTGTGGGCTTGGGGAAGAAAATTTTCCCAAAGGCAGGCCTGCTGGCCCAGGGAAGAAAATTTTCCCAAAGGCGGGCCTACCAGCCCACACGAAGAAAATTTTCCCAAGCCGCAAGGGACACATGGTACGTTGTTAAGCCCACGTGAGAAGGTGGGTCGTTGAGGAAATTTGGATTTTAACTCTTTTTGTTTGAAAGGGAAAAAGGTTCAAAACCCCCATGCCTATCCACGCTAGGGACATAACGTGTCTCCTACCAAGTAGGGAAACGGTTGGGAAAAACTTAAAAATGATGGCTTTTGTGTTAAAAAGTGTGAAGGTTAAAAACAACTCATGTCTCTAGCGATGCTAAGTGAAGCCACGTGTCATTCCTCGATGTGACTGTGGGAAGGTAGGTCAATGGGGAGTTTTAGGAATTTTTTCAATATTTTCCCAAAAGCGGTAAGATCTAAAACAGTCTGCACCTCCGCCAACGTTCTAAAGAAGCCACTTGTCAAATGCGCAGGATAGGTAGGAAGCGGACCGACAGGGGACCCATGGAAGCATTTTCCCAAAAGTGAATTGGTGGGGATAGGGGGATGTGGAGGAATTTGTGACTTTTTTTTATTTTTGTAAAAATTTCCTAAGTAATTTTTGGGCCCACGGATCCGATTTACAAAAAAATCCCACTTTTTTTTACAGCTAATTTTTTTGAAACCAAATGAAATAAAAACTTTAGAATGCCATAAATTTTGACTGAATCTCGTGTTTGGGAAAATGAGGAATTTTGGAAAGGGCTCAAACTCCTCTTTGCATAGGAACCATCAAAATTCATTTTTGACAAACTTAGATGGTGAATTTTAAGAAAATGTCTTTCCTACAACTAAAAACGTGAATTGGAATTTTTAACTTAACGAAATTAATTCAATCCGCCATTCTTTCTTTCTCAACATGCCAAACCGACATGGAGAATTACAATTGCAAATATTTTGATGGATTTCACAGGGGTTTAATTGATGGATTGAGTTTCAAAATGAGTTTCCCCTTTTTTTGCAAAACATCTCGAGTTTTGGTCTAAGTTTTTTTAATTTAAGTCCGATAAATTTTCTTGAGAAAATCAACTATTTGTAAAGTGTTTTGACCTTCCTTAGCTTACATTATTATTTCAATTTGTCTTTCAAGTTGTAGAGTACTCTATAAATTTTTTTGATAAATATTTGCAGTTTTATAGTGAATCAAAATAGAAATCATACTTAAACTCGAATGGATCTAATTTTCATTATCATCCTATAAATAATTAAATTCATTCAAATCTAATTTACAAATTTTAACTTTACTTCCATCCATGCTTGAAAACCCAAAATAGGGTTCTTCTTTCAAAATTCATGCATTTCAAATAAACCCCAAGAAAATGTAATATTTCTTCATACATATTGGTTTTCAATTTTCAAACTAAGATTTCGCAATATATTTCAAACATAGATTTCAAATTAGAACCATACCATTCATGGAAATTAATTTTTTTATACTTAACTCCAATAAATATTTTACAACATCCTTTTTCATTCATCAAATACAACTTAGAGAATATACATCTTTCACATTCGAATGTAGATTCGGGCTTAGATGGTTAGGAGAAGGCATTTCCACCACAAATAACATTACAATTCCATCCACTTGAAGTGAAAATTTTTACAAAAAACGGAAACCTCCAAGGGTACGATGTGAAATTTGTGTTCATCCTCAGCTCTAGAAAAACAACAACAAGATCCACCATATATATTTTTCTGATCACAAATCAAAAAATTTGGAGGAGAGGCAACACTCTCCACGCAATCAAGAATTCCAATGAAGATAACCATTTTACGAGAAGTCATCCTCCTCATTGGCCACATCGAGCCCCAACCATAAAGCAATAAGAAATGTATTTCAACTCATGGAAACAAACAAGCTTCCACAACACAAAAACAATTTTCACAAATAGAACATAGTCTAAATACATACTGCAGTTTAACCACAGGAAGAACAACAAACAATAGTCATGCTTCATCACGCACAATCCAAAAGAGAAATTCCTATGGGGAAGGTTTTTATACCTCCCGATGGGGAAATGGGTGTCCACCTTAAATAAACTGCCAATATATATATATATATATATATATATATATATATATATATATATATATATATATATATATATATATATATATATGTATGTATGTGTGTATATATATATATATATTGTGGGTACATACATATATATATATATATATATATATATATATATATATATATACTTCAAAACCCCTACACGCCCTTATTCCTCCCTAAGTACCCCTTATACCTCCCATTATATTATACCTCCCCCACACTCTTATGGCACCCCATAACAAGTAAATAAATGCAAGCTATTTCTTTCACACAAGGTGGAACCAAATCCCAAATTCCCCACACCATAACACTTATACGTGCCCAAAACTCTTATGCCACCCCACAAGATATCCTCATAGTCTTCTCCTACACCATACCTAGGAAATCTACCCAACCAAATATACGACAACATAGAAAAAAAACAATATTCAAAGCATTCACATATGCATAAATAAAAGAAGAAAATTTTAAAGAGCCAAGCTCCTACCTCTCCATGGTAGAGTTTACTACACACGCCCTTATTCCTCCCTAAGTACCCCTTATACCTCCCATTCTACAAAATTTCAACAACAATATTTTTCCAATCCAAATCAGTCCTAAAAGCTCTAGCAAAAAATCTACAAGCATTCAACAAAACCTCTTACTCTCTTCAAAATTACAAGAGCTCAAATCCAAAAGAAGTAACCAAATGATATCACCAAAAATGAAGTAACCTCCCTACGAAGTAACCCCAAAACAAAAAAGGATTCGAATAAATTGAAGAGGAGAGATTGGAGGATGAGGTGGGTCCATGTAGGATGCCACATCAGACATCCTTAACTTGACCTTACAATTCAACTTAAAAATCCAAAGCATTATTAAAACGGGTGGGTGAATAATGACATTTTACTTACACACACAAACCAAGTCCACATCCCAAGGACCAAAATTAATTTTATGTAAGAAGGTGCAATAAAAATTACAACTTGTCCTCCCAAAAATACATAATAATTCCTAATTTTGACTCCCCAACCCATACGTAGGGTTGATGTAGCAATTTAAGAGGTGTGGGACAAGTTTAACTTGTCCTAAAAGCCTCCAAATTCAGCCCCAAAGGACATATCCGAATTTCAAAATGGAAGGTGAACTATTTCACACTCCAAGCTACTTACACATAATTTACAACACATAATCCAAGAGAGAACAACTATAATAAATGCATTCTCTTGATCCATTTAAGTTATTTAACAACACGATTACTCACTAATCTAGACACAAATAAAATAAATAATAAAGGGAAAATACATCGCTTAAAACCACATACTAAAATTAAACAAAGTAACTAATTAAAAGAATACGCACAACCCCTTAGTCACATTTGAAGGTGATCCCCCATGGGAACCCCCTAACATCACTTCAAACACACACACATAGCAAATACACGTTTCCATGGTGACCCTTGTTGGATTCATCTAGAATTCCAATTTTGGTTGGTCTCCAATCCCCCAATATTTGTTGTGACATGTTTACCAAAGAAAACAAAAATACCTCCTTCGGCCTTGTGGCCGCATAAAATCAACCAAAATAAATATACAATATAATTCCAAAATCATCTATATATGAATCACAACATCATCTCGGTAAGTAACATTTTCATTTACAATTTCATCCATAACCATATGATCACACGATTAGTTCCATTTTATAGGTTTGCTCAATATGAAAAAATATCACATGTATGAAAAACATAAATATAACCATACCAATAAGCATATCAACATCAATATAAAAATGTCTCTAATAATCCACATGCATCATATATGAATCAAAATCAACCATAATCCATTATCTCTAACATCTAACGTCATGCCAAATCAAAAGATACAATAATGTCCATAAGTATAATCAACAATATCATAATCGATATCAAAAGGTGTCAAGGGAAGTGGGCACTACATCCCCTCCCCTTAGACTTGACTTCCTACTGAGAAGTCACTAGAACAGTGTGGGAAACTAAACTCGTAATAAATTAACATCCTCCCATGTAGCCGTAGTCTCATCATATCTCGTCCCACCGCACCTAAACCTGGTCAATTTCTCTGCCTCGAAGGTTTAGGGTCCTATGCTCTAAAATGTGGATGGGCTCCACTATCACCTACCCATGATCCTGCACCTGCAATGAGGTCAAATATAGCACATGATAAGGGTCTGCAATATATTTCCTAAGCACCAAAACATGAAACACATCATGGATGTAAGACAAGCTAGGTGGAAATGCTAGATGGTAGGCCAAAGGACCGATACACTTTAAGATCTCAAAGGGGCCTACGAATCTAGGATATAACTTAGAACATTTTCCGTAATGGATAGGGATCTTATGTGGCTTGATATGAAGGAAAACCTTCATGCCCAATTCAAAACTACGATCGGTCCTATGTTGATCTCGCATACTTCTTCTATCTATCTTCTTGCCCTCTTACGTAGTCTCTGTCTGTTCATAACCACCTCCTGCTCCATGTCCTGCACTCTCTACCATACAATTCCTAGAAAGGAGTCATGCCTATCGAACTCTAAAACTATTATTGTAAGAAAACTCCACCAAGTACAAATACTCCTCCCATCTCAACTAATGATCCATAACATACATCCTAAGCATGTCCTCTAAGATCTGATTCACCCACTCAGTCTATCCATCTGTCTCAGGGTGATACACTATTCTAAAATTTATCTTTGTCCCGAGGGCATGCTACATGGTAGTCCAAAAGTGAGAAGTATACAAAGGATCTTAGTCACAAATTATCTTCCATAACATCACGTGTAATCTGACAATCTCATCTAGATATACCTGTTCCACTACACTAGCTATATAGGTGGTCTTCACTAGAGAAAATGATCCACTTTCGTCAATTTATCCACCGTGACCATGATAACATCATGGTGGTATCTCGACATTGGTAGCCCAACAATGAAGTCCATGGAAATGGTTTCCCATTTCCATTCTAGTATAGCAGGGGAAGAGAAATCTAGCTAGATGCGATGTTGGCCTTCATTTTCTCGACACTCTAAATAGTGTGACACAAATTGAGTCACGACTCTACAAAATCCCCTCACGTGATACAATCTGTTTGTCTTAAGGTGGCATGCATCTTCTTCACCCCGAAGATGGACTGAATAGGGTGCATGATAGCCTTATGTCAAGGTGTCTGCCTCAAGCCTCCATCTCTAGGAACATAAATTTGGTCTCTCGTGCTCGAGAAGGCCATATTCCTCTAATGAAAACACATCAAAATTCCCCTCAAGGGGTCTCTAAGAATTGATCTCTACTATAGCTGCTATAGAATCCTACTCCGCAAAACCCGTGCTCACCGAGGTGTCCTTAACCACATGTCTCATCCTTCTTAGAGCATCTACAACCACATTCTCCTTCCCCTTCACATGCTCTATCTCCATGTCATACTCACAAAACAACTCCATCCAATGCCACTGATGAGCGTTGAGATTGGGTTTTGAGATAGTTTATAAAATCTATGTGAGAATAGTAGAGATTGACCAAATACTTTCCTTCTCATCTTGAGACATGCGTCAGGGGTAATCAATACTTTGTAAGCTATGCAATGCCTAGAAATGGAGATATTTGTGGCTAGCATTATGGTGAGATCATTTTTCTTGATTGGATTTTGTTTTTTTAGACTGATATTTTATTTACTTGTGAAGGAATATATCAGATGTACATAATTTGATCTTCCATGTGCAATCATGGAAAAATTCAAGTAGGAGACATCTATGCTTCTCTTAAAATGTTGGCATTTTCATGCTCATAAAATTTTCATGCCAGTTTGTGCATTTTATCGATGTCATCTAGGATTCTTATAATAGTTCCATGTTTTTAACTTAAATCCTAGAATATTGCTTCTCATTGATTTTATACACTCGAACTTTCAATTGTATTGGTATAAGTTAAAAAAAAGGCACAATGCGCTTGTGAATTGATCACATTTCTTGGGCCCTTAACTAATGACTAGGATGCCATGCCACAACTTTTTGGAAATACTTCTAATCATTCCGATTCTCACATGCGAGAAATCCCCTTTTTAATCATTTTTCGTAGACTCTACATAGCTAGATATGATAGATAATCCTTTTCGCTCTCGAGGAAACACCTTTTTCATCCTTTGCTCCTATAATTTCACCATTTCATCCCTTTTCCCTCTCTTTCCTCTGCAATACTACCATGTATCCATCTCCTTTAGTAATTCCCATTTTCCAACTACTTGAGTAATTCCAACTTCAAAATATCGACCTTAACAATCGTTGACTCAAAAATTAAGTTCTAATCCATAAAATGGAACTTTACAAATAGAGATTACAAGGAATTTCATTGAAGAATGATGAAAAATAGTGTGTATTCGCGTCTATAGGAATCTTGGAGCAAAATGGCAGATAAAATAGATGTGATGCACAATAACTTCAAAGGAGAAACACAGAGGCAAGTCCCTAACAAGCACAAGCCTTCCATGTGCCCTGGGCCCAAGAAAAATGCCTTTTGGCCTTTAAAAAGTCTTAGTGTAAAAAAGGAGCCAGGGAAGCCTCCATGTGTCTCAATGGTGCATTTTGAGATGGTCCCCGAAAGAAAAGACAAATAAGCACAGATGCTCAACACGTGTCTCGGTCTCCGTAGAGTTTGTTAAAAAATTTAAGGTTTAGTTGAAGGCACCATGTGTCTAGGGTCCGAGACATTTTTCTTTAGCCATTGAAAAGTCCAAGAAAAGGGAAGAGTGAGCGAAGCCTCCAAGTGTCCTCCTGGAACTTCTTCAAAATAAAACTTAGGGTCTCGATCCCCAAAATGCGCGGTCCCTCTACATGTCCATGGTTTTCCAAAACTGTACTGCTTCATGAAATAAATGTTTAAGTCTAGGAAAGCTAGTGGGATCTCCACGTGTCTCCCTCAAGCAACTCCAAGGAGAAACCAAAAGGTGAATATTCAAATGAGCGCCGAACCTCCATGTGGACAATAGTTGATTCTAAAGCGAGCCTTAGAATTTTCAAAGTGTCCCGCCAAACTGCATCCAACCAAAAAGGGCCACATTTCCACTGATGTTGAGAAGTAAATTTGACCAATAAAAATACACCCGTCAAATCATAAAATGCGGGAAAATCACCATTTAAGCCTGAAAATGAATCTTTCTTCATGGATAGAGAGTTTTGAAGTGATAAGGCCCAAATGTGATCCTTCAAGCTTCATCCAATCACGTTTCCACAGATATTTGGGATACAAAAGACAGGGATAACAAAACGTGACTATGGAAAATGGAAGGAAAGGAAAACCTCGAGTTTTACGACCAAGTTACAGACTCTTTCATATGTACAAAGGACTGAAAAACAAATTCTAGAATTTTAAGTGATCCTCAACCAAGGAAGGGACTAATCATTGCAACCAAATGGAGGACAAATTCTTCAAGATCAATACGGGGAGAGAGAAAACACGACAGAGTCTACAAACTTAAGAATTCCAATGACAAATGGGGTGAGACTAATTTGAGCACCAACATTGGCTCTGACTCGGGGATGGGAACTCCCTTTGAGTGCCACAAGAACAAATAGTAGACCAAGTGCCAAAAATAAACCATTGGGCAATGGAGTCAAAGAATAAGCTTGCAGAGCAGAACAACCATAACCATCCTCCAAAAAACAAACCGAGAAACCAACAAAACTAGGTCACCAAGGACCAGAATGAACAAAAACACAAAAGTAGAATGAAAAAAAAGAAATATACATAATACGATGGAGTATACCTTGATTTTGAGAAATCAATCAAGGAAATGTTTCAAATTTTTGCCATTAACAGAAATTCAAGTAGTTCCCCATGTAAGTCTTTCAGAAGAAGGCATATTTTCACCAATTCAAATATCAATTAATAAGGGCCCATCCAAAATGCATCAAATTTACCATGCTTTCCATTATCTACATGCCTACTATCCCATAAAAACACAAGATCCCCAATGCCGAAAGCCCTTAGAGTCACCTTCTTATCAAATAAATTCTTCAACTTTTCTCTTAACGTCACATGCCGCCGATGGGATGCCCTTCTTTCTTCATATAACTCAATAATCTAGATTGATTCGAGCATCATATGGACCAACTTCTTCATCTTTAATTTTTGAACAAACTGAAATGAAGATAATTGAAAATGAAGGGGAAGCAAAGCTTGAGTTCCATATACCAACTCAAATGGGCTCTTACTAGTAGCTCTTTGATAGTGATTATGTCAACCCAAACAAAAAACTTCAGTTGCTCACCCCACTTCCTTTTGTTTAGCTCCAAGGTTCTTCTAATGATCTTCAAAAAGTTTTATTGTTGGACTCACTTGTCCATTTCCTTGGGGATTGTAGTTAGAAGAATATGTCGATTGATTCCATTCTCTTTGCACATTACTACCAAATATTTGCTCTAAAACTCATGGCATTATCAACAACAATTTTTGGTGGCACTCCAAATCTGCATATGATTTGATTCAAAATGAAGTCCATGATAACTTGGTGTGTTTCCTTCCTAGTGGGGATTACTTCCACCCACTTAGTGAAATAATCAGTGGCTACAAGAATCCATTTATGACAAGCACTAAGGATAATAAATTTCCCCAATGAAATCCATTCCCCATTTTCTAAATGGGGCTTTAACTAACATAGGATACAAAGGAAGGGAGCCTGAAGCTTTCATTCTTCCAGAAAAATGTTGGCAACTTTCACATTTCCTAACCAATAGAGTTGTATCCTTGAAGAGATTCGCCACCAATAACCAGCCCTCAAGATTTTATGTGTTGTAACTCTTCCAAAAAAATGTCCCCCACCAACTCCTCCATGGAGATCAACAATTATTTTGGGGGCCTCATCTTCAGTAATACATTTCAAGAGCACTCCCTCAATGTTCTTCCAAGCTAACCCAAAATCAATAATGCCATACTTTTGAGAGGTTAACATAAGATCTCTTTTCTAATTTTTACTCAAATATTCAAGGCAACATAAATTTCCGAGATAAAATATTATATTCTTGTACCATTCTTAACTTACCAATTTTTCAAGGACATCCACCCTTTCTCCTTCAACTTCATTCACCTCAATAGTTTTCAAGTTACTCTCAACCATAAGCTTAGCTAGGTCCAAACCTCTTACCAATTTCATGGTTTTTATATCCATATCATATGCCCGCAACTTGTTCACCTATCTACATATTTTGCTTGAGACCTCCATTTCGATAAGATATCTTTCATCATGGTGTGGGGAACATAAGCACCAACTTTAGAGCTCAAGATGTAGGGTTTGAAAATGTTTATTTATTTCACCAAGGAAAATGCTTGATTCTCTATGATAGTGTACTTCAACTCATCTTCCCGCAATGCCTTCTTGAAAAAGGAAATTGGTCTCTCACCCCTGCTTCATCCTTCTACAATAAGACAGATGCAATGGTGTTTTCTGAAGCAAAATAAAACACTTGAAAAGGATTTTTGTAATTTGGGGCTGCCAAAACAAGGGCATGCTTTAGTGCTTCTTTGATCCCATTGAAAGCTTGAATGGAACTTCTTCATACTAGTAATGGGGATAGTCAACTTAGCAAAGTTAGACAAAAATCTTCTAATAAATATTATTTGTCCAAAGAAGGATTGAATTCCCTTCTTAGTTCTTGGAATTGGAACCTTGCTGATGGCTTCCACTCTCTCAGGATCAATCATGACCCCTTCTTTTGATACATTGTGACCAAGCAACTTTTCCTTTTGCACTCCAAAGTGGCACTTCTTGGGATTCAATGATATGCCATACTCTCTACACCTTATTAGAATTTTCTCCAATTGTTGCAAGTGATCACTTATATTTCTGGAAAACACAATTACATCATCTTGATAAACAACAATGAAGTCATTAATATAACTAGAAAATGCTACATCCATTTCTCTTTGGAAAGTTGCTCTAGCATTCATTAAGCCAAAAGACATCTTGACATACACATAAGTTCCCCAAGGAGTAGTAAAGGTAGTCTTTATTCTTTTTGACTCTTTCACAACAACTTGATTATAGCCAAAGAAACCATCCAGAGTGGATAATAAATTAGATCCATGTTACCAATTGTAGCATATTCTCCATGTTTGGTAGAGGGTAATTATCTTTCAATGATGCTTTATTTAGGTTCCCGAAATCTACACACAACCTTATATCACTATTATTTTTCCCGATAGAACTAGGTTTGCAACCCAAGATGAGTACCTTGTGGGCTGAATGATCCCTCCATCCCTCAACTTCTTCAGTTCTTCTTGAATCTTTAAAGAAAGGAGTGGATTGATGGGACTCTATTTTTACCTAAAAGGCTTGGCATTAGATTCAAGAGGAATCTCATGTTGGAACAAATCTTCCTATATTCCTTCAACTTAAAGTAAGACCAAGCTAGTAGTCTTGATATTTCTTCAAAGAATTGAACATAGGACTGCTTCTCTTCTTTGCTAAGATTGCTTCCTAACCAGATTTTACGTGGTTTTTCCTTTGTGCCCAAGTCGTGCTCTTCTTCCAAATCTCTTAAAACCGACATACTTCTTTTAATAATGCAATAATCATTGACAAAGTTTGATTCCAGAGCCACCAAACCTCTTGGGAATCATGTTTTTCTTCATTGGATGATGTCTTTGCCAAATAAAGTTTCCTTTCCTTCAGAAACACACACCATTGGTTCCCAATCTATATTTTGGTTAGCAAACTCACCTTGGTTTTGCAAAAACCATTTCACCTGGGAATCATCATCAAACACTTTCCAATTTTTAACGTTATCAAGGACAAATGGCCTTGTTAGTATTTCAACATCATACTCACAAAATGGAGACACTATACAATTCCCAAATCTAGATCATGTTATCCACATTTCACCCCTGGGCCAAATATTGGATCAACCATGACCCCGCATAGAAATAACCTAAGAAAACTCATTAAAATTTGTAAATAGGTCACAAAAGGACTCAACAATGGAGTGGCGGGGGCCGAGAAAGACTAAATTACCCTATACAGAAAGAAACAACTTTGTCAAGCCGTTTCTATGTCTTAAATCCATTTTTCAAGTTACTGTAGACTCAACAATGATGGAATAGTAGGGTCATAAAAGAAAGAGCAATTCCACACAGGAACCAGGAGCAAGAAGGAGAAAAAATGGTGGAGCTTTGAATTTTTTGGGCTCAAAACCGTTCAAGAAAGAGTCCAAAATTGACTTAGTATGGAGGAGGCAACAGAAAGAATCACGTGTCCCGATGAAACTTCTAGAAAGTTAAATACAAAAAATAGAGCCCAAACTTGTGCCAATATTCCACGCGTCAAGAGTCCCAAAAGTCATGCGGGCCTTTGAAAAGTATTCAACTAAGAAAGAAGGTGTCAGGTGTCAGCTTGGTGCAAATATAAAATGGGATCCTGGGGCGGAGACTCAAACCTGTGCCAACCCTCCATGGAGCAAATGGTCAAACATAGTCAAATGGCGGATAGAGTGGGCCTCAAAATTGGCTAAGTAAAAAGTGTAAGCGAAGAAGGCCAAGTGTCGATGGGCACCTTAAAGATTTAGTCCCAGGGAAGAGACCCAAATGAGCACGAGCTTGCCATGTAGTCCAAAGTCTAAAAGGATAAAAGGAACCATTGAAAAGTCCACAGACTAGTGGAGACTAACAAGTGTCAACTCAATGCTCCTCCAAAGGAAAATTTTGAATCGGCTTTCAAGCAAGCACGAGGGTGCCATGTGTCCATATCAAAAAAGGGGCAGAGTCAATTGAATAGTCAATGCATAGGCCAGGCCGATGGAGGCTGCCAAGTTTCTAAATGGTGCTAATTCAAAGTTAAATCTAGAAAAGGGTTTCCAAACAAGTGCGGTGCCGCCACGTGTCCTAGGTCAAAGCGGGCCGTCGGGGGAAAAGTTGGTTTTTTGCCCCTTACCCCAAAAGGTGTAAAAGTTGCAAAATGGGTCATGACTCTACCATAGGGAAAAATTTAGCGCTTGAGCCTGAGTCAAACCAAAGCAGGGAGTTGGAGGAAAAGGTGAAAATTTTCCTTTTGAAGAAAAGGCACAAAGGAAAAATTGAAGCGCATCCCCCGCCAATCAAAGGGTGCCGCGTGTCCAAGCAGAGCCTCCAGGACCACCGGGTTTTTTAAGTTTTGCATTTTGTGGAAAAGGGAAAATGATAAATTACGGACTTGTAAACCCGATTTTGGCTCTAATCTAGCTACCTCGTGTCCCATATCAAATAGGGGAACCATTTTTCAAACTGTTTTCCCACCCATTTGTACAGAATCTATACAAACTTCGAAGGGGCATATATTTCAACTCAGGGCTCAAATATTACAAATCTAACACTGATGGAAGCATCTCATGTCTTTACACCATGAAAAGATTAAAATTCATTTTTCTAAGGCCCCAATAGGTGAAAAATGGAGAAATGTCTTCAAGCCTTCAATACAGGATCTTCTTGCCTCAACAACCGATCGGATTCAATTTGTTTTGCCATTTCCTCTTCCTTTAAGGTGCTGAACAAAAGATTGATACAATAAAGATGGATTTGGGGATATATTTTTTTAGATGCATTAACAATAGTGGTTGAGCTTCAACCTAATTTTCCTATTCCTCTCTTTCTTTCTTCTCTTTGATTGAGTCTATAAATGCGAGGGGATCATTGTAAAGGGTTGGAAATTATTTTTTTTTGCAGGCTCCCCTTTACTTCTAGCAAAGGGATTCATGAAGTATAGGCCTCCCATTAAATTTGTAGTATGTTTTTACCTCCCGGTTGTTTTTTTAATGCATTATATCAATCTATAGAGCAATAAAACACATTTGTGATCGAAACTAGATCCTTTCTATCTCTTTTCTCGCATCTCATCTTTCATTATAAATATGGTCATATGTGCTTGATTATTACATGTATTTTTGTGTTTGTGTCTACCTGAAAACTATTTTTCATCATTCCTTCAATGCATCACCTTGTAGTTTAGTCATTTTTTATTTCTTATATACCTTTTTATCCCCGTCTCCTTGACAAATCTTAGACTAAGTACTGAGATAGATCCTCTATAAGTTCTCATGTATGCACCTAAATAGAGGAATAAGGAACTAGTCTTTAATATTGAGATATTTTCCATTTTAGCAAGGTCCCACACCTTAGGGAAAGTTCAATGTTATGCAATCACACCAAATGACCCTACCTTAGAAAATTAGATCTGTAATTAAGGGCTTGGATCACCATGATATACATAGTTCAATTTGTTACAAGATAAGGGCCTAGATCACCATGCAAGGAATCCACAAAAAGGTCCTATAGCACATTGGCTTCAAAAAGAAATTTTGGCAGAGCTTTTCTTCAAAAACTACCTCCTCTTACAATGAGCCCAACATTCCAATTTATAGAAAAATGAGAAGAGAGAGAGGAGGAAAATGGAAATCCAGAAATATGTCCTTGAACCACTTGTAAGAGGCACTAAATGGAGTGAAATGATTGTATGTTACTTGTAAAAGGCTCCCGATACTGTCCCAGGTGCTACAATAGAGAAATAATGATGACCATGCCTCTTAATTACACTCCCAACTACCAAATAAAACACTGTTATGAACCCGGACATGTTTTATGAAAAATCCCCACCGATTTCTCATCAAATATAGAATTTCTTGATTTTTTACGTCAAAATTGGAGCCACGATTCCAATGGTACCAATTTTGTGTGATTTCGTTGAGAAATGCAAAAGTTATGGCCTTCTGAGTGTGGGCAGCTATTTTGGGTCTGGCAGGCATTTTCTGTCATTTGACGGGAATGAGCATTAACTAACTTGAGCTGAATATGTTTATTTTACTTAAATATATCAACCCTCATTAAAATTAAGAAATCCAATTTTCATGCTCATTCCCAAAAGTCCAATTTTGTGAAAATTGGAGCTCGTAAGTCAAAAGTTATGGCCGTTTGAAGTTTTAAAAAGTCAAACATTGAATTTTCCTTTGAGTTGTGGGTATTGTGGAAAATTGGGTCCACGTGTTTCAAATGTCATGGATACATTCTTCCACATCGGCCAATTCGGGATTCCTTGTCCCATTTTGTGGCCTTTTCTCCTTTACGCGTCCCCACGCATATACTTTGTCCTAACTGTCCTTATGACAAAAATGCACCGCCCACATTGACTAACTTTGCAACAAATCGACCGATTCGCGTCCCATGTGTATTGATGTCCCAACTATCCCATGGACCGCATGGGACAAAAATGTTTGACTTATCCAATTTTCTTTGTATTTCAGCCCCAAACTTGGTACGACGAACCTCGGTATGGCCCGCACTAGTATGACCCACAACCTTCAAACCTGCAATGCATTAAAACAATCCTACAACTTTATTTTTTGCATTTTTTCAATTTTTTCTAACTCATTGGGATTTTTTCTTGGATGGGAGAGTTAGAGAGAAGCCGAAGGGGCCCCAAAAACATGATTTTGGGCATTGAATCAATCTACTTGCTCGGGACTAAAGAATCTGATGAATGTTATCAAAATTACCTTGAGAGGTGAATTTTGGATAACAGATTCCCAAGTAAACTTCAAGTGGTTCACATATCTCCTCTAATGTTGGTGGTTTTTCTAGGTCTATAATGGTTGGAGGAGGAGTATTTACATTATTTATATTTCTGCCTTAGGAACTCCTATCTTCCTCCAATCCCAAATACTCAAAATCTCTTTTCTTATGCTTAAGAATCCTAAGCAGTTCCACAATTGGGACATAAATCTTGATCTGACTCAAGACTTGGGCAATGTCATAGGGAATGTATTTGGGAAAAGAAGCATTTGGAGAAAGATTGAAAACTCATCAGATGGCACAAGATTTTTAACATTTTGGGCATGGGTGGGAACACCAGTTCTACTTGAGACAACAGGGCCTTTTCCAGATGCATCTTTCTTTGGAGCCTCTTTTGGGACATTGGTGAGAACTAGGGTCTTTGGTTTGGCTTGATGCCCTGCCCCTTTGACAGCTTTACTTCTTGTGTTATACTCTTTTCTTAGGCCACAACAACATTCATTAGCAGTTGTCTATCCTCTTCTGATGGGATTCCTCCATCGTACTTCTTAATCATTAGAGCTCTTAGGTACTCAAAATCATTATTAGGAAGTTCAAATGCTTGTACCATATCTATTTCTAAAGCATGAGAGGGAGGAAGAAGAGGTACTTATGAATGCAGCGATCCCAAAACTTGCAGTAGTTCTTGGACTTATTACCTTAGTTGAAGTTTCTCCTTGTGAGATTGTAGAGGTTTCCACCATGCATGCATCATCATCAGTGTTATTATCATCATTATCAGCTTCTTCAACTTTTGATCTATTTCACACGGCGGGTGGGGTAAGAATCATTTGTCACAACAATCCATTTGATTTGTCTCTTTAACAAAAAAACTCTAGAATTTAGAGGATCACGCACTAATCTATTTTCCCTAGCTTGGGGTTGTCTAGATCCCATGGGTCCTTTACCTCTCGTCATCGGACTCTCGATCATTTATAAGATGATTTACAAGTCTCTCTTATCCTTGTTGCCTATGCTGACCACGAGAACTTTATCCAATTCCTTTCTCTTCCCCCGGCCAACTTGTAAGAGATTTCTTTCACAACCTCGGCCAAAGTCTTCCTCAAGATCCAGGATTCCTTACTTGATTGAGGATTCTCGGGGTTGATCAATTTAATCCTCCTTTTTAGGAGGTTTTCCAACTACTTTAATGTTGTTCTCAATTTTCATAGCCATGGTAAAGTCCCGCCTCAAAGTCCCAAGGATCTTATCCCTCAAATAGTAAGAAACTTTCTTATCAAATGCATCTGCATACTTTATCGACATGATTCATCACATGGCCTCAAATTAATAGGAAGTCTTCTCAATGTTTTGGTAAATGTAGTATTGAAATCATGCATTAATTCATTAGGATTCTTTTTATATTTTCGAACTCGATAAAAGAAACCTAGGGTCTATTTTATCACCATACTGCATTATAAAAGCATTCTTCATCGCTATCCAGGAGTCAATGGAATTATCTAGCAGAGATTTATACCAGTCCCTTTCATCTTCTTCTAGAGTATGGATAAATAATTTAATGTATACATCCTCAAAATCTATTTCGAAGTCCTCCTCATATTGATAAAGAGTTTCAAGTGCTAATCACAAATTATTGCATTACTTCCTTGAAACTTAGGCAATCTATTTCTTATATCTTGTGCCACAACATTGGGATAGCCAGCCATACCTCTAAAACTGATGGGACCAAAAGTATTAACAACAAATGTAGGCCTGGGTGGAAGCTGAGCCATATTATTTTGAGGAGGTGATCTTACGAGAGACATAATGATGAGGAGTGAGGGGTCCGTGTGGTTCAGGGATGCAAATTCTAGAATGAATGCCCTCTAAAGATCAGTATCTCTTTGAAAAATCTATTAGATTTTGAAAATACAGGGGCAGATTGAGAGGAAAATGTTTTAAATATAGATGAAGGACCCTCTCCATATGGAGAATTTAATTCAACAAAGAGACTACCCGATTACACAAGCACTTGACAAAGTATTGCGATTTTCAATCACATGCCGATCAGTTCCACCAATGGAGATCTCTTTTCTTTATGCTTGATCTCCAATGACCTTCCAAATTCTTCTTCATTTTGAAATTAGACTTTCTTAGCTCTTGAAACAACCTTCTACTAGTGTCCTTGGTGAAGAAATATTTTCTTCCTTCCAGCTTTGTAGATATTAATGTCAAATCTTACTTGATATATGTTAAGACACTAATATTTATAAAGAATTTTAACAACACAGATTCACCACTAAGGATTTTCACCTTAGTTTGTGAAATGCACTATGAAAGATCTATCAAATGTCTATCAATACCAGATTCGTGCAAAGCTTACAAGATCTACTCTTCTTTTACCCAAATTTATCAATGATTTATACAAATCTTAGTGTAATCACTATATAAGCTACATATATTTTACTCAAAACTCATAACTTTGAATAATTCTTACATATTTTAATAGATAATGATGTTTCAACAATATATTTGCACTTAAAATCTTGTAAAAAGCATTACCATGGTCTGTACACATACAACTTTGTTCAAATAATTCAAAGATTCCATGGTAGTGGCGCCACTAGTGTTGGTATCAAAATATGTTATCCCTTTCAAGCGGAGTAGAAACACAGACACATGGAGCTTAGATACATATAAATCATAGTGTGTGTCATTTTGTAGCTGGGGATGAGATCTAACTGGCCCTTTGTTACTCAGATTTGTGGAGAGATGGATAGCACCTTTAAGAGGATTTGACCTATCCTCACTACTTTAGGTCGTGCCTCTTCGACCAAGGTGAGAGGACCCTTAGTGTAACCTCTTTTTGATGAAGGATATGGAGATATCCTTCTTTTGCACAAATTTTATGAAGAAAACCTTGGGAAAATACGGTCAATACTCCATAATTTAACTCTTAAGAGTTGTCACTTCTAAATGATGGAGATACTTTCAACACAAGGCTAAGGTTACTAAAGACATTAAGAAATCCTAATTGTTCTACATATTTTAGTAAGTATATTTTGTTCCTTTGTTGATACACAGGGAAAATAAGGGTAGTTTAGGGTGGATTTATGGTTTTTGAATAATTTTGGTGGGAGATGAAGTAGGATAAAGTTGATTATACCAAATATTTGAAGGGACTTCACAACAATGAACAACTCAATAACAAAATCTTCAGAATAGTTAAGACGTTCCTTTAACCAGAAGGTGTTCTTCAATGGAGGTCAAAATCAACACATTTTCACATAATATTTGAGAATCTAACATGAAGGCTTGAATTGAAAGACTCAATTAAACACCAAATTCTCTGATCAATCATGCCTAAGGTACACCCGAAGTCTTACAGACAATATTTATCAACAAATGATAGTGAATTGATTTTAAATTTGGTTATCTCATCAAAGATGAAGGCTATTATGAAATGAAATTACAAATACCATTAATCATCATCACAGGATGATATCTTGTGTGATTTCAAAAATATTTCAATATAAGATTGCAATAGGAATGAAAGAAACTATTCACGAGATTCTTCAAACAAAGCGCAGACACAAATTTTAGAGATTGGACAAAAATTAATCCCAAAATTTCTTAGATTCATCAGCGGAGAAAGCTTCGAGACAATCTTAGTGCTCATCAATGGCTATACATCTGCAACTAACTTGACATGATAGAAAATCTAACGAAGAAGAAAATAATAGGTTGTCTCGCTTGATCTCTCGGAAGATGGATTTCTCAAATTTTCTCTTAAGAATTCAACCTTTAACCTTTTGCAAGAGTATTATCATTGCATTTATACATTTTACTCACTCAATTTCCCCCCCAAAAAGAAAGAATATTCAAGGGACCTTTGCTTGTTAACAATTTTCTTCAGAAAGTGAAATTTAACAAATTCATATCCAAAATTTTCTAGGTGGACCAATTGTGAACTGGTCACATTTCTTTATCCCTCGACTAATGACTAGGATAACATCCCACAACATTTTGGAAATCCTTCTAATCATTCTGATTTTTTCATGTGAGAAATCCCCTTTTTAATCATTTTTGGAGACTCTGCATAGCTGGATATGATAGGTAATCCTTTTCACTCTCGAGGCAACACATTTTTCATCTTTTGCACTTGCACTTTCATCATTTCATCCCTTTTCCTTCTCTTTCCTCTACAATTCTACCCCACATCCATCTCCTCTGGTAATTCCCATTTTTGCAAGTGCCTGAGCAATTCCAACTTCAAAATATCGACCTTAACAATCCTTGGACTCATAAATTAAGTTTTGAATCCATCAAATGGAACTTTATAGACAAAGACAACAAGAAATTTTATTGAAGAATGATGAAAATTAGTGCATTTGTATCTCCAGGAATCTTTGAGAAAAATGGTAGAAAAACATACGTGATGCACAACAACCATTGACTCTGCCCATTTTCCAAATTATATCATAGTCTTCCTTGTGTTTCCTTGGTGCAACTACAAAGGAGAAACACAAAGGCAAATCCCACACAAGCGTGGACCTTCCACGTGCCTTGGGCCCAAGAAAAACATCTTTTGGCCTTTGAAAAGTCTCGGTGTAAAAGGAGCCAGCGTAAACCTCCATGTGTCTCAATGACGCATTTAAAGATGGTCCCCAAAACTATAGACCCCAAACAAGTGTGGGATCAACACGTGTCTCATTCCGAATTTTTTTAAAAACGTTCAAGGTTCAGTCCAAGGTGCCATGTGTTTAGGGTCTCGAGACATTTTTCTTTGGCCATTGAAAAGTCCAAGAAAGGGCAGAGTGAGTAGAATCCTCCAAATGTCCTCATTACGCTTCTTCAAAATAAAACTTAGGTGCCAATCCACAAACATGCACGATCCTCCACATGCCCATGGTCCGCCAAAACTATACTTGGCCGCATGAAATATTTTTCTAAGCCTAGGCAAGGCAGCGGAAATATCCACGTGTCTCCCTGACACAACTCCAAGGCCAAACCAAAAGGCAAATTTTAAAATGAGCACCGACCCTCCACATGGAAAATATTTGAGTATAAAGCGAGCCTTATAATTTTCAAAGTGCCCCCTAAACTTCATCCAACCAAAAAGGGCCAAGTTTCCACCGATGCTGAGAAGTAAATTTGACCAGAAAATACACCACCAAAACGTAAAATGTAGGAAAACCACTATTTGAGCCCGGAAATGAATCTTTCTTCAAGAGACAGAGAGTTTGGAAATGGTATAAGGCCCAAATGTGATCCTCTAAGCCATATCCAATCACGTTTCCATAGATATTTGGGACAAAAAGATAGGGATAACAAAACATGACTGTGGAAAATGGAAGGAAAGGAAAAACCCGAGTTTTATGACCAAGTTACAGACTCTTTCATATGGACAGAGGAATGAAAACAAATTCTAGACTTTTAAGTGATCGTTAACCAAGGAAGGGATTGCTCATGGCAACCAAATGGAGGAAAATTCTTTAAGAATCAATACAGGAGATAGAAAACACGAAAGAGCCCGTACAACTGAAAAATTTCAATGACAAACAAAGGTGAGACTAATTTGAGCACCAAAATAGTTTGAAATTTTTTACCATGGTGAAGTTTGTAAATATTTTTATTTTTAGGGCTATTTGAGTGTCGAAAACCCTTAAAATTTACACTAGATGCATGAGGAGTTCATGACTTTACCCATTTCTATAGTTATGGATGATAGTGATGGCATCCGAAAGAGTGAGATGCGGGGAGATTGAATAGGAGGATAATGAACATAAAAAAATTATTTTTCCACCCTCAAATATCATCAAGATAGATAAAGAAGATCGTCAATACAAGTTTAATGAGCGGGGCTAGAAGGTTTTTCACACCAAGATACCATACACATCGAGAAAAATGGCCAAAGAATGCCTTTTCAATGACAAATAAGGTGAGACTAATTTGAGCACCAAAATAGTTTGACATTTTTTACCATGGTGAAGTTTGTAAATATTTTTATTTTTAGGGCTATTTGAGTGTTGGCAAACCCTTAAAATTTACACTGGATACATGAGTAATTCATGACTTTACCCATTTCTATAGTTAGGGATGATAGTGATGGCATCCGAAAGAGTGAGATGCGGGGAGATTGAATAGGAGGATAATGAACATCAAAAATTTATTTTTCCACCATCGAATATCATCAAGCTGGACAAAGAAGATCATTGAATACAATTTCAATGAGCAGGGCTAGAAGGTTTTTCACACCAGTACCATACACATCCAAAAAGTGGTCAAAGAATGCCTTAACAACTATGCTCTCAAGTGTTGATAGTGATGTAAGTTTGGTGTTGCTCCCAACTAGAAACTCTTCTTGAGTGACCCCACCTGTTGGGATCTAAGGCCAACGATTCTAAGTCTGGCAGAGATTCATTGTCCGGCCTCTCTCTCTCAAAGGGTAAGTGGGATGCTCATATTTTTTCACATATTTAGTAAGAAGGGTGATCACTGCACATCAAAATTACCTTACAAGGATATTTCCCCTACCCATTCCATAGACACCTTAACAAGGGGTAAGAATGTCGAGGTCCTCACCTTCGGAAGAAACATCACTGGTGGGACTATCACTACCTCTGCTATTGGGAACCTCCAAGTCTCAAGGGTGGCATGGAACGCTCCAAAAACAACATGCGCCATAAAAATGATGATTTTTTTTCAAGTTACTAGTCTGTTCAAAGACCATGAGGGATGTCAATCTGCATGAGTTTTTCAAGTGGTTAAGACACATGGTGTGTGTCTATGTGGTCATGGATCATAAGACTGATTAGAAGGGTATTTGGTTTTGTTAAGTTCATTAAGAGGGAGGATGTTGAGAGAGCTATCACTAAGATCAATGCTTGTGGTTATGATAATCTCATTCTCAAAGTTTAATGGAACAATCCAAGGAAGAACTTCCTTTTTTAAATGAAGCAAGGAAGACTTAAAATCAGGCATCTTTCCTTCTTTCTATGGATTCTTTTACTTATTTCCACTTTAGGTTTTGTATGGTTTTTAGTGTTGATAGGATTAGTTGTGTTTCACTTGAATGCAATGATTCTCCTTTTATTTTGACTTTCCTCGTTCAGTATAATGATTTATTTGTTTTCACTAAATAAAACCTATCAAGATTATCTATTGTTGATTAAGCTCAACAGGTATCCACTTTAATGAACACATTTGTTTAATTTTATTTGTAGGGTGATTTGTGTGTCTGCAAACCCTTAAAATTTAATCCGGATGCTTGAGAATTTCCTGAATTTTCTCATTTCTTGAGTTAGTGATGACAAGATGGTGTCTCGAAAAGTGATATACGGGGAGTTGGAATAGGAGGATAGTGAAGATCTAGAATTTTTATATCACTTCGAATATCATCAAGTGGAAGAAGAAGATTTCCAAATACAAGTTTAATGAGTAGGGATAGATGATGGTTTGCACCACTACCATGTGCATCAGAAGATGAATTACATTTAATTATATTCTTAGAGTCCGGATCGACTATATTTGCTAGTTTCTTTAGAATATCTTCACTAATTCTTTAGTTACACCGTGGTTCAATCAAATCATAGAAAATGATCCTAGAAGTGTCCACATCTCTTTAAAATCATTAGCCTAACATCCGCTAGCCCGTATAGAAAAATAAACATGGTTGGTTTATTGTTTTGCATACAAAAGTCGATTCCATGAAATCATTAGAATATTTTCCAAACATATGCATAGTTTAATGGTAATGACATTTTTAATTAATAATAACTTTATTACAAAGAAAATTAAAGCCTAATTTCTTCTAGCTTGTATAAAAAAAAACATAATATTTGTATGGTTTTGGAGATCAATGTTGGATTCCCGAAATCATTAAATGATTTTCTAAAATTGCATAATTCATTCTTAAATAAAATTTAAAATTGATAAGAACCTTTATTCTAAAGGAAGATTTGAAGCCGCATGAGTGATATCCCGCACCGAATAGAAACATGATTTGTTTATTATTTTGCGAGATCAATGTCGGATTCCAATATTTTAATTTTTGGATTATAGTATATAGGACTTTGGAGTGCAAGTAAATACCAATTTATGTTATTTTGGATTTCAATAAATGTGATTTTGGATTCCAATATATGTGATTTTGGATTGAAATATATTCGATATTGGAATCCAATATGTGAAATTTTGTGTTAAAATAATTCCAATATTTAACATTTTGGAATCCAAAACTAGTAATTTCATATTCCAATAATGGTGGTATTTTTCGCTACTCATACTGGAATAAATCAAGATTTAGTGAAATAAGTGTTTGATTATGCATTCTTGTTTATGGTTCATTCTTGACTATTGATGGGGCATAAATAAATAAACCTCATTCCATCCAATTCCATTCACTTGGGGGTGGGGGAGGCACACTTATCCTATCATTCACTTTGTATTTTGTTCCATCCATCCACAACATACTTCATATCTCGGTTGCATTTACTCTTCTTTACTTATGCTTTTACATGTTCATCTTATTACATATACTAGATATATATGTTTTATATCATTATCTCTATCATACACACATTTTCATTCACTTTTTTAGTAGTTGTGATCATAGATTCTATAGATCTATAACAAAGAACACAGATGCTCAAGATAAATTACCTATTATTAGTCCTACCTATGAGGCTCCTATGGGTATCCACTTTTGTACATTATAGGTTTTATTGTTTCATACTTTATCAGATTATATACACTTTAACATACTTTTTATCTTTCTACAATAGCTTCATGTGTATCTAGTATATATTTTATTCATTTTGTTTGTTAAATTTTTTCCATTACTTGTCAATATATATCTTGTTTACGGATTTTCCTTCATATTATGTGCACACTTTTATTTTTATGGCCATTTTGACCTTGATTTTCATGCCATCATTAGGGATGACCCATGTTTACAAACCACTTTTTGCGGTCTACATTGTCTTTTTGTATGTTCTCATTTACACATTGTTTGTTTAGGTTATGTTTCATCTTATACATACATGTATGTCTTTTCTTGTAATAACACTTATCCTATCCAATTTGTTGCATGTTCCTTGGTTTTATACAAGCACATCCCCTCCCCCATGCAAAGTATAATTTTTGTGACTCGGTAGTTTTTAGATTTCAAGGCTTACACTACCAGTCATACATGGGTCCATGAAATAGTGACCTTACGGTGAAACAAGGAGAAATATCACACAACAAACTTACATGGTTTTAATAAGAAAATGGGGCATATCACATGACAATGAAAACATACACAATGGATTTTACTGAGTAGATAGTCCTCTCATACACACCATATGTAGTTGTTTTTTATATAGCCAAGAAGTTAAATTGGAGGATGACACCTTAAAATTCTCCCTAAAATTCTTCCATTACATTGGGTGGAGATTGTATGAAAAACTTCGCGTGCGTGGACATCATCTTCAACATCCTTTTTAGAGTCTTTTCTTGTCACAAATTAGGTGCACATGTTCCTTTTTCAAATTTTCAATATTTTCTATTACATACTTCCTACATGTTTTTTAAACATATACATGTGTATTTGACTACTTGATCATCTTCTCTTTTACAGTCCTTTTATACGAGAAGAAAATAGTTAACATCAACAAAACCGTCACGCACATCAATAACAACAACATATACAATATCCACATTCACACACATGTTTCCTTCCTAGGTTCATTTTCATCACCTTTTTAACTTTTACATATTTACCCTCCATGTTTAACTTTTTTATCACACCACGCTTTATCTAGTCCCTCGAAACATTTTATATGTCAACATACATAGATATCAAGTACGCATATCTATCTACTTTATGTGACCGATATTTTCAATCACTAACATAAAGTTGGGGCAAGTGTAGACACAAAATCATGCACTTTGGGTAATTATCTAGTCATGATTACATACTATTATTGATATGCTTCCTAAGTAAGAGCAATACTAGTTAATGCATGTCTTTGGCCACCTTTCTTTCCTTTCTATCACTTTTCTTTGCCTTATACTTCTTCTTTCTTAGTATTTCTTTTCATTATTTGACATTTGAAATCCTAAACACCAAAGATCTAGACTAGTACATTAGTTCTAGGTGACCTTGTCCAATCTAGGTGCCCATGTCCTCTTTGTACTTTTTAAACACTTTTTGGTCCTTTGTAACCATTTGAGCATCCTATATTTTTCATATTCATCCTTTTCAAGTTAATTACCAAGTTCAAGTGAAAGGATCATATAAATTTTAATTTAATGTAGTCATAATAAAGGATCCGGTAAGTAGTATCTACTATCTCCACCTAAGGTTACATCCATAAAAGGCATCTATAACTCCATTTACATCCATCTAGCTCCATCAAAAGGTACAAAGGATGGTTCATTTGCATCACACTTCATAGGAGGGGATTCTATTATTTTAACGAAAAAATTATTTTATTCTAAATCTAGCTACTTACTCGCTACTTCAAGTGTGACACACGTAAGAACAACTTAGGGCATGATTCTCGCACACACACGCAAAAACTACATTGAGTCCGAGATGTATTCCAATGCTCGGTAGTAATTCCATCATTGTGGTAGTTGAGGATAGTCTAACCCCTCATTTTACATCTATTTTTTAGGATTTGATGTCTATTTTAAGGTTTTACAAGTGTTTTCTTCATTGTAGGTTAATTTGTACCTAGATAATCTTACAATGACATACATGTGATAAAAGGTGAACAAGTGCGATCCTCTTCGACACAACAAAAGATGTTTTCTGAGCATCCATGGAAATGAGGGCTCTTAGAAATAAGACTAGGGAACCCACGGGAACCCCAGCCTCTCCAGTGGCACGGTCAAGACAAATATCCCGATATACATTTTTCTAGGATTATGTGTGACGGTATTCCACTTTTGTTCACTGTCATCACCGCGACACATTCTAGAGACCTCTTCAAATCAGCTAAGACTATTCTAACCTTATTTGTAATTAGGGTTTCATAGTTTTATTGCTTAGTTTCTTGGGTATTACTGAATAGTATTTTGTTATTCATTTATTTACTTGGGTAAGCTCGTACCAAGTTGGGGAGCAAAAAGTGGACAAAAACTGAAAATGAACAAAACACAATCGAGTTATGTTTTCTTAGGTTTAGGAATTCACAAACCTAAAAAGTGTACATGTGATAACGCTGCATAATTTTTGGTGTAATGGAATGCAGACACGGTTTTATCTATATGAAGTTTTAGAGGGCCAAAAGGAGTCATATTTACTAAAATAAATGTTAATATAAGATTTCTTTTATTATTTCTTTATTCCTTTATTATTTTATTTATTTTATTATTTATTATTTCTTGTGTAATGGAACGTGTACGCATTTTTATTTCTTTATACCTTTCTTTTTCTTTTTTTTTTTAAATTTTTAATAAAGGTAAAAATAAATAATAAAAGAAATTTTATACATTAAATTTAATTTTAGTAAATATATGAAGTTAGGGTCACTCTGCATCGATGGAAGTGGTCATGTAGCTCAAAGTTATAATCTAGGCCATATATATTGTATTTGGTCTTTGTAGTTACTCATGTTCAAAATTTCAACAATGACCTCAAACTTTTAGGCCATATATATTATAGTTGGTCTTTGTTTGGAGAAAACATATAGTCATTTTGTAGGTTATTTGACCTTCTAGATTGATTTTTTCCTGTCATCACTTGCTTGAATTGGTAAATATTTTTAAATTTAGTCCATAATTCACTTTAGTGAACATGAATACACTCAATGATGCTTGTTAACTTCTTACTAAAATGAGATCCTCACTTTTAGATAAAATATTGCTCCACTGAATGGGATTCTTGTCTTATTGAAAAATGAGGTGATTGTAATGTGCCTCCTCCTTAGGGCTCAAGGATGAGATTTTAGGTTTAGGATTGAGGGTTTGGATTTAGGATTTAGGCTTTAAGATTTTAGAGTTTAGGGTTTAAGATTTAGTGTTTAGGTTTAGGGCTCATGGGTTAGGTTTTAGGGCTCGGGGTTTGGGTTGAGGTTCGGTGTTTAGGGTTCAGGGTTTAGGGCTCAAGTTTTAGGGTTTAGTGTTTAAGGTTTAGGGTTGATGGTTCAAGTTTTAGGGTTTGGGATTAGGGCTTCGAGCTTAGGGTTCGTGGCTAAAGGTTTAGGGTTTAGGATTTAGATCTTAGGTTTAACGATGAGGGATTATGGTTTAAGGTTTAGGGTTTAGGAGTTAGGATTTAGGGATTAGGGTTTAGGGTTTATAGTTTATAGTTTAGGGTTTAGAGCTTAGGGTTTAGGGTATAGGGCTTAGGGCTTAGGGTTTTGACTATTTAAAATAGTGTTTAGGGTTTAGGATTTAGGGTTTAGAGTTTAGGGTTAAGGGTTTATGGTTTCGGGTTTCGTGTATAGTTAAGGATTTAGGGTTAAGGGTTGAGGGTTTACGGTTTATGGTTTAGGGCATAGGGTTTAGGGTTTAGGGCTTAAGGTTTATTTTTAGGGCTCTGGTTTATGGTTTAGGATTCGGGTTTAATGTTTAGGGTTTATGGTTTAGGGATTAAGGATTAGGGTTTAAGGTTTAAGGTTCAGGGTTTAATATTTAGGGAACAAAATTTAGTGTTTATGGTTTAAGTCTCGGGATTTAAGTTTTAGGGTTTAGGGTTTAGGGTTTAGGTTTTAGGTTTTTAAGGCTTGGGTTTAAGGCTCGGGGTTTACGCTCACCCTATCACTCACCGTAATTTTTGTGTCTTACCCATTAGATTATTATTATTCATGGAGAGTATTTAACTAAAATGGGTTATTCTTCTTCGTAGGAAAAAAATTCAAAAGGATTCGTCACAATTTGATGCCTTTTATCTACTAATATTTTGAAGGAGGGAAATTCTAGATATCCAAGAACAATTTGGTACAAGGAAATGTTAACCAATACAACTATCCTTGTTTTCCCATTGCATGCAAACTATTTCAATCACTCTAATGTTTTTGTCTTACCCATTCTTATTGGTATTGAAAGAGAGTATTCAAATTAAAAGGGTTCATCTGTTTTGTAGCAAGAACATTCAAAGAAAGTCATCACAATTTTATGTCTTTAATTTTTGATATTTAGAAGGAGGAAATCTCATATATCCAAGAATAATTTGGTAAAAATACTTTTTAACACTCTTTTGAATAATTATTTTAGTTGCAAGTTATCGGGAATGAAGGTTTCATTCAAAGAAAAATATTGATATGTCCAAAGGCTTGTGTAAGATGGAAATTTGAGAGGATTTATGAGGTTCAATTTTATTATCCAAGATACATTAGTCCATTTTTTAAAAATGTTTCTCCGTATGCAATGACATTTTGATTTAGACACTCAATGATTCCTGAATGTAAAACCTCGTCAATGACCCTATTATTCCTCGATCCTTGCATACATGGAGAAACCATTACTTGGATTTCATTTATAATGATAGAGATATTTGTAAATTCATGTTATGACCTCTAAATCTATATAAATTTCAAGTTGTTTGGATATCATATCACACCCTTCACTAGGATTAATGAGTACCCCTATATTTTTAAGGTAGTTTTGAAAGAATCCATGAGTTTATCATAAAAGGAATTATCAATGAATGGAAGGTCACTAAGTCGTAGAACTAGATAACTTCCATTCAAAACTAAACAAGATAGGTTTACTAGGTGATTGATAACCCCTTTGTGTTCCTATCCATTCACATATTTCTATGCTTATTTTAAACACTTCATGGAGTTCTTTCAAATTCACTATTTATTCTAGTAGTAGAAGATCTTTCTCTATCTCCTGAGGAGAGGATATTATAGGAATTTTAGTTCGATCCTACACCTCTACATTGGTATATTCTCTATGTTTCATCTATTTCCTTTTAGATTATTTTTTGTGTGATGATGGTTATTTTTACCAACTTCCAATGGGTCATCCTGGCTTGTATAATACCATACATGGAAATATGAGAAATGTGAAATTTGTTTCAGAGTGTGAAGAAATTGACATTTAAGAGCATAAGTATATGTGGGGAGAAACAAGTTTGGCAGAGATGTGTAATATGCATTACAAGGCACAAGATAGATGTCATATCCATTTAGTTACTTGTCCCACCTCTCATAAAAAAAATACTTTTGCAGGCAAAATCAATGATGTTTCTATGCAAGAGACTACGAAATATTGATGAAAAATGGTTCGGGTTTTAGGTTTTGGGTTTAGGGCTCATGGTTTAGGGTTTAAGGTTTAGGGTTTAGGGTTCAAGGTTTAAGGTGAATGGTTTATGATTTAGGGTTTATGTTTAAGGGTTTAAGTTTAGGTTTAACGGTTTAGGTTTATGTTTTAGGGTTTATGGTTAGGAGGGATAAGGTTTAGGGATAAGGTTTAGGGTTTAGGATTTATTTTGTATGGTTTAGTGTTTGTGGTTTACGCTTATAGTTTAACATTAAATATTTAGCATTTAGGGCTTAAGGTTTATGGGTTATGTTTTGAACTCAGGTTTTAGGGTTTAGGGATAAGGTTATATGTTATAAGGTTTAGTGTTTAGGGCTCAGGGATCAAGGTGTAGGGTTCAAGGCTTAGGGTTTATGGTTTAGGGCTCATGATTCAAGGGTTTTATGGTTTAGGGTTTGGTGTTCTAAGTTATGGGTTTAAGGGTTTATACCTTAGGGCTTTGAATTTAGGGTTAAAGGTTTAGGGTTCATGGTTCACGGTTCATGGTTTATGGTTTATGGTTTGTGGATTTAGTGTTTGGTTTAGGGTTTATTATTTTGGTTTTAGGGTTGAAGGTTTATAGTTTAGGGTTTAGGGCTCAAGGTTAGTGGTTTAGGGTTTAGGGTTTAGGTCACATATTTTAAGGTTTAGGCTTTAGTTTTAGGGCTCGGCGTTTAGGGTTTAATGTTTAAGGTTTAGGGTTTAGGGCTCAGGTTTAAGATTTAGGATTCAATGTTTAGGGTTTAGGTTTCAAGGTTTAGGTTTCATGATTTAGTTTTTATGGTGTAGGGTTTATCATTATTGCTCATTTTTCATGGTTCATTTTTAGGGCTTAGGGTTTAGGGCTCAGGTTTAGTGCGTAAGGCTTAGGGTTTAGGGTTTAGTGCTTAACAAGTAAGTGATGACCGTTTAATTTTCAGGTTTTAGGGATTAGGATTTAAGTTTTAGGGTTTGGGGATCATGTTTTTTAAGGGTTTCAATTTTTAGGGTTTGGGGTTTCAATTTAAATGCTAAAATCTTTAGAATGAATGTTGAAATCCTGAAAATTACCTATGTATAGACCATATTATACTATAAAAAACTATCTCCTAAACCATGACTCATGGAGTTGTGAGATTAGTTCATTAACGTGCAGAGTGACCATAATTTATTATATTTACTAAAATAAATTTAAAGTCTAATAAATAATACAATATAAATAATAATAAATGGAAATCTTAAACTTAAATATTTTTTTCGTAAATAAAAGCATGCCAAAAGAACATATTATGTCTATACTATGTAGAATGTGTATGCGTTTTACATTTTCCTTTTTCTAATACATACCTCTGAGGCTTGATCAGTTTGGATAATGCAAAAATGGACTGCACAAACACAACAAACAATGTTTTTTGTAGAATAATGTAAAAATATGACTTACTCCATGATAAAACAACATAAAATGATCGATTCATTTTAAAAACATTATACCATGACATAGAAAGCAGTTCCTTCTTTATGAAAATATAATTTTTCAATTTTTTTGACTAATATAAGGTTTCCATATTATTTATTTTTTAACCATGCATTTTTATATCTTTTCTTTGAAGTTTAAACATGTCTATCTTTCATCATGTATCTTTTTTTTGGCTCATCAAATGAAAAAAAAAAAAACTAACACAAACTAGGCCTAATTCTATGCATATTCAAAAATAAAATTAATTTTTGATATTTTTGAGGTAGTTAGTGGGGGTACAATCGAATCTTGTTATTTTTCACAATTTAAAATTTTTATACTAGAAAAGTCATAAAAAAATAACTTGCTAAAAATCTTTAAAAAATCTAGCACAAACTAGATGTTCCTAGCTATCTTTCTACTAAAGGTTTTTTAAAAATAATAAATGGTGCTCAAAAATGGTGGGGGCATGAAATTCACTCTATTATGTTTTTTAACAAAAATAGGAGCACTTTTTGGTATTTAAGTTATTTTACACACTTAAACTTATTTGTTTTTGATAAAATTTAGTAGCTTAGAAACTAGACTCAAAATGATACGATTCATATTTATACAACATCTTCCAATTTTGAGTGTAACTATTTTTAAAAATACTCAAACAATTTGAAGTTTTTTATTTTTCAAAAAAATGCATCCACTTAAGACCCCCTTTTGGCCCCCAAACTTGGTGCACTTACCTTGTTACGATAACATCAGATTAGGCTATTATTTTATATTTTACTATAATCACAAAGTATAAAAATCTATGTTCAAACTTTAGGGGATCCTAGATCGTAACAAGAGGTAATTTCAATGAAGTTCCTATAGAAAATACAGATGGATAAAGTGGCTTTGACGAAAAAAAGAAGTATAAGGAGATCCCCCATCTCCCCATAGATATCAACTAAAACAATACCCCTCTATGCATAGATCAATTGTACTTGCAAAATATCCTTCACGTCATCTACTAAAACTCAATATACTTGTCACAATTTCAAATATTGATGATATCACCGAGACTTCTTTCTCATGGGTTAGTTTAGGAGAAAAGAAAAACACAATAAAAATTGTCACTCTTGACTATGATGTTGTAGATGCTCTTCTTATTAACATAGTACATAAGAATGCCACATTAACTTCTCAAAATTTTATCGACACCTTGGACCATAAATTTTATGAAATTTCAAATCCCATAATCGATAAAAATGAAAAGGAGATCACCATGTTATATTATAAATTATAAACAACAACACTTGTGAAATCCACTCCTAAAGGAGATGTGCATAATTAGAGAGACACATCACAATGGTCATGGAGAGAGTTAATAAAGGTAAGCATAAAAAATAACAATTGGAAGAAAAATCACAGAATCTTTCATCCATAAAATATTTTCTCTCGCAGATCCCACTCCTATCAGCATCCCTTCCATCTTCAACTTTGGTAACCGATATTGATATGAAAGCTATTTTTTTATCCACAAACATCATCGAGGGGTAAAATTATGGAATCTTTGGTGGATAACCTATTGGAAAATTTTCTAAAATTAATTTATGATGGTTAAAAGGTTTATGAGAGCTTAGTGGAAGTCTAGAAGAAAGTGAAATCTGAAATTGAAAATTTTGAGAAAGAGGATAAGATATGGGATGAAGTAATTCACGACTAGATAATCATGGTTTTGACATATGAGAAGATCCTCCTATCGATTTTTTTGATAATTCAAATGAGAATATTTCCCAAAATTAGTATTACAACATTGAGTGGACACTTAAAGTATTGGAAGAAAACACATTACGTCTATAAAATAATATACTAAAGGGTGAACCTCTAAAATTTGATATTTTTGTTTATCTGAAATATGTTCGTTGCTTAATATTTTCTAGGAAAATTTCTGAAAATTCAATATAGTAAATGAAACCAAAGAGAAATTAAAAAATATAGTCAAGGAATAACTATTCATTATTGATAATTTCAACCAAGATAACATGACATGGATGAAAATTTTGAAATCTCAATAATGTAATCATGGAAGCTTTATAGAATTTGGATCAATTTGGAGAAATTAATTAAGATATTTTAAATGTTATGTGAAGTTAGCTAAGTAATATTTCTAACACTATCATTCCAAAAGAATAATATATTGTTGGAGCATTGATCAAATTTAGAATGCGCATTTTGGAACATAAAGTACTAGTCTCGTTACTTTTATCCCAACTTTCCATAAAATATAATGTTATATTTTTCTGTTGTACTTTTGGTTTTATGTTTTTTGAATTTTGAATAATTTAAATATCCACTTAATTGACTTCCTAGGAAAAGTACAATGTAAAAGTGACATTTACTTTTTTTTATTAAGGGTAAATGGTTTTCTCAAGGAACCATGCCCTAGTACAAAAAGAGAGCCAAAAGCTAGATACAACTAAATATCACGGAAGGAGCAGATCTAGAAACCTAGAAGTACAAAAAAGCACCAAAATAACGGAAGCCAAATTACACAACAAAAATAACCAATAAACAACAAGTCTACAACAAAATACAGACCTACACACACTATATAAAAACAACCCAAAGAAACAAGGCCACTAGCATACCTTGTTTGAGATGCTTTGTGAATTTTAGTTTATTTTGTACTTTCTTCTTCCTTTCAACAACCATCCAATCCTCATTACCATCTTCCTCAACTATCAGAAGAAAAACTTCAAGATTCTTAATGGGAATGTGGCCCTTGACGAGGGCAACTGGGCACCATCCATCAAGATTCATAATCCACCGCTTCGGTAGAAAAGAACGAAGCTTGTGACTCCTTCAAAGGGAAGACAATCATATGAGGGGTTCGAAGAATCCTCAACTAGAACTGGGAGAGGACTAACTGTAAGATACTCAGGCAAAGAATCCTTCCACCATGCAAGTTTTTTGTTATGTCTAGAATGTGTGCACATTCATCCAAGAGATTCCCTATTTGATAGAATCATTAGCATCGGAAGGCAAGACCCTCATAGTTAATCCTCTTAACCAAATTTTTGTCACCTATTTGTAAGTTGATTTCAGCTAGAAGGGCTTGGGAGGTATCAAGATCAACCAAAATCCTGACATAAGTTATATGAGTCTGACTAGAGGTTTTATCATCAACTTTCACAGAGGATCCTAGTGTATCTCCTATGGAAATGCAGAAAGATGTATTCAAAAGCTGCAAATGGAGTCCTAGCAAGTGAATCCAAAATGGGTAGGTATCAAAATTTTCTTTGAGGGAATCAAAAGATGGATACAATGGCTTGAAAATGAGACCATGTTCTTCCCTAACACAATACTGATAAAAAATACAATCCCTATCCTCAGGGGTTTAAAAAACAACAATAAAACAGGCTTTAGCACATGGGTAGATTTCAATCTTACCTTTATCTTTTTCCTCCACCTTTGAAAAATCAAGTTGTGTAGTTGAGATAGCTTGGGAAATTTTTGTGAAATCTGCCGATGAGGCCATGTTGGGAGAGATTTTCCTCCTCCTTAAGGACCTTTTGCAGAAGATCCTCCTTTATCTTCAATACCGGAATCTTCTCAGTAGGTTGTAATTGCTTATAAACATTTATTTTCCTTTCCTTCTATTTACAAACAACTTCAACAAAGGTTGTGGTGGAACTACCATTCACCAACCTAGTCTTTTTAATGTCTTGCTTCACCCGCCATGCAGAAATACATCAACAATATTATGATCACTATTACCCTTAGATCCACTGCTATATCCATAACCATTGTTGGGTTTTGTAGGAGAGAATAATTCTTTGCCTAGGCCATCTTTACCTACCCCAATAGAGAGGACCCATGTTTTGTGACTACGTGGAGAAACTCGCCTCAATTTTGTTGAACATGGGGATCTTGGTTAGTAGTAAAATCCATACCAATCCATGAGATTGGTTCATCATTTTCCTTTCTTTTTCTTCTCATCACCGCCATATAAATGCATTTGCGCTTAGGACTTAGAATTCCGGATGTGCACGACTTGGCGATTTTGGAAATACGTGGTGCCTTCACCGATGACATAGCCTCCATCATCTTGTGTGACTGGTTTCCCATGGTCTCCACCGGATAGAGGGCCTTCAGATTGGATTCTCGAAGTAGCGATGAGCGGCTAGCGTTCCCCATCTTGGGAATGCTAGAATGTTGATGAGCCAAGCTAAAAAGTTACAATTACTTATTTTCGAGGTAGTTAAAATCATTTCTCACTATAAAAAAGATTCTCTATTGTAAACGGGTTGTTGTTGATATTTACTAGAAAACAAATGCATATGAGAAATCCCACCCCACCGCATCCCATCCCTTCCCTCCCCTATTTTCTCTTCGTGAAATTTTCACTTGTTGAAAACCAACATTGATCTAGGGTTCAATCCTCCATATATTTATCAAGATTACATAAGGTAGATAATTAGTTTATCTACATGGAATATTATAGTATTAAAGGCAAATTATTACATTGTCATATGCAAGATTTTAGTTGGCCATTAGTAATTCGAATGGAATTCAATATTGGCACGAAAAAGTTTGTGTATAACAATTAAGTGAATAGAAGTATATAAATGAGACCATTTTTGAGTGTATATTTATCACTCCAAAGATGTACAGAGTTACATATATTTATAAGTCCAAAAGATGTGCAGAGTTATTTATAAGTGCAAAAGATGTTCAGCTAATTTGACCACCCACCACTCCACCACAGCTAATTTTAGTGAATAAAATTCAAAGAGTTATATTTAACATCGTTCCCTTCTTCCCCTTCCTCTATTAAATTCTTAGCAGCAGCAGCAGAAGACGTCTTTTGTACAAGTAATAGCTGTACGCTTGCTAACTTGGCTTCCACCTGGTTTCTGAGGTGACGGAGATCATCAATGGAGTAACGAGGACGGGATTGAAGCCGTTTCTCTACCTCTGCAGTGATACGCTTTTGTTTCACGAGCTGTTTCTTGACATCCTTGATCTGTTCCTTCAACATCTTCTCCTGTTCATAAATGGCTTTGCTTCGTTCTTCCCTTGAAAGGCTGTTCAACAGATGGATGAACTCCCGGCGTCCCGCGTGAGCTTTGATGAATCATACGCCCAACATTTGAAACGGGGTTCTCTTCTTGGGATTTTTTCTGTCCTCTGCAGATCATCACAGCTTTTATACCGCACAGCGTGCTCAATTCCTTCACTTTCTTCCGCAATCCTCCTCTTCTTTTCCGAAAAGTTGAATATCTATCGCAGGCTTTGTCGAGAAATTCCGTATCTCTTTTATTTCGACCCATACAGGAATATATGCTGTTTTATTCTTCCACTCGCAGGCAGTTAGCTTCACTCCTCCTTATATTCAACTATGACGTTACTTTACTCCTACCGCTCCTCTTTTATAAGTACGAAAATAAGAAACGGTTACATGGTTTCTAATTATAGGTGTCCGCACTAGGTTAAATCTTAATATACTAAAGACCTCTACATAGACTTGTAGATTCGTAGTTAAATTTAGCATCTCGACTAGCAATTTAATCAAATTAAGTTCCTTATATAATTAGCTTCATATATATATATATATATATATATATATATAATATATAATAATTTAATAATCAAATTAAGTTAATAATTTAAATAATCAAATTAAGTTATATATATATATATAATTAGCTTCTCTCTCTCTCTCTCACACACACACACACACACAGAGTTCACATAGTTTACGAGAATGAGGGCAAAATGGTTGCTACGGAAGATAACATAGAATTTTTGGCGGCATGTTTCAACACGATACCCGTTTAATCTCTTCAAGCGGTGCCCGAACGTTTTGTCAAGGGATCTTGTATTGATAAATTCGCAAAACCCTATCGAATCAGCCATGAAATGTCTAATACATCGCACATGCTATACTAATTTTTAGTTCATGTACAAAGCATAAGTAAACCCTAACATGTCCTCATGATTTGCATATTTAGCTTCGACGAGGATGTAAAGAATAGAATCCAGCTTTCGGTTCTTTTTGCCCTTATACCTCCCTAAGTACCCCTTATACCTCCCATTCTCTTATGCCTCCCCACACTCTAATTATGACACCCCATAACGAGTAAAGAAAACCAAGCTATTTCTTTTACAAGGTGGAACCGAATCCCAAACACCCTCCACAATAACACTTATACCTCCCCAAAACTCTTATGCCTCCCCACAAGAGATTCTCATAGTCTTCCTACAACACACCTAGGCAATCTACCCAACCTTCCGACAACATACCAAAATATTCAAAGCATTCACATATGCATAAATAAAAGAAAAACATTTTAAAGAGCCAAGCTCCTACCTCTCCATGGTAGAGTTTGTTCCAAAAGTTCAACAACAAGATTTTTCCAATCCAAACAGTCCAAAATCTCTAGCAATCCACAAGCATTCAAGAAAAATCTCTAACTCTCTTCGAAATTACAAGATCTCAAAACCAAAATAAGTAACCAAAATAATATCACCAAAAATGAAGTAACCCCCAAAACAACAAAAGGATTTGAATAAATAGAAGAGGGAGAGAGGAGGATGAGGTGGGTCCATGTAGGATGCCACATCACACATCCTCAACTCCACCTCACAAGTTAACTTCAAACTCCAAAGCATAATTAAAAGGGTGGGTGAATAAATGACATTTTACTTACACACACAAACCAAGTCCACACCCCAAGGACCAAAATTAATTTTATGTAAGAAGGTGCAATAAAACTTACAACTTTCCTTCCCAAAAATACATAATAATTCCTAATTTTGACTCCCCAACCCATAGGTAGGGTTGGTGTAACAATTTAAGAGGTGTGGGACAAGTTTAACTTGTCCTACAAGCCTCCAAATTCAGCTCCAAAGGACATCTCCAAATTTCGAAAGGAAGGTGAAGTGTTTGATACTCCAAGCTACTTACACATAACTTACAACACATAATCCTAGAGCCAACAACTGTAATAAATGCATTCTCTTGACCCATTTAAGTTATTTAACAAGATGATTACTCACTAATCTAGACACAAATAAAATAAATAATAAAGGGGAAAATACATCGCTGAAAACCACATACTAAAGTTAAACAAAAGAACTAATTAAAAGAATACATACAACCCCTTGGTCACATTTAAAGGTGATCCACACTTTGGGAACCCCCTAAAATCAATTCAAACACACATACATAACAAATACACGTTTCCATGGTGACCCTTGTTGAATTCATCTAGAATTCCAATGTGGTTGGTCTCCAATCCCCCGATGTTTGTTGTGACATGTTTACTTGCAAAACACAAATACCTCCTTTGAGCTTGTGGCTGCATCAAATCATCCAAAATAAATATATAATATAATTCCAAAATTATCTATATATGAATCACAACATCATCTAGGCAAGTAACAATATCATTTACAATTTCATCCATAACCATATGATCACAAGATTAGTTCCATTTTCTAGGTTTACTCAATATGAAAAAATATCACATGTACGAAAAACATATATATAACCATGTCAAGTAGTGTATCAACATCAATATAAAATGTCTCTAATAATCCACATGCATCATATATGAATCAAAATCAACCACAGTCCATGATCTCTAATATCTAACATCATATCAAATCAAAAGCTACAATAATGTCCATAAGTATAATCAACAATATCATAATCAATATCAAAAGGTGTCAAAGGGAAGTGGGCACTACATCCCCCTCCCCTTAGACTCGAATTCCTCTTGGAAGTCACTGGAACAGGTGTGGAAACTAAACTTGTAACAAAGTAGCATCCTCCCATGTAGCCGCAATCTCATCATATCTGTCCCATTGCACCCAAACCTGGTCAATCTCTACCTCCAAGGTCGAGGGTCCTGCGCTCTAAAATGCGGACAAGATCCACTATCACTACCCCCTTATCTGCACTGCAATGAGGTCTAATCTAGCACATGAGAAGGGTCTACAATATATTTCCTAAGTACTTAAACATGAAACACATCATGGATGCGAGACAAGCTAGGTGGCAATACTAGACGGTAGGCCAAAGGACTCGATATGCTCCAAGATCTCAAAGGGGCCTACGAATCTAGGAGATAACTTAGAACCTTTTCTGTAATGGATAGGGCTCTTATGTGGCCTGACACAAAGGAAAACCTTCATGCCCACATCAAAACTATGGTTGGTCCTATGTTGATCTACATACTTCTTCTGTCTGTCATGTGCCTCCTATAGTCTCTGTCTGATCATAACCACCTATTGCTCCATGTCCTACAATAAAGTTGGCCCAAGAGAAACCCTGTCCTCTAACCTGTCCCAACTAAGAGGTGTCCTGCACTCTCTACCATACAGTTCCTGGAAAGGAGCCATGCCTACCAAACTCGAAAACTATTATTATATGAAAACTCCACCAAGTACAAATACTCCTTCCATCTCGATAATGATCCATAACATACATCCTAAGCATGTCCTCTAAGATCTTATTCACCCGCTCAGTCTATCCATCTGTCTTAGGGTGATATGCCATGATGAAATTGATCTTCATCCCAAGGGCATGCTACATGGTAGTCTAAAAGTGGGAAGTATACAGAGGATCGTGGTCACAAATGATCTTCCGTGGAATCCCGTGTAATTTGACAATCTCATCTAGATATACCCATGCCACTACACTAGTTTTATAGGTGGTCTTCACCGGAGAAAAATGAGCCACTTTTGTTAATTTATCAACCATGACCATGATAGCGTTGCGGTAGTATCTCGACATCGGTAGCTTAACAATGAAGTCCATGGAAATGGTGTCCCATTTCCATTCTCGATATAGCATACGGAAGATAAATCAATTGGATTTTGATGCTCGGCCTTCACTTTCTACACTTTGAACAACATGACACAAACTAGCTTATGTCTCTATAAATTCCCTCCATTGATATAATTGTCTTAAGGTAGGGTGCATCTTCTTCACCCCATGATGGGCTGAATAGGGTACACGATGTGCCTCTATCAAGATGTCCTTCCTCAAGCCTCCATCTTTGGGAACATAAATCCAATATTTGTACCTGAGAGGGCCATCTACCTCTAACAAAAACCCATCAAAATTCCCCTCAAGGGGTCTCTGAGACTCGATCTCTCGCTCTAGCTGCAATGTAGAAACTATCGTGAGGAAGCTGCTATAGAATCCTACGTCGTAAATCTGTGCTCACTAAGGTGGCTATAACCACATGTATCCTCCTCCTGAGAGTGTCTACAACCACATTATCCTTCCCTTTCACATGCTCTATCTCCATTTCATACTCAAAAAGTAACTCCATCCATCACCACTAACAAGCATTGAGATTGGGGCAATGCATGAAGAGGATGTGAAGACTCAAGTGATCGATCCCGAGTGTGAACTTCGGGAAAGAAGGAAGTGTTTCCATCAAACCAAGGCATGCACTACTACCACAAGCTCAAGATCATGAGTCGGATAATCAATCTCATAATCCTTGATTTTACGAGACTCAAAAGTAACTACTCTGCCCTCCTGTATAAACACACCTCCAAATCTTGTGAAAAGAAGCATCCGTGCATACGAAAAACTCACCCTACAGATCTGGCACTACAAGAATAGGTGTTATCATGAGGCATTCCTTTAGTGTCCTGAAGGCCTACTCACATCTGTTTGACCAAACAAACTTCTTCCCTTTCCGTTGAAGGGAAGTGATGGGGTGTGCAACCCGAGAGAAGTCCTAAAAATATCCTGTAATAACCTACTAAACCCATGAAGTTGCGCACCTCTGTCACACTAGTGGGTGCTGGCCAATCCATAATAGCTCGAATCTTGGAAGGATCGAATATGATACCTTCCCCAAAAATGATGTGGCCCAAATACTACACCTCTGTCTAAAAGAACGCACACTTTTCCAGGTTCCCATAAAGTTGTTGCTCACGAAGACACTAAAGAACCTGGTGAAGGTGCTCCTCGTGCTCCTCACACATATGTGAGTAAATCAAAATTTCATCAAGGAAGATGAGCACAAAGTGATCCAAGAATGTTCTGAACACCTCATTCATCAAGCTCATAAACACCGCGGGGCATTCATCAAACCAAAAGGCACCACTGTGAACTCATAGTGGCCATATTTCATAAAAAGGAGGTCTTATGAATGTATGCCTCCGTAATCCTTAACTGATGATAACCTGACTTAAGGTCTATCTTGGAGAAAAATGTGGCCCCCTTCATCTAATTAAATAAATCATCAATGCACGGAAGGGGATAACAATTCTTGATCATTACTTTGTTCAGCTGCAATAATCAATACACAACCATAGATATCCATCCTTCTTCTTTACAAATATCACCGGTGCACCCCAAGGGGATACACTAGGATGGATTAGGCCTTTCTCCAAAAGGCCCTCTAGCTATAACTTGAGCTCATAGAGCTCAGGGGTGGTCATCCGATAAGGTGCTCATGAGATAGGCTCTACTCCCGGAACTAGATCTATGTGAAAATATATCTTATGTGGGTGGTAACCTTGTAGCTCCCCTACAAATACATTAGAAAAAACCCTCCAAATGGGATGGTCATCAAGCAATGGTCCACTAGACTCATCCACCAATCAGTCACTAATTGTGATAGCATACATCTGACAACCCCAATGCACACACCGCTTAAGCTGCATGGTAGAGATTGTGAAAATGGAAACGGGTCTCCTAACCCTTACTATCACTTAATCAACTCCTAGATCATTTACACATGATATAATCTTATGGTAATAATCCACTCTGGATCTATGTGCAAATAACTTGTCCATGCCCAAGATGACTCTATACGAACCCAATGGAAGGATGCGAAGATCCAAGGTAGTGGTGAAGGGTACCAAATCCACTACACACTCCTTAAAAAAGGAGTCTACAGAGATCTTGGCCCCAAAATCCATCTCATGTCCCAACTAAGACCCTACCCAAATGTCATTAGCTTATATAGCTCTACTAAAGATGGTGCAATAAAAGAATTAAAAGAATGAGAATTAAATAGAATGGTGGTAGGAACACCACTAATGCTACCCATCATCCCAATCACAAGATTTTGGTGCTTAGCCTAGCGGTTCTTGACCACCGCATATATCTCATGACCATGCCCCATGTCAACAATAGTAAGCTCTGGGATCTATGTCTTATCCTTCTTACTAGGGTTCTGTGGTCATTCTTTCTAAAAATGTCTAGTAACACCACACTCAAATAACTTCCCGATCCTCTCCCATGAGTAAAGGTCTAGCCGATACTCTGAGGCTCATGTCATGGATCATGTCGATCAAAGCTATGGACTACTCACGTCTCTCGTTGATGAGCTCCTACCGACCGAGCTCTCAATGGACCTTGTGTCCTAATGGGACACCTAGGAAGAGGTGTCATACTCTGACCCCTATGAGGAGGCACCATACTTCGACCCCTAGGAGGAGGTGGCATATTCTGACCCCACCGTGCATCAAATCACCATGGAGGCATATATCGTGGGTGGGTGTGTAGCTACTGCTATGGCCTAAAAGATGACTGTGTTGAACCATGTCCACCACGAGAATGAGGAGTTGAACCCCTCGACCTGTTGTCCTGCATCTGTTGGATGTGGCTCCGTACTCTGTCTATGGTTTGTAGTGTCTTTCCCCGAGTCTCCTCTACTATATAATCCTTCTCAATGACCTCACCTAATCTCTGTGGATAATGAATATGCACCACACCATTAAAATCTACATTCAGGTCCCAAATGAACCTATGAATCCGTACCTACTCATCCTGCATGTAGTCGACATACTGGAGTAGATCCAGAAATCGACTCTCATACTCATCTACTATCAAAGATGCATGTTGGAGGTCATGAAACTCATCTATCCTCTGTTGAATGAACCTCCATGATAAGTACCTTCTCCTAAACTTCTCCTCAAAGAGCTCTTAGGTAACTATCTCCGAATAAACTTGGAGCTTCTACTCCTCGGTCCTCCACTAGACACTTGCTCCATCCCTCAGAAGATGGATTGCAACACAAGCTTTCATGTTGCTAGAACAAGGGCAAAGCTTGAAGCACCCACTCAAGCTCACCAACCAGGCCTCTACTTGAAATCCACCTATGTCACAAGAATAATGAGATGGTCAGTAGCTTCAGGATCTCCCGATATGGTTTACAGCTGTAGTCTAACGACCCCCTAGGCCTATCTACATGCTCATATCTAAGCCTAGGGCTTTGAGACCTATCCCTACATCCAGAAATATGGTCTCCCTATTCCCTCTACAGTGACTCTACTTGCATGACTCCACAGGAGTTCTCCACTCTATGCTCCTCAATGTGTCAAGGAGATGCATGAGCCTTAACAGATGGATCCCTATCATGTCTCATTGACCATCCTCCTACGGACCCTCCACGTAAAGCGGCATTAACATCCTAGAGTGTCTATAAAATATGGGGTAGGATGGCTGCTACAGCATGATCTGGTGGTGGCAAGTCTAGATCTATGTGAAAGGACCCCTCGTCTTGTCTGTGCCTCCTACAAAGACCAAGGTGAGATTTATTTTGTTATTCTAGGTTTTATTTAATTTTCCATGTTTACTAAAATATGCAAATTCCAAACAAAGTTGTTTTCTAGGTTTAAAAGTGTGCTAGGTTTAATGTTCATGTCTCAAGTTTTCTAGTTTTCCCAAGGGTCCAAGATTTAAACCCACAATTTTGATACCGAGTGTAATGCCCACTAAAATGACCACGCGAGACCCATATAAAAACCTAGGTTTAGCTAGAAAAATTATGGAATAATTTTTTTTGAAAAGCGTGACCACTACTGTGCATGAAGCAACAATTGTCGAACAAGGATTCAAAGTCAATTATAATTTACTAAATGAAATTTTCTCATTGTAACATACATTGGATCCATATTACAAGATTAATGAGTATAATTAATCCAATTATAATTAAATTCCTCTTAGGAGTTTACTTAATAAGTAATTAAATTAACATTAATGTTAAATATTCCCTAATCAATTTTAGAGGGTCAAAGGGGAAAAAACAATTAAATTCCCAAGGTATTTCATTTTACGAGGTTTAAACAATAACCAAGGTCATTATTTACATGGGTTAGAAAGACATTCTCTTATCCCTTAACGTGACCCTTCAAAAAGGTCAACACATGCTCTAGAGTTAAACATTTATGTTAAAAAGGGGTAATTTCCCACTTACCCACTCTCGACTCATCTTCACAGCTCAAGAAATTTTTCACATATTTAACGCACTTAAGGTTTCCTGAAAACATTTCCATTAGATAAGAAATTTCTTCACCTTTCTAATGATATAAAGAAGTCCCCCTAACTCCTCATATTTCTTAAGTTACAGGTAGGCGGGCCTGGGGAAGAAAATTTTCCGAAAGGTGGGCTTCATGGGCTCGGGCAAGAAAATTTCCCAAAAGCGGGCTGCGGAAGAAAATTTTCCCAATGGCAGGCCTACTGGCCCAGGGAAGAAAATTTTCCCAAAGGTGGGCATATAGGCCTAGGGAAGAATATTTTCCCAAGCCGCAAGGGGCACGTGGCATGTTGTTAAGCCCACGTGGAAGGTGGGTCATCGGAGGAAATTTAGATTTTAATTCTTTTGGTTTGAAAGGGAAAAAAGGTTTAAAACCCCTATGCCTTTGTCAACACCTGTGGACGTAATGCCCTATCCAAAATTTCAAGCAGGAAGTAGACCGTCAGGGAAAACTTAGAAATGTTGGCTTTTGTATTATAAAGCGAGAAGGTTAAAAATAACTCGTGCCTCCACCAACGCCAAATGAAGCCACATGTCAGTCCGATAGTGACAGCAGAAAAACGGGCTGATAGAGAATATGAAGAATTTTTTTCAATATTTTCCCAAAAGTGGTAAGGTCTAAAATAGTCAGTGCCTTCTGCGCGACGCTAAAGAAGCCACGTATAAGACCCACAAAGTGATAGGTAGGGAAGTGAACCAACGTGGAGACTTAATATTTTTGCCATTTTTTTAAAGGTAAGGTTTTGAAGGTGCGGGCTCGCAAACCCACCGAAGCATTTTCTAAAAAGTGAATTGACAGGATGCGAGGCCGCGGAGGAATTTGTAACTTTTTTATTTTTTGCAAAAAGTACCCTGAGTAATTTTTGGGCCCACGGATCCGATTTACAAAATTTTCCCTCTTTTTTTGACAGTTAATTTTTTTTGAAACCAAATGAAGTAAAAACTTCATAAGGCCATAACTTTTAACTGGAATCTCATATTTGGTCAAATGAGGAATTTCTGGAAAGGGCTCAAACTCCTATTTGCATAAGAAGCATCAAATTCATTTTTGACAAAATTAGAGTCTCAAATTTAAGAAAATGTCTTTCCCGCCATTAAAAATGTGAACTAGACTTTTTTAAGTTTACAGAATTAATTCAATCCGCCATTCTTTCTTCTTCAACTTGCCAAACCGACATGGAGGATTGTACTTGGAAATATTTGTATGGATTTTGTAGGGTTTAATTGACGGATTGAGTTTCAAAATGAGTTTTCCTCTTTTTACTACAAAACCATTAAGTTTTGGCCTAAGTTTGTTTAATTGAAGTTTGATAAATTTTCTTGAGCAATTCAACTATTTGAAAAGTGTTTTGATCTTCCTTAGTTGTATAGGTTGTCTTCACCAAAGAAAAATTATCCACTTTCATTAATTTATCCACCGTGACCATGATAGCATCATGGTGGCATCTCGACATAGGTATCCCAACAATGAAGTCCATGGAAATGGTGTCCCATTTACATTTCGGTATAAAGATGCAGGGAAGAGAAAGCCAATGGATGTCGATGCTCGACATTCACTTTATGACACTCTAAATAGTGTGACACAAATTGAGCCACATCTCTACTAAGTCCCTCCAAAGTGATACATTTCTTAAGGTGGCATGCATCTTCTTCACCCCGGGATGGGATGAATAGGGTACCCGATGTCCCTCTGTCAAGATGTCCTACCTCAATCCTTTGTCTCTGGGAACATAAATCTTGTCTATGTGCCCGAGAAGGCCATCTACCTTTCATGAAAATCCATCAAACTTCCCCTCAATGGGTCTTGTAGACTCGATCTTTGCTCTAGATGCAATGTACATAACTATCGTGAGGAAGTCATGCTATAGAATCTTGCTCCACAAATATTTTCTCACTGAGGTGGCCATAACCACATGTCTCCTCCTAATGAGAGCATTTTCAACCACATTCTTATTCCCTTCACATTCTCTATCTCCATGTCATACTCACAAAACAACTCCATCCAATGCCATTGATGAGCGTTGAGATTGAGCTTTGAGATAGTTTATAAAATCTATGTGAGAATAGTAGAGTGATTAACCAAATACTTTCCTTCTCGTCTTGAGACATGCGTTAGGGGTAATTAACACTTCACAACCTATTCAATGCCAGACATGGAGATATTTGTGGCTAGGTTTACACTTGAGATCATTTTGCTCGATTGGATTTTGTTTTGTTTGACCTATCTTTTATTTACTTGTGAAGGGATATATCGATGTACATAATTTGATCTTCCATGTGCAAATCATGGAAAAATTTGAACAGGAGACATCTATGCTTCTCTTAAAATGTTGGCATTTTCGTGCTCATAAAATTTTCAAGCCAGATTGTTCATTTTACTGGTGTCATCTAGGATTCTTGTAATAGTGCCATGTTTCGACTTAAAGCCTGGAATGTGCTTCTCATTGATTTTATACACTGACATTTCAATTGTATTCCTACAAGTTAAATCAAAAGGCACAACGCATTTGTGACAAACATTTTCTAGTAATGAGTGATTAGAAGATTGAGAAAAGATGATGTTAATTGGAACAAAGCTAGATAATTTATTTAATTAAATGCAATACTTTGTGAAGGGTTTATGTAAGTCATCAAAATTAATGAATAGAAGAATATGATCACAATAGATCAATAGCACCATGAATGTCTTGAATGATTGATGAAAATATAATCGCATGTCATCGAAAAATTATCCAACAATTAGGCCTAAACTAATCCAACTACCAATCAAATAAAGGCTCACCAATGAAATAAATGGATCATAAAAGTGTGTTTCTGGTTACTATACATATCATGATCATATGGATTTTTCAGCAGGCTTGTGTTGATATTCAAAAAATATTTGAAATGGATCATAAGCAAGATACTAAAAAAATTATCGTGTGAAGTACCATTACAGTTAACCAATTTTTTTAGCTTTGCTACATTGTGAGGATTCCTTATAGTTTTTCCTACACTTTAACCAAGATTTTTCTTAATATGATCCTAGCTGGTGCTTGTTGGTGCCCAATTTGAAACATCCCTATTTTGCTAAGGAGAAATGCATTTTTCCCGTTTCTGAGAAAAAATGGTTTTGGGATTCTCATATACTTCAAATTTGACAAAAAAAAAACTCATTTTATGTTTGAGTGTTGTGTTGTTTGCATTTCCTCCATTTTGCACCATTATGAAGGAATCCCCAAGTTTACTTTGCGTTTTGCCCTAATTTTTCTTGTTTCAAATGCCTCTACCATTTTTTCATTTTTCCCAGCCTTTGGAGCTCAAAATCATTCGATTTGTACTTATTTTCCCTCAAAAATCCCTTTCCATGGTCGTAAATTTCCTAAAATCACTTTCCATTTGTCTTTTGATCGAAAAATTCTTCACCCATGAAGAAAAAATCAATTTAGGGGTCGCTGGCAATTTCGTGTTTTTTTGACTATCATATGGGCTTCCTTTGCCCATCAAATTCTAGCTCATATACTTTAAGATACGTGGCCATTTGTAATTGGACAAGGATCGATGAGTCATTTCTAAAAACTTAATGCTTTTGTGTTTTTGTAAAAATGTGCAAGTTGCCCCCAGATCTCCGCAGGCCCCAAAGGACGTACACGTGTCACAGGAAGAGTGAAGGTGGACGAGCGGGTCGTTTTGTGCCTTAGGGCACTTTGGAAAATGTGTGGAAATAAGGAAAATCCCCTAAGGCCCGTATCCAATCAGAGGAGGACATGTGGTAGGCGGGAAGATGGAAAGGTGGAGGAGTTGGATACTTTTCAGCCTTTGGTGAAAAAGAGTTAAAGTAGAAAATTGGACCGTAAAATTGCAGCCAATTGGATGAAGACATGTGTCAAAGATCGAGAGCACGAGTGGAATATGGAGCCTCGGAGAAAATTTAGAATTTTCACCCATTTTGGAAAAGGGGAAGAAAATCATCAGAATGGACCCACAAGCTATAAAGTAAAAGGTCAAAATTCATCTGAGGAGTCAATGGCGGAGGTGCAAGCTGGCGGAGGAAATGTTAAAAAATTTCCTTCGTGAAATATGATTAAAATATGAAATGAGAAGCGTTGATCCTCAGCCAATCATATGAGGACACGTGTCTTGCAAGAGAACGAGAGTTGCAGAGGAAAATTGAAAATGTTTCCCTTGTCTAAAAAGATGCAAAATGTGTAAAATTGAGCCACGACTCCGTATCCAGTCATATTGTGCCACGTGTCAGACCCAAATCGCAAAGGCGGAGTGGTGGAGGAAATTAAGAAATTTTGCAAATTTTAAAAAAAATTGTAAAAGGTCAAAAGTGTCCTCGAGGCCCATTTTTCCTGGATCTACCACGTGGAGGGCTCATATTTAAAGATAAGAACAAATCAAGCGTAGCTGTGCATTTCACCAGTTTGGCTACCATTTGAGCTCCAGGAAGTTTGGAGATGCTTTTTTTACATCAATTTTCATCCAATTTTTTTCCAATTCATGTCGTTTTAGCTTGAAGGGTCCGAATTGATCGAATTGGGGGCTCAATTTATGAATCCAAAGCACATTTCAAATGAATTTTTACTCTAATTCGTGAAAAATGTTAATTACCATATCCAAAGTAGATTAAAAAAATGGGAAAGGAAAAGATAAAATAATGAAATAAAAGGGATCTACATGCGTGGGGAATGAAAAACATGCCTCCACTTTGAAAAATGATGAAATTTTTGTAATGATTCACCTTTTGAAAGAACAACTGACAACTTTTTGTGAGTTTGTTAAATGTCTTTTTCCAGAAATATTACAAAGCAAAGGTGCTTCGAATATTCCAATTTTGGAGGGAAGATTTGAGGGGCAAAGTGAGTGAGTGAGTGAAAGTTATATATTGCATGAATTTTTCATGCAAATGGTCGAGAAACTTAGAATTTTCATGGGAAAAATGGGAAGAAGCCCATTCTTTGACAAACCACCTGAGAACCATTTTGACTCCTTTTGTATCAAATTTGTACCATGTTAGGTTGGTTACAGATGTATAGCCACTAACAAGCTCTAAGATTGTTCTTATAACATTCCCTTGTTGATAAATTTGGTCATTCTCGGATTATTTTGTGTTGTCTCTTGGTAAAATTTGCATTTACTTATGTTTCATAATGTTTTCAATTTGTGTTTCTTGCTCCTATTGTAATCTGTGTTTGGAATTTCCTTTTGATCATGTAGATCTAATTCTAGTAATAGCTTAGTGGCATTTGCAATTCCAGAATCATAAGAGCTTTCATCTAATGAAGGGATAAAGAGATTTAAATTCACTCTTTCTTTTCTTGATATAGATTTTATCATAAACCTTTGGGGGTACCTTAGGTCCGATGCTGAATAGAAATTTCTAAATGCTTTGTTAATTCACTTAACTCAAGATTTTGTGACAAATCATCAAAGATTGTGTGGAAGAGTGCAGATATGGGCTTCCATTTGATACAAATATCCCGGTTGAAGGAACACCTTAACCTCTTTGAAGCATTTCTATTGTCTGAGTCTTTCAAGTTTTGCAAAGGTCCTAAAAGAAGTTGAAAAATTCTGGTTAGTCTTGTTTGAATATCTCCCACCCCAAAATTCATTTCAAATTAACTCATCCTACCTATAATACCCCTGCATTGTATTGTGTGTCAACAAAAGAATACAATCCATTTACAAAAATACACAAAGCAAATCAGGATAATACCATGTCTTTAGTAGCCTTAACCTTGTCTTGAAAGCATTTCCATCATTAAGTAGTGATAGCTCTGTTGAGATTGAATAATGGGAAATTGATCATGTTTTCTCAAGGCCATCTCCATACAATTTACATAGTACAAGGATATTTTCACCTCCTTCACAAAACAAAGGCTACAATATAGGTTCTCTTACCTTGGTTGATAGGCACAACCTAAAATAGTGAGGATTAGATCAAATCCTTCCAAGGTGCTACCCACTTCTTCAAAGCATGAGTGCTAACAAGTCAGATAAATTGTTTCCTGCTACAAAATGACATATAAACCATTTATCTACCTCTGAGTGTCTTGTAAAATCCATGATGTTGCTCAAGTTGTGAAGGAGATTAAATCTAGGTACCAACAATGCCAAATTTTAATCCTTCCAAAAATAACAAAAAAAGGAGTAAAAATAGGTCTTATTGTTCTATGTATATTTGAGTGGTTTTGAGTGCATGTAATTGCACTTCTATTTGAGTACTAACAAATTTTTAAAAAAATGTTACAAATTTCACTTCAATCCCCAACTACTGTCATTCTTGACTTCACAAAATTAATACAATAATCAACTACTATACCTTTTTTTGTTATATTAGTTCAATCCTCCAACCATGTGGAAGTTCATCACAAGATTAATACTAGACCTACATTTATGCTTTTCCATGTCATCATAAGCATATTATTCTTGTCATTTATCTATAATTATATCTACAATTAATTTTAGAAAAAACACTATATTTATACCACATATTTTTCCTTATAATTCTTAAGCTCTAAATAATCCCAACAAGAAATGGCATCACAAGTTTTCTTGAAGGTAGAAACACAATTCATGAATAATCATTCCATAACATGTCGGTAGCTTAACTGGTAGAGTGCCCAGATGTGCCAGAGGGAAGTCTAGGTTCAAGTCCTAGCTGGTGCAAGTTTTTAATCTTGGCATCAAAGGCAGGCTAGGATAACTCGACATACAAAGGGGACATGTATGCATTTCACAAGGCCCAAAATCTTGTGAAGTTGATTAGATACAACAATGACTAAAGCACAGTTTCTGCAGTTGCATTTACAAATGAGCTATCATTCTGTATGTGTACATAAAATAAGAAATGAATCTAGAGGAAGTCCACCAGTTTCCTCCCTAGTCCTACTTAGCAATTCTTGAACTAAGTTGTTAGCATTACAACATAAACATTACTTTGTGCACATTAATTTTAGAACAAACACTATATTTCTACCACATATTTTTCTTTATAATTCTTAATCTCTAAATAATCCCAACAAGAAATGGCATCACAAGTTTTCTTGAAGGTAGAAACACAATTCACGAATAATCATACCATAACATGCCGATAGCTTATATGGTAGAGTGCCTAGATGAGCCAAGAGTGCAGTCTAGGTTCAAGTCCTATCTGGTGCATGTTTTTAATCTTGGAATCAAATACATGCTAGCATAACATGACATACAAAGGGGATAGGTATGCATTTCACAAGGCCCAAAAGCTTGTGAAGTTGATTATATACAACAATGACTAGAGAACAATTTGTGTATTTGCATTTACGAATGAGCTATATATCGTTTTGTATGTGTATAGAGAAAAGCAATGAATCTAGAGGAAGTCCACCAATTGCCTCCCGGTGCTATTTAACAATTCTTCAACTAAGCCGCTAGCATTACAACAAAAAATTACTTGATAGTCTACAAATTTTTAATTAATGGGTCATAGCCAATTAGTAGGCTCACTCCCAATGTTTTAGCAGTAACATGGTATGGAATCTATGGATAAATGCCAATGGTGAATGACATTAGGAGAGGCAGCTCTCTGAGGGCCCAATATAAAATAAAAATTATCAACTAAAATAGGCTAAAGAACTTACCATCTTGTGTGACAAGGGGATAATCCCTCCAACCCATTACATATTCCAATACCCCCTATTTCGAGAGGGAATCAAAGACAATTGCCAATTAAAATGGCCTGGGGATTAACTATCCACAAGTCCCAGGGACTTACTTTGCATACATAAATCACAACATTGGAACCACTGGAAGGAAAAATCGGATAATCACATCTTTCTCGAGTTCCCTCACTTGCCAATATGCACATTTACCCTCCTTTTTCATTCGAAAGATACTAAAAATGATGGATGTAACATCATTTAGAGCAAGAAGAAAGGAGGAGTCAAGACTACTATCACTCAACCAAAAAAACCAGTTGTAAATAATACCCTCTACTTTGATAGCACCTCCACTACTACTTTACTCAACACTTTTGTATCCAAAGCGGCAATGTCATTCAAGGGGTATCAAATGTATTCAAGTTTAGTTCAAATAAAATTCGCCACAACAAGCTACCACTCATGATATAAAATCTGCAAATGTATGGAGGTCTTCATGTATTCATGTTTGGTTCAGATCTCATGATATAAGATTTGCAAATGTATATGTACGAATTTGTAACAAATTTAAAATGTGCACATAGATCCTTTCAATGTAATGTTTCATCTATATTCCTACACTACCACTATCAATCAAACCCCTTATCAACATGTTATCGACAATACAAAAAAGACTTATTCAACAAAAAACCAACCAAATAACTGATGCAACCACCATCTCAAACACGCTGTAACACTAAAACAATTTCCCCCAAATAATTACAAATCACATCAACAACAAAAGTAATTAACTACCCAAAGCGTTATCAATTGTATTCATGTTTAGTGCCAAAACAATTGCCCACAAAAGGCTACCACTCATGATATAAAATCTGCAATTTTTCTGTATTCATGTTTAGTTTAAATAAAATAGTCCACAAAACACTACCTCATGATATAAGATTTGCAAATGTATATTTACGAATTTGTAACAAATTTGAAATGTAGAGATAAAACCTTTAAATGTAATGCTTCATCTATATTCCTACACTTACAAAATCAATTACACCTCTTATCAACATCAACTACAAAAATAATAACTATCCCTCTAAATCAAATAACATATACCGTTCAATGTTCGCATTGCATTATACATATGCAATTGCTAGTATTATTCATTTTATAAGTAATCAAAACAAACAAACAAATTTAAATTTGATTGCAAATTTCATATTTATTCTGAATATTATATTTAAAATTTATTGTAAATTATAATTTATGACAAATTATAAAATTAATAAATATTAGAATTGTATTAATATAATAAACTTATCCTAAATTTATATTTCAATTAAAAAATATTTAGAATACTAATTAATTTATTATTTTGAATTTTCAAATTATATATATATACACATATAATTTTTAAATTTTTGTTTTGATTTGTGCAAAACATCTCAAGACAGATGTCACATTTAACTAAGACCCAAGAAGGCTAGGTATCTCTTCCACAAAAATACCCACAGATCGTACTTGGTCTTCCCCTTCGACATGCTAGAGAAGCACATCTAACTAAAAGATAAGCAGTCATCAAGCCAAGCATGTACCAGCGAAGAAAACCAACTGGACTGAAACCTTATGACTCATGTAGAAACTAAGGTAAAAATAAAAATAAAAACAAGAAAAATTGTAATCAAAACCAGAAGTTAAAGGAAGCCAATGACCGTCTTAGGTGAACCAAAAATAACTATAGTAAAATGAGGAGGAAAGGAAATCCTTACTAAGATGCTAGTTAGCAATTTTAGCATTGTCAATGGCTAGCATGTGTAAAAGCTCATTTGCTATCCAAAGCCTTTCCATTTCAGATTGGTCAAGAGCCCAATTAGCAAGTGCATCTACAACTTTATTGAAACAGCGAGGAGTATGTGAATAAATAATACTATCAAAATGTTTTTAAAGTCATTGAATTTTATAAAGTGCATGATCGGTTCTTAGAAATGCACTGCGAATAGAACTATTGAGTTTCATTATTTTATTCAAGAGAAAAAATATGATTGAATCCCTTGCACATAATTAACATGGATTTTTGAAAAACAGTGATTTTATCCCCATCTTGAAGTCATTTCATTCTAAATTGTTGTTTCCTCATAATTGCAGCCATTTGATTGATTCTAGATTTTTGATATCCATCTCCGGTTGCTACCACTTGTTTCTTCTAAGGATGTAATAACGTTAAAATCTCCTCCAATTAGGATTCTGGAAAGAGCTAAATAATATATTCATCATTCTTCCTCTAATTTTCACCCTCCAAACCACAAGAGAAGTAAATATTAATGAACAAAACTTGTTGATTTGAATGTGTATTTTGTGCAAGTATAACACCCACAAAATCTACTCTAAAATCAAAATAGAAACTAATAATTTCATATTCAAAATTACAAAGGGTTTGTATGGTTAGACATTATTCACCAATAATAGATTTCCCAATTAAGGTTTTTATACGATCTCGCTGAAGTTGGAATTAAATTAATAATTAAATATTATTAATTTACTTTCTAAAAAATAATTATGATTTAAAACGTGTCCCAAGTTTGATTAATTTATTTAATTATCATTCACTAAGATTACTTTATTTTCTAACACAAAAGTTTAATTATTTTGTCTAGCCACTAAGTGGCCCCATTCACCCCATTACCCATGCACTTTTAAATTAAATTTCATTCCCACAAAATACCTCCCACTTAAGTGATGTAGGGTTTAATCTGAGCCATTATATCAAATCTATCCTAGCCATTGGATTTTGGTTTCCCTAAATATCCTTATGGGTTTCTTTGATTTCTATTTTCCCCAAAATCATCCTCATTTGTTCATTTTTGTTTTATGGAAGAGGAGAATGAGGAGAAGCCATGAAAGCAAGAAGTGCAACCATGGAGAAATTTCCTTGGTTCTAGTGTAATGGAGAAATCTTCCTCCATTCTTCTCTTCATAGTTTAGTTTAGACAAGGGTTTTCTATTGTAAGGTTCCTCATTTTCTTATTGTAGAGATTCCACTGTGGATCTGTTTTTTTATTTAATGTAAACATTCTTTGAGTTCAACAATTGGGGAAAAACCTCATTTCATTAAATCTATGAAATTTTACACATTTGGATGCCCATAAGAGGATTTATATGTTTAAACCATTGAGTTTGATCATTTATTAGTTGGTAGTTTCATTTTGAAAGTTTAAAGCTTAGATTTTAATTAAACTCAATCTAGACTTTTCATAGTCATGATTTTTATTTTTCCGTCAAAAGTGACGAAACCGCCACCCTACAGACCGGCGGTCCCGTGATCCCTTCCCTCCTCAGGGGCGGTTCATCAATCATCTTTCTAAGTTGGGCGGTGGTTCTCAAACCGCCGGTCTAGACAAGGCGACGGTTCTATTTCCTTAAAATAGAACCTTAAATTAAGGCATTTTTCAAACAATTTTCTACTTAGGTTGGTGTTTAATGCAATATTAATTTTAATTAAGGTGTCTTCAATTCATTAGTTGATAGATTGACATCATATCTTAGTTTCATAACTTAAAATTACCAAATGCATAGATTTTCCATTCAAACATACAACCTTCAACAATATGAAATGTAAGTCATTTTTTTAAACAAATATACTTTGAGATTTTTTATTTTTTATTTTTAATTAAAAATAAAATATGGTAATGAAAGTTGTAAGAACATCCTTTTGCAATACAAGAACTTCTAATCCATTTTTTCCTCATAGACAATCTTACAAAAAACAATGAAGAACTCAACAATACTTTCTTTCGATAAAGAACTTTCTTTTCCAAGATACATCTATCCTACAACTTTGAATAACATACAAGTGTAGGAGATTTTTATTTCAACCAATGTACAACTTAACTTTGCTTCTTTCACTATAATACTTCAAATTGGAGTAAATGAATGTACAAGATTTCCTTTAAATATACAAGAGTTACAATCTTCCACTCTAAGTGGGAACAATAATATGATTTACAACATGGAGGTTCTCCCAACAAACTCAAAACAAAATTTTATTTCAAGGTCATCTCCAAAATTTTAGTTTTCAACTTGCATCCTTCAACTCTTCAAAACTTGGATCACAATACAAATAAAGGGGTATAGGCGATGCTCTCCACCCAACCTATAATCCAATAAGAGGATAATCCATCCCCTTATTTTCCCCGAGCCCCAACCAAAGAACAATATGGGGTATCATGCAACATTTGACAACTTTTACAAGAGGCTTCCACAACAAGCATTCCATAATAACACAAACAAATAACACATTCAAACAATCCATTCAAACAAATAACAATTTCCGAAACAACCAAAAAGGCCCCGACTAAAACAAGCCAATAAGGTGAAATGGAATATGTGCACCGCCTCTTTTTTTTTTCTCCCAAGTGATGTAGGAGTTCCACCCAAAATCCTCCATGTGCACAACTCAAAACATAAATCAATCCTTATTTCTACACTTGCAAAATGCAAAATATATCCATGTTATCCTTTTCACTCCCCATAGGTGGAACTCAAACTCACACTCCCTCCAAAATGCATGCCTCACATCTCCCTTTTCCCTCCTCAATGGTCCCATAAATCCATCTCCCACACACAACTTAAGGAAAGCTACCCATTTACAAACAACATAACCACAACACTCATACAATATACAAACAAACACCATTTCTACATCAAATACAATAATACAAAGATGCAAAAAGAGGAGATCCTACCTCTCCATCAAGCTTCTAATTCATTTTCTCAAACAAGCCTTGAATCCTTCACCCAAGCTCAATCCAATATGTAACTCCAAAATAAAAACACCAAGTATGAAAACCAAGACCCAATTTCAAAAGTGCAAGAGAAGAAAATAAAACAAGTAACCTAAAATCCATCAAAATCATCCAATAAATAGAAAAGGGATGTGAGGATTATTACGTGGCTCCATGTAAGATTCTACTTTATCATCCCTCCATTCCAACACACAAGTCAACACCAAGTCCAAAGTAATTAAACACAAATGTAAGACTTATGACATGGCCACATGACACTCCAACTTGCACACCATGCTTATAAAAATGAACTTAAATGTGGTAAGTAAAAAGTGCAATTATTTACCCTTTTTACACTAAAAAATGCATTAAAATGGTCAAAAATATGTCCCATACTTCATAAATGGCTTGGTAGGATAGTTTGAGATGTGAGGGAGAATGTTACTTTTGTCCTCAAGTCTCCAAAAGTGGCCAACAAGGAAAAATTCAAATTTGGGAAGGATGGTGGAGTACACACCACCAAAATGCATTTAATTCAATTCACATCATGCAATAAACAAGGACTATCTACCCAATTTATTTCCCACATGTCATATCTTTCCTTTTAATTCAAATTTAAGCTAAACTAGTTAATTAAGACACATTAGCAAGTGTTAATAAAGTGACAATATTTCCCAAATAATTAAACACATGCACAACAAATTAAAACAAACAAAATTAAAGGAAGGAAAACACATTACACCCATGGCCACATAAATGAGGTTACCCCCCATGGGAACCTCCTAACAAAGCATGCAACAACACAACATAATATTATACACAAGTTTTCAAATTTTTTCCATGTTGCACAACACCAAATCCTTCCGTGTGTGGCCCCTTACCACCTTTTGATGTATGTGATAAAATGTCCCTGCAACACAAACATAATACCTCTCTAGCCTTGCGGCCGTATCAACAACATCGAGAATAATATACATATAGAAATCAATAATTGTCATCCAAAATTAGCAATTCTATCATCTATCATCCTACAATTTAATTCGATTTTAACATCCATAACACCATATATATATATATATATATATATATATATATATATATATTACATGTTAGTATAAAATCGAATATCATAATCAACATATATATATATAAATATATACATACATGTCATATATCCATATCTATGCATCATAATCTATTCAAACAAGATATGTTAATTCCAAATGTCTATAGTATCAATCTAATAAGTAATATCATAATAATGAAAATAGTGTTGAAGAGGAGTGGACACTACAACAAGGGTCACTATGATACCCTACACATCCAGAGCATTATCCACCACAATTTCCCTGGGGTTTCATAAAAATGCAATGCGGCACTTAAAAGCTCCTTGAGAACCATTAGACAAAACATATTCCATTGGCCAAAGCTTCTACGGATGAGAGTTCATGCTATTACTAGAGACTTTGGTTTCCTTAATAAATAGGATATGAGGGTTATGAGATATCAACATTCTAATAATTTCCTTACATTTAGAGGGGGCAACCTTTAAGACCCTTGATATCCCAAGAAGTGCACTTCATGTTGAATAGGTTTATATAGCTGAGATACCTATTTTTCCTTGCTTAAAGAGACCGATATTTCATCTTCCATTGGAATGTGGGTGTCATGGATTTGCATCTTGATTTTTTATTAGTGTACATTCTCATTTTTATTTGATGCTTGAATAATGACATTTGGATATGGAATGGAAGGGATATCCATGGAAGAAAAGGAAGAGACTAATGCTCAAAGGGGAATGCCATCCACCTCATTAGCCAAATATGTGCATATTTTCACACTTTTACCTAGTTTATATTTTCTTATAAGACTATCTATCTTTGTGAGCTATTATGGCCAAAATCTGATTCATTGGAGAGTAAGAATTATTGATAATGTGTTTTCCTTGATCTAATGGGGTAGTGTGAGGATATTTTGTAAAATACATTTTAGGAAGTTTAATTTACATTACCAAGTCATCATCATCTACAATCTCATCAACAGAAAGGAAGTGAAATGATTCTCTCACAAGGAAGGCCAAGAATCGGGGTTCTTGGATTTAAGAGTGTGTTTGTTTTTATCATAAAAATCATGTTTATCATGGGTTTCCTTAGGTTTTTCATGCATAGAGATTTTACAATCCTTTTCTGAATTTCTATACTCATTGAAGAGTCTACACCTAATAGAGTGTTCTCTTAATCACCTTATTTATCCGAGACCCGTTCCCCAAATTTAAAAGTAAGCTTTTCAAGGGAGTTGTCTATTCTGGTGATAGGATCACATGACCCCCATAAAAAGACCATAGTATTCCGTACATAATGTCATACATGCAACGCCCATCTATGGGACCCACATCAACCTCCATGTCATCTAGTCATCACAACCCGCCACACGCGATCTTTTCAAGACTCATGTTGGTTTCCAAGGTAGATCCCAAGGTAGATACGAAGGAAGAAAACGATGAGGAAAGGACATGAAATGGTGGTGATGCATCTCTTTGGTTTTCGTTGCCCCATTATATCGATTAAAAAAAAGTAAGCACCAAAACTCGCACCTATTTTCTCGTGAAGATTGATTGTGGGATAATTGACGAGAATCCATGAGAAGGTCCGTTGAGTGAGAATTGGTGATAATTCATAGAACTAAAAAAATATTCAGTGAATGAAACTAGCCGAGGCTATGCAATTTTAAGATTTTAATATTGTTCTAGATAGACATTTTTCTAATTTTCTTTTTTATAGAGCAATTGTGTGTGAAGTATTTATTTTTCTCGTATTTATCATATTTAAGAAAGTAATTAAGATGATAAAAAATTTAAGGATAATCTAAAACTTATCTAATATGTGATTAAAGGATCTCGCAAGGCATAAAAGACTCTATTTACATGTTAGACGATGTTGTTGAGGAGGCATATAGAATTATGTGTAGGAATTTCGTGTTTCTATAAAAATATACTTGTCATCATTAAAATAAAATGCTAAGCACTAAATAATTGTTGGGGTAAACCTAAAGCAGTTGAAGGACCTGCTTCAGGGAGCATATAGAATTTTGTGAAAGAATTGTGCATTTCTAGAAGTCAATGTACTTGTTTTCACTTGAATAATGGGAAATTCGTGACACCTAGGTCTAGATGTTAAGTTATTAACCCATATGCCAAAGAATTTGATGGGTTAAAACATGCATTTTTAAACAAGAACATAAGACATGGCTACCATAAACGAGAAATATAAAATGCAGACACCTTTAAAAAAGGGGTACCTTATAAGTAGATGAACCAACTTGTTACTAATGTTAAAATATCATGAAACAACGAGCATTAAAAGGATACATTTTTCACTATGCAATGCCAAAATTGGCCTAAGAATGTGGCTGGAAAAGACCCCGCAATAATCCTCCCATCATTTCCACTCTATATAAAAAAGTGAAAAATATATGGATTTTGGTAAGATACCAAATGCTCCGAACAAAATGCATCCTTTTTTTCATATACACACAAACATGACAACCTATGTATACCAAAAAATTTGACTACCATTATCCTATTACTGCATTTGTGTCGTTTGTTACATATGCACAAACGTGATAGCATGTGTATAAAGAAAATTTTGACTACCACTATCCTATTACATTGTTTGTTTTATTTATCACATACACACAAACATGACATCCTATGTGTACCATATATTTTGACTACCCGTATCCTATTACGGTGTTTTTGACGTTCTTCACATACACATAAACATGACAACCTCTATGTTCAAGATATTTTGACTAGCAAGATCATATTACGATGTTTGTGTCATTTTTCACATACACACAAACATGACAACCCGTATATACCACATATTTTGACTACCAATATCCTATTATAGTGTTTACGTCATTTATCACTTATGCATAAATGTGATACTCGATGTATACCAAATATTTTGAATACTAGTATCCTATTATAGTGTTTGCATCATTTGTCACATACACACAAATGTGACATCCCTGTCTATACCTTACATTCTTACTACGAGTATCCTATGATGTTGTTTGCATCATTTGTAACATATAAAAAATGTAACAACCCGTGTATACCACAAATTTTGACTACCAAAGATCCTATTATAGTGTTTGTGTCATTTGTCACATACGTAAAAACATGACAACTCGTGTATACAATTTTTTTACTATCAATATCATTTTATGGTGATTGCATTGTTTATCATCATACACATAAAATGTGACAACCTCGTGTATATCATACTTTTTACTACCAAGTATCCTATTACATTGATTATGTCATTTGTCACATATGCACAATCATGACACCCTATGTATACCACATATTTTGACTACTAGTATCCTATTATTGTGTTTGTTACATAAGGAAAAATGTGATACCCTCTATATACCATAGATTTCGATCACCGATATCCTATTACATTGTTTATGTCATTTTTCATAGATGCACCAAGGTGAAAACCATTATATACCATATATTATGAGTACAAGTATCCTATTACATTGTTCGTTTCATTTGACAAATACGCACAATTGTGACAAGTTGTGTATACCAAATATTATGAATATCAATATCCTATAACATTGTTTGTGTCATTTGTCACATACGTACAAACATGACATCCTATGTATACCATAAATTTTGAATACCAGGATTTGATTATAGTGTTTTAGTTATTTGTCACATACACACAAATGTGACAACTGTGTATACCATAGATTTTGACAACCAATATCCTATTATGGTGTTTGGGTCATTTTTCGATAGACACAAATGTGACACCTTGTGTATACCATAGATTTTTACTATGAGTATTCTATTGTGTTGTTTGAGTCATTTTTCACATACGCGAAACAAAATAACTGTGTATACCATTAATTTTGACTACTAGTATCCTATTATGGTGTTTGTGTCATTTTTCACATATGCAAAATGTGACATCCTGTGTATATAACAAATTGACTATTAATATCATATTACAATGTTTGCACTCTTTCTCACATTAAAATAAAACTTATATCCTTTGTATACCACATATTTGGACTAGAAGTACCATATTACGATGTTTTTGTTCTTTGTGACATACGCACAAACGTGAAAACCTTTTTATACCACAGATTTTTGTTATAGTATCCTATTACACTATTTGTGTCATTTGTCACATACGTAAAAACAAGACAACCCTATACCACAAATTTTTACTATCATTATCATGTTATGATGTTTGTGTTGTTTATCACATACGCACAAACGTGACAACCTCTCGTATACCACAAATTTTGAAAACCAGTGTTCTATTACACTGCTTTGTTTATCACATACGCACAAATGTGACAACCTATGTATACCACATATTTGGACTACCAAGATCTTATTAGGGTGTTTATGTCTTTGTCACATACACACAAATGTGACAACATGTGTATAACATAGATTTTGACTATCAAGTATTATCTTATGGTGTTTGTGTCACTTTTCACATACGTACAAACATGACATCCTATATATAACATAGATTTTGACTACCGGTATCCTATTACGATGTTTGCATCATTTTTCACATACACACAAATGTGACAACCTGTATACTAGATATTTTAACTACCACTATCCTATTACGGTGTTTGTGTCATTTTTCGTGTACGCACAAACATGATAGCCTTATGTATACTGTAAAATTTACTACTAGTATCCTATTACAAGAGTTTTCATCATTTATCAACATACGCAAAAACATAATATCCTATGTATTCCACATATTTTGACTACATAGTATCCTATTATCCTATTAACGTGTTTGTGTCAATTTCACATACACACAAATGTCAAATCCTTTGTATAACACATATTTTGACTACCAAGATCCTCTTATGTTGTTTGGTGTCATTTTTCACATATGCTAAAAATGAAAGCCTTTGTATAACAAACAATTTCACTGCTAGTATTTTATTATGGTGTTTGAGTTTCTTGTCAAATACTCACAAAAAATGACATCCGGTGTATACCATAGTATTTCACTTCTAATATCGTATCCAATGAAAGCATTAATTTATTAGTTTATAGGATACTTTATTCATGGTTTTAATTTTAACTACAGATTGAGTTATATTATTCTTGCTCCAAACTACTAACAATTTGTGTGCAACTTCCTATGTTTACCAAAGATAAACAATAGTCTAAAACTACTAACCCTTTGTTTTGTAGGATGATCGGTCCAAGACTTTTGGGTTTATAAGTCAAATTACTAAGCTTTGTTTTCCAAGGCCTCCTCTTGAAGACCCAATCATAAAATATTTATAGTTTAATTTTATTATCTTGCATCATTATTTGTTTATCCCTAAGATGAAACCATGTATTATCTCCTCTCTCTTCTTAGGACACTCTCAAGGATCAGAAGTAGCTAGCATTCCCCATTATTTTTATATGGGAAATGTGACGTTGAAGTGACATCCAAACACTTGCCATAGTCCTAGGAGACTCATGAAAATGGAATTAACCTCCATCCAAATAAACAAACCCCGTGGTCCGATGGGGTATATAAATTGTTAGAGATATGCCGTTATTGGCTAAGCACTTGCTTGTTTTAAGAGCGACGTGAAGTGAAGGGATTCCATGTCATAATACCTAGGCCTCGAAAAACATCCTGGTAACATGGAATCTTCCCACGTGTACCACAATTTATATCGTGTACTCCCGTAGTGTGACCATATATCCTATTCTAAGAAACCTTTTGACCACATATCAAATTATTGTCCAAGGATTCCACACTTCTAAAGATCACTCGATATCCAACCCCACATCGACCCATAGGTGGTGAGCCAAGAGTTACACCACCTCGGTGTGTGCTATTGAAAGTAGGAAATTTCTTGATTGTAATCCGACTTGACTAGTTAGGGTGTTTATTGCATGTTTGTTTCTTTCTTATGAACACCCTTAACCATCATATCACCTTAAAATTTTAATCAATCAAACATCATCATAATCAACCATCCTTAATCAAAAATACTAACCCAAATCTCATCACCATCCTTAATCAACCAACCTAATGCAATCATGACATCCTGTGTATACCACAATTTTTACTACCAAATTCCTATTATGGTGTTTCTCTCATTTGTAACATATGCACAAACATGAAAGCATATGTATACCACATATTTTAACTACCAAGTATCCTCTTACACTCTTTGCATCATTTATCACATACTCACAAATATGACATCTCGTGTATACCACATATTTTGACTACCAGTATCCTATTATTATGTTTGCATCATTTTTCACATATGTACAAAAATGACAACCTGTGTATACCATAGATTTTAGTATCGTATCCTATTATGTTTTTCTTCATTTTTTTCGCATATACACCAACATTGACAATTATGTGTAATACCATGCATTCATCATCAAAGCATTCATCCTAATGAATCAAAGTCAAAGAAGTAATCACTCTTACCCTTTTGTCCAAATTGCCCCTTAAATTCCCTTCACTAGATTTCTAGCTTCAACAAAAACTTATTTCTTCTTACCTTCAATATCTCCTTTGAATTCCTAGAACCCTATCACATCACCTCAACCAACCTTAAACTTGACTCAAAGTACTCAAAAACTCCAAACTTCACTTCTTGTCAAAACTGCCTACTAGATGCCCTTAAGACAATCATTCTTGCATGCTCCATAGTTGGATACATCTATAACTAAAAAAATAATAGATAACTCCTTCCAAGTCTCTTTAACATCCCCATGGTTTTTCAAAAAAATCAAAACCCTACTATGGGTGAGTGCGCAGAAGTTGGTGGAAAAAAAGGGGTCATAAGTGGATGTCATATTGCAAAAAATAGTGAAATATCAACTTGTAGGGATTATTAGCAATATGCGTACTCAAAATTATAACAATGTATATAAATATGAATCATAGCATCTAGAATCTAGTTTCTAAACTACTAAATTTTTGTAAAAATAGACAAGTTTAACTATATTAAACACTCAAAATTATATGACATTGGGATTTTTTTGGAAAAACCTATAAGATTTTAGTCCATTTTCCCACAATTTGGATGACCAAATGTTGTTATTCTTTTCTTTGGTGAAACCTTATATGTCATCGTCTATCTTGGGATGGATTTTATTTTGTATTTTTTCAAGAAATTTTTTTATGACTTTTTCCATGAAAGTGGTCTGAATTTTTTTAAGAAACTAGAGCACTTTCCATTTGCCTACCATAACTATATCAAAAAATATCAAAATCAAATATATATATTTTTAACGTGTATAGAATTTTGCTATGATTGGCATGGTATAGGTTTTATCACATTTTGATAAGAGAAACAAAAGTTGAAGTCTTAATCATAGACATGAACATTTGTGGGAAAAAATGTCTTAAATACCTACTATTAGTAAAAAATTACAAAATGATATTCATCTACTTCTATTCACTCTTAAAATCAATATTTCTAAGAAGCTAATAGTCTTCCCTACGCGATGTCACCATTTTTGTGAGATGTTTTCAATTTTTCATCATGGTTCAAATCATGAAGAGAAAATTTTAATTTTTGACCTTTTACATGCCATAATGACCTCACGTAGCTTTGGTTGGGAAAAATAAAGATTTCATAACCCTTAAGGGTCCGATTTGATGATACAAATAGAACCGTGGTCATGGTTTATAAATTGCAATCTCGGTTTATAAACCGCGATCACGATGCTTATTATGAGAACCATGATCATGATTTATAAAGTGCAATCATGGTTAGTAAATAATATTTACAAGCATCCCAATGTTTGAATTACCATGTGTTTTTTATTGTTTTACATTCTTTTACGAATTATTGTGAAATTTTGTCACTTTCTGCATGTTTTTCTTATCACCGGAAGAAAACATCATGGGAGACAAGAAAAAAAGTCAAAAAAGGAAGTCAATAAGTAAAAAAACACCAGACAAATTAGAGTCAACAAGATTGTAAAATGTTGAGCGAATATGGAATCTTTATGAATCAAGAAGAGGTTCATCTTAAACCCCTACTATTGTAAGCAATGAGAAACCACATAATGTTTCTATTGTCAATGTTGAAGATGAATTAAATACTCGTGATGAAGATGTTTTTACCATCAATGTTGAAGAAGAATTAAATACTTGTGATGTAGCTGATGTTGAAATTGAAGGAGACAATGAAAATGTGAATTAGGAAAATTAGGTTGAAACAGACAATTTTTTTTACAAAAACATCTCCTAGGATTCTACGTAAGAAACCTAATTATTTTATTGAAATTGATGATAACATTTTGAAACCAATTTCGACAAACTTTCTAAATGGAAAATCATAAGAAAAGCCACTGAAATTTAGATAATTATTTTTACATATTAAATGATTTCCAAATATGCCATTTGTTGGTTAGTTTGATGAAATTGATTAAAATGAGACGTATATTAACCTTAGGATTGACAACATCTAATATACGTGGTCAAACCTCTACAATTTTGAAAACCTTCATGATGCATATCACAATGTTGGTGTTAAGATATGCACAAGGGATAGTAATTTTGTGTGTTGTGTACTTGCTACTAGTGTTGTAAGTGAATAAACAAGAAAACAACGTTTGATTACAAAAACATGATGAATGTTGAAAGTTAATCAAAAAATATAATGAAAGTGATTGAAATATGTAATATCCTTCAATCACTCAATAACACCAATTTTTTGGCATTTTCTACTAGAGCACCCGTAAGGACAAAGATGTATCTCGATTCTATAAGATAAGTTGTAATTCAATTTTTCATTATAACACTAGAGTTTCACTTAATACAAAGATGTTGTAAAACATCCAAAGAATTTCTTAGATATGACTCAAACTCAATTTTTCATAAGTTTGAACAAGAGCATCTAGAAATTAAAATTAGTCAATTTTTTTGTGAAATGGTGAAACCATTCTATATGAAAATCAATCACACTTGCACCACTTAATGTTGTAGGCAACATGTTGAATTTTCAATGCATTATGCAAATATTTCGTATTCATTCTAATTTTCATTCGAAACTATGTTATCGAATGTGGTGTTCAAACTCCACCAATATCTTCTAGGAATTTCATTCCTATGATATTTTGTGAAAGATAAGTTGGACAATTGTTTTATACTCGGATTGCTTAGATGGAAGTTGTGGTACATGCGGCAAATTACCTAAATTGGAAAGTTACATCCATGAGAAATTTGTAGGTGTAATAAGACGTAATTTAGTTTATTTTAAAAATATAAATCAATACCATACCAGTTGAAAGATGAAAATGATTCTAAACGGTGTGAGCTAGTTACAAACCATATGCCTATTTTTAAATTTATGAGAAAATTTAAGGATGAAATTGTTTATGAGTATGCTAGGCATACACACAAAGCTTGATGGTTGGATGAATAGTTCAAGATATGAAAGGAGAAATTTTCTATTGGTATTATTATTTTAGTGATCGATTTTATAGAGAATTACACATTGCAACCATAAATGGAGGTTCAATCGCAATTTGCAACTCGGATAGGTTTCCGTTTTTGTGCATATATCATTTATAAATTCTCCGAGATAGTACAAAGAATGATTGATTTTTTTGAGTACCACATTTATATCGTGATCATCATACTCATTCTACTAAATTTTTGTAAGGGTGTTTCCAACTATTTTTTAGAAATTTGTCTGATTGGAACATATGCTTCAATCAACATTATATATGGTCAAATAATTGCACATCTTAGTTTAATAATGCATAAATGGTTTATTGGATGAGAAGGATACATGTCAAGATGGGTGTGGAACATATTTTCAGTTTCACAAAGGCTTGACATTGAAAAGGAGAGCATGACGGCATAGGGGCATGTGTGAAAAGAGATCTTGTATGAGAATTGTTGAAGTACACATATGGTGTTGAATTGAAAGATGTAAAAGTATAGTGGAATGGTGTATTGACAACATGGCCTCGAGGTTCTCTAGAAAATTACAAAGTTCGTAAATATTTTTTGTTGATCTAGGAAAAATGAATTGATAACTATGATGGTTATATGACACTTACGGGTCTAGTGATATGCACTCATTTTTATCTTAGACTCTACTTCGTGGGCCACATGGAAAAAAAATTAGTGTGTTTTTTTGCATCTTGTATCAAGTTTTTACTACTGAGTGTGATTCACAAGAATGAGTAGATGGATGGTTTTGGTATCCAAATTCATTCTCCTTTTCATGCCATGCAAAGCAACACAGATTCGACAGGGAGCTTAGAGGTAGATAGATCATAATGTGTGTCATTTTGTAGCTAGGGATGAGATCTAACTGACCCTTTGTTACTCAAATTTTTGGAGAGATGGATAACACCTTTAAGAGGATTTGACATGTCCTCACTGCTTTAGGTCATGCCTCTTCGACCAGGGTGAGAGAACCCTTAGTGTAACCTTTGTTTAACGAAGGAGATGGAGATATCCTTCTTTTGCAAAAATTCTATGAAGAGAACCTTGGGAAAATACGGTCAATGCTCCATGATTTAACTCTTAAGAGTTGTCACTTCTAAACGATGGAGATATTTTCAACACAAGGCTAAGGTTACTAAAGACATTAAGAAATCTTGATTGTTCTACATATTTTTGCAAGTAGATTTTGTTCCTTTGTTGATACACAGGAAAACAAGGGTAGTTCAGGGTGGATCAATGGTTTTTAAATGATTTTTGTGGGAGATGAAGTAGGATAAAGTTGATTATACTTGATCTTTGGAGGGTGTGCTTGAATTCATAATAATGAACAACTTCACAACATAAAGCTTAAACACTAAAATTCAAGACGACTCCTTCAACCTTTATCAACAAATGACAAAGTTGTGCTTCCGAGATGGAGGCCCAAATCCATTAGACTATCATAGGATGAGATCGTTTTCACTTAATATTTGAGACTCTAAATGAAAGAAAATATTTGCATTCTCAAATTGGAAGACTTAATTAAACACTAAATTTTTTGATTAATCACACCTAAGGTACACCCGAAGACTTACTGTACAACCTTTATCAAAAATCAAATGAAGAAAATAACAGTGAATTGATTTTAAATTTGTTTATCTCATCTACGAGATGAAGGATATTCTTGAAAGGAATATTGCAAATACCATTTAGAAATTATCAAAATCCAGTGGTTCATTTTAAGAGACCTCTTGGATGAGATCCTGTGAATGATTTCAAAAAAATTTAGTGTAAGATTTTGCAATAGGAATGAAAGAAAATATTTGCACACATTCTAAAAATAAAACGTGCATCAGCCGAGTCTTTTCTCATGTGTTTATACATTTTTTTACGCACACAACAAAATCTCCCATCGCTCTTTTGTACCTCCTCACGCATCAATTCCATCAATTTTTTCGCACGACAAAAAATCTCCCCATCGTCACGACACAAAATTGTCGTCGCACATCCGCTGCTCTTTGTCGTGTAAAATTAGTATCTGCGCTATGCCAATATCTTTTGTACCTCCTTGTCACGATCAGATTAGACACAAATTAGTACCAAAATTGCTTAGATTCATTATCTGTCATCCGCAGGGAAAGCTTCTCATCAGTAATCTCCCGCATCAACAAACTCTTTGTTGCTTGTTAATGGCTATACATGTATAAATAACTTCCGACATGATAGAAAAATAACCCTCATTGAAGAAAATAATGTAATCATGGCTTTGGTCTCTCAATGAGGTCTCGAGAAGAATTTTTGACTATCCTATCAATTTTTTTCTCAAGAATTAAAACTCACCATTTGCGTCCAGAGTATTCTCATTTCATTTATACATTTTTTCCCACTCAAATTTCCCCCAAAATAGAAGAATATTCGAGGTACCTTTTAATCTTGTTACCAATTTGTTTAGGTGAAGCCGACCCCTAAAAAAAAATTAAAGTGTAATTTTTAGGTGAACAGGTCGACATTTAACAAATTCACCTCCAAAATCATCAAAAATGGACCATTCACCATTGTGAATTGATAACATTTTCCTACTTGGGGACCAATTGTGAATTTGACTAATGACTAGGATGCCATGCCACAACTTTTCGAGAGTCCCTTTAATCATTCTAATTCTTCCATGTGAGAAATCCCGTTTTAATCATTTTTTGGATCCTCTGCATAGTTGGACTTGATAGGTCATCCATTTTTTCTCTCGAGGCAATGCCTTTTTTTTACCTTTTACGCCTGCACTTTCATCATTTCATCCTTTTCCCTCCTTTTACTCTTAAATTTCAATCAGAACTTCTCGGATTTGGCATTTTACATTTTTGCATGAGCCTAAACAAAAATCCACTTCAAAAGTACTTGATTTATGAATTGAGCTCTCAAATTGATTCAATTGAACTTTGCAAACCAAAACGACATAAATTTGCCAAAACTTTGATGAAGAATGATGCAAAAAATGCATCTCCAAACATCCTAGAGCTTCAATGGTGAAAATCAAATGAAATGCACAATACCACTACCATTGATCTTGCCTTTCAACTTTTAATCTGAGCCCTCCACATTGCAAAATGTGATTGGAAATGGGCCTGGGAGCACTTTTTGACATTTTATAACTTTTGGGAAAAAGTAAAATTTTGACATTTTTCTCCACCCCTCCGCCCTTAGAAAACGGGCTTGACATGTGTCCCAATGTGGGTCCCAGAGGAACCACGACTCGATTATGCTATTTTACCTCATTTTGGAAAAAGGAAAATTTTCCAAATTTTCCCCGCAGCTTCACCCTTCTACCTTTAGCTTCTATGTGGGTTCCAGTGGACCTGCGCTTCATTTTTTCACTTTATACTTATTTTCCAAAAAGGAAAAAATTCCACATTTTCCCCACAGGCCCGCACCTTTGTTTTTAACTATTCAATGTTGGCATTAATTTCTTATCAAGGCCATGCTTCAACTTACAATTTTATCTCTTTTACAAAAGGTAAAAAACCTCAAATAACCTCGAAGCTCCATTTCTCGATTTCCCTACCTCGCCACGTCTTTCAACGATGCATTTTAAGATGGTCCCAAAAAGAAGAGACCTTAAACAAGTGTGGGCTTCAACACGTGTCTCATTCTAGCAGAGTTTGTTATAAAAGTTTAAGGTTCAAAGCGAGAAGGCACTATATGTCTAAGGTCCGAGACAGTCTCCTTCATCCATTGAAAAGTCCAAGCAAAAGGTAGAGTGAGGAAGCCTCCAATTTTCCTCTTGGCTCTTCTTCAAAATAAAACTTAGGGATGGTCCCCAAACATGGGCAGATCCCTCCATATGTCCCAAGCCCTTTAAGAAGTTTCTTGAAAATTCTAAGGGAAGGGAAGGCCCAACGGAAACATCCACATGTATTTATGGCACAACTTCAAGATAGTGCCCAAGAGTGGAGACCCTGAACGAGCATGGGCTCACCATGTGTCCCAGGCCTTAAAAGTTTCTTTGAAGAGTTTAAGTATAAATTGAGCCTACGAAAGCCTCCACCTATCCCCTTATCACAATTTTTAAGGTGGGACCCTGAGACGGATCCTCAAATGAGCACTAGCCCACCACGTGTCCATGGCTCGCCAAAATCTTTATTGGCTACATGAAAAATTTGTCTAAGTCCAAGAAAAGTAGTGGAATCCTCCACGTGTCCCCCGGCGCAACTCCAAGGCCAAACCAAAAGGTGAATTTTCAAATGAGCGTCGTTCCTCCACGTGGACAAGTTTTGGGTTGAAGCAAGCCATAGATTTTTTAGAGTGCCCTGCCAAGCCACATCCAACAAAAAAGGGCCACATTTCCACTGATGCAAAGATGTAAATTTGACGGGGAAAACTCACCCATCAAACCGTAAAAATGCAAGAAAACCACCATTTGAGCCCGGAGATGAATTTTTCTTCAAGGAAAGAGAATTTGAGATGTTATAAGTTTCAAACATGATCCTTTGAGCTACATCCAATATTTTTTCCTCAAGTATTTGGGAAAAAAATGATAGGGACAACAAAATGTGATTGCGAAAAATGGAAGGAAAGGAACAACTTGAGTTTTACGCCCAATTTATAGACTCCTTCAGATGGACAGAGAAAAAAAAAAAAATTATGGACTTTAAGTGATCCTCGTCACAAGAAGGGATTGATCATGGCAACCAAATGGAGGACAGAGTCTTCAAGCACCAACATAGGGAGATAGAAAACATGACAGAGGCTGCAAACTAAGGAATTTCAATGACAAACGGGGTAAGACTAATTTGAGCACCAACATTGGCTCCAAATCGGGGATGGGCACTCCCGGTGAGTGTCACAAGAAAAATAGTAGACCAAGTTCCAAAAATAGACCATTGGGCAATGGAGTCAAAGAATAAGTTTGCATTGTAGAACAACCATAACCATCCTCCAAAAATGAACCAAGAAACCAGGAAAACCAGAAACCAACAAAAAAAAAAAAGTAGAATGAAAACAAAGAACGTACACTTTGTATGAAATGGAGTATACCTTGATTCTAAGAAATAAATCAAGAAAATGCTTCAAATGCTTTCCATTTTGGATATGACCATGCTAAGCAGTTTTGATATATTTTTAACAACTAGTCATATGATTGCCTCTCTTTTCCATCCAAGTCGCTATCTGAACACATTTCTTCAGGCTTATCCTTTGTGCTTGGGTCAATTTTTCTAACATCTTTCGAGGTTGCATCAAACATCAAAGTCTCAGGAAAATCATCCTACTCATGATACCTACATTGATCAATTTCATATTCCTTGAAAGCAACATAACTCACGAGTTATCAATATCAATATCTGCATGTAATACTTCATAAGAAGCATTTTTGGGGTCCTCAATAAGATATAACATCTTCTTTTCACTAGGTAACTTCACAAGGTTTCCCTCAATTGGTATGGTGGCATAAGACATGTCCATCTGAAAATTTCCACCAACACTTGTAGCCCACTTTCTTGATAACAACATGCCCTATTTGGTAGGGCAATCAATGAAAACAACATCAAGTTTCAAGTTCTTACCCGGATAAGCTGCAAGTTGTACCACTAAACCTTTTACACATCCTACAATAGGCACCTCTCTAGAATCCATTTCAGTACACTTTCCATAAGCTGTTATCACTTTAATGTTCAATTCATTCATGAATTTTAGAGGCATTTAACATTACATGATCTCTGGAATCAAACATACAATTGTGCATTAGTTTATCTTTAATAATCGTGTTGTAAAAACTGGATCAATAATTAATTGAGACTAAACCAAAGATGTTCCCAAGTAAACTTCAAGTGGCTCACCTGGTTCCTCCATTTTTTCAACTCAAAATTGTAGGAGGAGTTTCAACATTTCTTCCTTAGGTGATTTTTTTTTCTTGTAAACCCCAAATATTCAAATGCTATGTTACTATGCTTAGGGATTCTAAGCAAATCAACAATAGGAACAAAAATCTTGATCTGACTCAATATTTGGGCTATGTCATAAGGAACATATTTGGGTAATACAGGTGTTTGGAGGGAGGTTTACAAATTCATCGATGGAAGAGGATTTTTACAATCCCGAGCATAGGGAGGGACACAAGTTCTAATTGATACAACAAGGCATTTTCCATCCGGATCTTTCTTTGGAGTCTCTTTTGGGATACTAGTAAGCATTAGAATTTTTGGTTTGCCTTGAGGCCCCCCCCTTTGGCAATCCTACTCCTTGTATAATAATCCTTTTCATGGCCAACCACATCATTCATTAAAAATTTCATATCCTCCTCAGAAGGTATCCATCCATCATACTTCTCAATCATTAGAGATCTTAGGTACTCAAAATCATTATTAAGAAGTTCAAAGGCTTGCACCATATCAATTTCAGAAGTATGAGTGGGAGGAAGAGGTAATACCTGGTGAATGCAATCCCATAAATCTTTAGTAGTTTTGGCACTCATCAGCTCAGTTGAGGTTTCTCCCTGCTATGAACTCATAGAGGAATCCACCATGCATGCATCATCATTAGTGTTATCATCATCATCAACTTCTTCAAATTTCTCATCTACTTCACATGGTGGGTGGGGTAAGAAGCATTTTTCACACCAATCCATTTGATTTGTCTCTTCAATAACAAATTTGGCATTTAGAGGATCAGGCACTACTCTATTCTCCCTAGCTTGGGGTTTTCTAACTCCCACAGTCCTTTACCTTTGTCATCGACCTTTGATCATTTCTAGGATGATTCCTAAGTCTGCCTTGTCCTTTTTCCTATCTTGACCTTGAGGACATTGTCAAATTCCTTTTTTTTCCTGCAATCTTGTAAGAGATTTCATTGATAGCCTAACCAAATTCCTTACAACTTCCTCATGATCCACTACCTTACTTGATTGAGGCTTATCGGGGTTCACGGTTTAACACCCTCCCTCTTAGGAGGTTTTCCAACTGCTTTGATGTTGTTCTCAATTTGTAGAGCCATGGTAAATGCCTACCTCAAAGTCCCATGGTTCTTATCCCTCAAATAGTAGGCAACTTTCATATCAAATGCATTTGTATACTTTATTAAACATGATTCATCACATGGCCTCAAGTTAATAGAAAGTCTTCTTAATTTTTTGTTAAATCTAGTGTTGAAATCATGCACTGATTCATTAGGATTCTTTTTTATATTTTCAAACTCTAACAAAAGAAACCTAGGGTTTGATTTATAACCATACTGCATTCTAAAGGCATTCTTCATCTTTTTCCAGGAGTCAATGGAATTATCGTGACAGAGATTTATACCACTCCCTTGCATCTTCTTCTAAAGTATGAATAAATAATTTAATGTATACTCTTCAAAATCTATTTCAAAATCATCCATCATATTGATAAAGAGTTTTAAGTGTTGATCAACATTATTCCATTATTTCTTACATCCTTTGGCACAACTTTTGGATAGCCATCCATACCTCTAAAACTGATGGGACCAAAAGTATTAATGGTAAATGGAGGTATAGGTGGAGGCTAAGCCATATTATTTTGGGAGGTGATCTTATTGGGGAAACATAATGATGAGGAGTGAGGGTCTCGAGTGGTACAAGGATACAATTTTTATAATGAATGCCCTCTAAAGGCTCTCTGTCTCTTGGAAAAATTTATTAGATTTTGAAAATACAAGGGAAGATTGAGAAGCAAATGTTTCAAATACAAATGATGGACCCTCTTTAGATGGAGAATTTAGTTCAACAAAGAGGCTACCTGATTCAGAAGCACTTGAGGAAGTACTCCAATTTTAATCACATGATGATTAGTTTAACCAATAAAGATATCCTTTCTTGATTCTTTATCTCTAACAACCTTCCAAATTCTTCTTCCTTCGAGTTAGACTTTCTTGGCTCCTGAAACAACCTTCTACTAGGGTCCTTGGGGAAGAAAGATATTCTTCCTTCCACTTTGCAGATATTAGTGACAAATATTTCTTGATATATGTTTAAGACATTGGTATTTATAAAGAATTTAAATAGTACGGAGTCACCACTAAGGATTTTCACCTTAGTTTGTGCAAATGCACTATGAAAGACCTATCAAATGTTTGTCAATACTAGATTCATGCAAAGCTTACAAGATCTTCTCTTCTTTTACCCAAATTTATCAATGATGATACAAATCCTAGTACAATAACTGTATAAGCTAGAAATATTGCACTCAAAACTCACAACTTTGAACAATTCTTACAGATCTGAGAAAATAATGACGTTTTAGCAATGTATTTATACTTTAAAATATGTAAAAAGCATTACTAGGGTCTGTACGCATACACCTTTGTTCAAATACTTCAAATATTCCCTAGCAAAGATCACCACAGTGTCGTTGATGAGCCAAATGGGTACGAATCGCGGCATAAATAAACAAATCAATCTCGCAACACAAATCGGTTCCCAACAATGTAAATTAGTTCCTCGGCAATGGCGCCAAGAGTGTTGTTGACGGCCAAATGGATACGAACTGGAAACAAATCAACAAATCTATCTCGGTGTTATCAACTAATTTTGAGTTCACAAAATTAGTAAACATGAGTGTTATCTCTCGAAAGTGCACCTGGCAGAGAGATGGCAGCAGGTGTTCTAAGTCTACAAAGATATCTCTCTCTCGTAGATACAATGGGGACACCTCAGGTCTGTGGGTATACCTATTTTGAGGTGAACCTCATGGGGTTAAAAGGTCGGTTCCTTATTGGTGTTCACTAGACTGCTTTTTGGAGTTTTAGGGTTAGGAAGTGACTGAAAATGAAATAATTACTAAGGTGATACACCAAATTTGAATAAATAACTTGACTTGAGTGGAATACACAACTGACTTGTGAAGAATTCTTTGTGTGCATGAACCAATTTGTACTTTCTGCAGAATGTAAGGGAAAAAACACTTAATTTGTACTAAGGGAAAATCACAATAGTACTAGTAAGCTAACATGCACAATGAAATTTAGCAGAAAATAGTAGATCTGCAGCAGGGTAAAGTGACTAATTAGGGAATATTGATTCACAAGATTAATACTGGCATACACAAGACTATAGAATAACTTGGAAAGGCAAGAGTAATTCAACACTCAGAGGGTAAAACTGGCAGAAATTGCTTCAGTACTCATATCAAAATTTCTTCTCATAAAAACTCTTAAAAATCCCCCACGTGCTTTGCAAGAGCACACAATATATAGCAAAAGTTCACCCCCTTCCTAAAAATAGCTTAAAATTTGTACTCGCCCATGCATCCTAATTTTACCCTTTATTTAATAATAAATAAAGGAATAAAATAATACAAACTAAAGCATGTGATAAAAATAGGCATTATCAGCCTTAGATACAATATAGTCAAATTGAAGTTGACTATTCTATTTTTAAGAAAGAAAGGTGAACAATTGCTAATTTTAAAATTTGTTTGCTAGGTCTCTTCTCTTTGCACATGCAAGTTTTTCATCTTCTTTGTTCTTTCATGTTGTGAAGGCATGCAAAAATCATCTCCTGTATAGGAAAAAGGATGCAACCTTAGCCATATTTGCAAAAATAAAGTGAAGTGGGGACCACCTCCAAGGTATACATGTTTTCTGATTTCCTTCATTGATCTGGATAGTCACAAAAGTGACATTTGCAAATTTGTTTGAAAACCCCATGTGGGGACCACCTTTGGTTTGGAATGCTGCCACATTGTAGATTTTAGCATGTATAAAAAATTAAGGGGTTTACCCTTTTGGCTAGCCCACCATGCATAATTGGTTTGCCACCTTTGGGCCTTGGCATGTAATACCACTTTTCACCTTTTCGGTGATCATGGCATATGATATTATTTGTTTGATTTTTTTTTGTGGCGTGGACTATAGTTTAGACTTTACAAAGTCTTGGCAATTGATTATGTTGACCATCCACGTGGGCTGGCCCTTCTCCACGATGACTCACCCTTCACTTAACCTTAGTCTATGGAACCCGACCATGGGGTTTTAACTTGGATTTTGTGAAGCATTTTGGGACCCTTGATTTGTGCTTTGGTATTTTCTCCACCAGTAGATCTTCTAACCCTGATTAGGTTTCTGGCTTGAGAAATTAATGCGGTCAGGTGGCATTTAATTGGGCCTTATCACCTAGGACCTTGTGAGGAACGACCACCGTTTCATCTTCCACTTGGCGTTTGATGGGTCATTGATCTCAACCATGAGTTAGGGTTTGGAACCCTAGTTTCAATGCGAAGTTTATACCTTCAAGCTTGGAATTTGGTCATTTCATTTGCATCTTCACTCTGCGGGTGAAGCCCTGGCAAAATTTTTACCGCTCTATGATTTTTCGATGAATGCTTGGAGACTTGGTGGTTTTCGAGCTTGCATTTTGTTTCTGAACTCTCGATGCCATTATTGCTCAACTGTTGCACGTATTTTCTAAAGAATCTCAAAGGTATTTTTGTTGTTTTTTGGTTCTATGTTTGGTTTCCCTCCTGTATATGATTTGGAGATCATTTATCATTAAACTACGTTGTTGTTCCTCATAGATTGATAAATCTTTGTTTAACATCTGGTTTTCTGTCTAGTTTTGGTAGTTGATAGATAATGAACTCAGGATGAGCCTGTAGAGAGAAGTCACCACCATTTTTTTTTCTCATCTGATTGCTTCGCTTCTGGGAATGGTGAGTTCCAACACTGTTTTCCCCTTTTGAGCTCAAGTTTCATTCTTGTAACTCTAAACCCATTAAAATACCAGTAAAATATTTGTAAATCAAAAGAATTTTTGGGTCCACTCCTTTTAATTCTGAAGTGAACTTTAAAACTCGACTTGTCATTTAAAACTTGTTGAAACTTCATTCTTTGCATTTTGATGAATTGTCTCGGGCTTGGCTCAGTGCTTGGAAATATTAACTGTTTTCATTTCCCAACTCGATACTCGAACTCTGTTTCGCATTTGGTAGATGCATACTATTTTTTCTCCATCTGAAACATGAGCTCTTTTCATTTTACCTTACCATGGAAGATGCACACCGATTGTTTTTCATTTACTTCTTTGCATCTATAGATGTATATTTGATCTTTCCTACTACTTTCTTTAGTAGACCTGTATCTTCTTCAAGTGGGCATTTGTAAGCTTGGAAATAAGTCATCCATTTGATTACAGACATGTTGCCTTTCCTTCTTCTCTTTGTAGATGCAATATTTGTAACTGTTGGACTCATTCTGAAAGTGTAGCGAGGGCACATCACTCCATAGCATTGTTTCTAATAATACTTCCCTGCAGACTTGGCATAGTATCCAGAATTGTTGACTATTCTGGTTTTTATCCTGTGTGTGAGCTCCTTTTGTTTTACTTTCTATAGATAGATGTCTACTTGGAGTTTTATGCAGATCTTCTCCATTCTGTACATGCATGTTTGTAGTTTGCAATCCTTCTTTCATTCTGTAGATGCATTCTTCTCTTTGTAGATGTAGTTCAAACTACTTTTATGAACCCTTGTGCATGTGTACTTGTAGTTTATCCTTTTCTGGAAGGCATGCTTTGATTTGAAAACTTGTTGGGCTTTGTAGTTTTACTCCTTTAGTTGGAAGCTGAATGCTACTTGTGTATTATGTAGCTTGATATTTGCATTCAGAATGATGAATCTGGAAGTTGTATGTTGTTTATTTGTTGTAAACATGATTGCATACTGTTTGTATAATGAAGTAAGTATCCCATTTTCTAAAAGTGAAAGAAAATATTTAGTTTTGTTTTCTGTAATAGTACTTCACTTCCTAGAAGTTATAGTAGCAATTCTATTTCAATTCTTTCATTATTTCAAAACTTTGTTTTTTTGAAAAGTCCATTTTGCAAGGGGAGACTCTAGCAAAAAAATTTCAAAAATCCTGTTCTTCTCTCTCCTTTTCCAGATTTTTGTTCCTATTTGCAAAAATATTTCTTTTTGACTTATTCTGATGCTTCTTTCTTCGGTAAACCATCTGAAAATGATATTTTTCTTTATTCAATAGATGCTTCCTTCTTAAATAGTTAACTAATTTTCAATCAATGTTACAACCTGTTCCTGCAAAATTCAAAATGAGTTAGAAATAAATAGGATTTTTGGCCTCTCTTGTATCCATGTGGTTTATTTATTCTTCTCTCCTTGTTCTACAATTGTTTTCCAACTTTCTACATGTGTCATTCTTCAAATCTTTTTCTCTCACAAGCTGCTTCATATTCTACCTTTCTAAATCAATCCTTAGCTTCTTTGATCTTCTCTTTTCAGATTCACTTTATGGACTCTACCTCTTCCATGCTACCTCATCTTGTATTTCTTTCTTTTTCTATGCCATGTGTTTCTGTACTTCTTTCTTTCAAGTACCATTAGATACATTGAATTCAGAATATGTATTTTCTTTAGAACATGAGTATTGGAATAACATTGTACCCTGAGCTCAATTTTGACAAATACTTCTCTTATCTTGCAGGTGTTTAAGAAATGGAGATGGAAGTGGAAGATGGAAGAGTTGAGATGGAGATGGAAAGGCTGAGGAGTGGAGATACAAAGATAGAAAAGGCAATGATGGGTTCCTTTTTACTCCTCTACTCTTGTTCTTTAGCACATGTAGTATTCTCATTTCCATGTATATGATGAGTCACTTAGTCATATCCCATGGCTTGTGTGGGAAAGCTTATGATCTCTTATGAATAAAGCATTAAATTGAAATAATGAGTTGATTATCTCTTTCTGCATTCAATTTTCCTTTGATTGTACAATGATGTAGGCAACTCAATATCTCAATAAAATGAATTAACATAAGGGATAACTTGAAGTGAATACCTGTAACTCCAGTGGATAATCATTGAATGAAATGTGTCTCTTTGTATGCTGTGTGATTATCTTAGCTTCCATTCTTCATTTTGACTCCTTTCTGCTATCTCCATTTGGACATTATTGTCACTGTTTGTTTGTCAATATTTTCTTGATGGAAGTAGCAGGAAAGGAGTCAATTGTAATCTTTTATGGCAGCATAGATAAATGCAAACTCATTAATCATGACAACTTTAATGAATACAGAGAAATAAATCTAATAGGCACATAGATATAATAACCATGAATTTGATTACTTGAAAACTGCCACTATGTTTGTTGTTCCAAAACTATACACCTTACATACTTTGTAATCCGGTGTCTTCATCAAGATAACACAGATGTCCTTCGGGGCTTGTGTTCTTTTGCTGAGGATATTCGTGAAATTACAGACTATGTGAGTTGTTACATTTTGTAACAGCACACATAGCCACAAATTTCACTTAATCTCTTTCACAAATCAGCAATAACAAGATAATCTGATATAATTCCCTTAGCTTAGGTATACTTCACCAAAGCTATCCATCATAACAAAGTTTTGAGTTGCCCATTTTTTCACAAGTGTAAAAATTGTCAACATTTTTGTGATCCTGCTGGGAAAGCTACCTGCTAGCTTGTAGACTAGTGCCTTACTTTTGTCCATTGGGTATGGAGTCCAAATCTGTAACCAAAATCTACCTTTTCTCGAAAGGTCCAACCCTTTCAAAACAACTAAAGTTGGGAAAAGATCTAGAAAACCAGACCATGTGCATGAATGCACTTATTGAAAACAAAGAACGATGCAATGTGCAGAACTACACTTATTGAAAGGGAAATCCTACTCTAACCAATCACTATAAGATTTTCAATAACAGTGTTTGAGAAACATACCATTCATAGGAATGGGGAGTTCCTCTCCATTCAGCTTGGAAAGCTGAAAAGCATTGTGTTCTTTGCAAGCTGATATCATGTAAGGACCACTCCAAAGTGTATCAAACTTTGAGTGTCTTCCTGGCTTAGCATGATCAACATCCCATTTCAACACAATATCTCCTTCATTGAAGATTCTAAATTTGGCTTTCTTGTCAAAAGTCTTCTTCATCTGTTTCTAATTTTTCTCCATATTCAAATGAGCTTGATCTCTTAGCTCTTGTAATTCCATCAATTCTACATAATGGACCTGCAATGGTTCATTCTCAAGTAATTCCATTTGATGTAGTAAATCCAATGCAGGTAACTCAACTAAAATTGGCATTCTAACTTCTTTCCCATACACAAGTTTGTATGGTGAGTTTCCAACTGATCTCTTAGGGGTCACCCTATCAGCCCAAAGTGTTGAATTCAACATTAGATGCCAAGCTCTTTGATTATCCTTGAGTGTTCTTCTGATGATCCTTAACAGATTCTTGTTAGTGCTTTCAGCTAAGCCATTACCTTGTGGGTAATAATTAGATGAAGAGCTCAAGTAGATTCCATGGCTAACAGCCCAATCTGTTACTTTAGCACCGAGAAATGCTAAAGCATTATCTGATATGATAGTTGCTGGAACACCAAATCTGCAAACTATACCTTCATAGAAAGCTAGTATTGAAGCTTCATTAGCATCCTTCAAGGCTACTACTTCAGTCCATCGTGTAAAGTAATCTGTAGTAGTTAGAATCCATTTGTGTCCTTGTGAAGAAGGTGGGTTAATCATCCTAATAAAGTCAAGACCCCACTGCATAAAGGGTTGATCAACTGAAATAGGCTATAAAGGCAGCGAAGCTAAACATTCTTTTCTAACAAAGAAAGCACATTTCTTGCACTTTCTGATCCATTCGAAACAATCCTTAAATATGCTAGGCCAATAGTAACCTACTTTCATGATCTTCAAAGCTGTAGTATGTGTTGAGAAGTGACCTCTTGCAGGTCCTTCATGGAATTATGATAATATCTTCTGAATCTTGTCATAATCGACACATCGCAGCAAGATTCCATTTATATCTCTTCTGAACAATACACCATCAACGAAGAGATAAGGAATATCCTATAATCTAAAATATATTTGTTTATTCTTATCCATACCTTCCGATAAGTGCCATGTTGTAAATAGTCAACCAAATCAGTCATCCATCTTGATTCTTGAATTTCTTGAGAAGGTTCAGGTTGCTGATTTTTTGGTTGCAACATAACGTTTGATTGTTGATACGTGGTTTCAACATGGTGTTCTGAAACTTCAGGTTTTGCATCATGTTGTTTCTCCATATCAGCAATTAGATGCTCACATAAACCTTTACCTCGAACTATCTTGGCAACTCGGATATCAACATCATATTCCATAACCTTCGTTATCCAGCTTGCTCTTTTCTCATTCAACTCTTTGTTCAACAAGAAAGCTTTCACATTTGGATGAGAAACAAGAAAATGAATTCTATTTTTTGAAAGTATGTACTTAAAATTCTTTAGTCCTCTAACTACATAAAAGTACTTATTTTTCAAGGAATGTGTACCTTGTTTCGTAATCGTGCAAGCTCTTGTCCAAAGAAAGAAATTGGCTGTTCGATATTCTCATCATTGACCTGAGTTAGAATAGCTGAGATTGTTTCAGCTCCTACAAGTGCATACATTGTAAAATATTTGTCAAAATTTGGATTTGCAAGAGTAGGAGCCTGAGAAATAGCTATTTTAATAGCCTCAAAACCTTCTCTCCCTTCACTGGTCCAAGAGAATGTTTTCTCTTTCCTTAGCATGGTTGTCAATGGCTTAACCAATGCTATAAAATCTGGGACAAATCTTCTTGACAAAGTTGATTTTTCCTAGAAAGCTCTGTAATGCCTTCTTGTGATGAGGTAATGATAGCTATGATATGGCTTCAATTATAAAAGGATCAATTGCTAAACCCTGTTTGGAAACAATATGGCCAAGTAGCTTACCTTCATGTACTGAAAAGATAGACTTTTTGGGATTCAAAGATATTCCAAACTGCCTACAGATCTGAAAAGTCTATCTCAAATGCATTAGATGTTCATCAAAATTTTTTGAGAATATAGTGACATCATCTAAATAAACAAGTATGCATTTATTTAGTAGGCTACGAAAATCCATGTCCATTACGTTGAAACGTTGCACCGGCATTTGAAAGACCAAAAGGCATTCTTTTATAAGCGTAAGTACCCCACTTGGTGGTAAAAGTTGTTTTATATCTATCTTCTCCTCGGACTAAAATCTGATTATATCCACTGTAACCATCTAGAAGGGATAGTCTATCTGATCCTGAAACTGTTCTCAAAATCTGATCCATGTTCGGTAGTGGATAATGATCTTTTAATGATGCTTTGTTAAGATCTCTAAAATCCACACATAATCTGATTTCTCCATTCTTTTTCCTAACTGGAACAAGATTTTCTACCCAACTTGAATGCTTAACCGGGAAAATAATTCCTGATTCAATCAATTTTGATAATTCTTTCCTCATAAGAGGTTCTATTATGGGATTTATAGGCCTTTGTTTCTACCTAACTAGGTTTAGAATTTGGCTATAATTCAATCATATGTTGTGCTAGACTGGGGTCAAACCCTTTCAAGTCTTGGTATCTCCAAGCGAAAACATCTTTAAATTCAGTGCAAAGCTTAATAAAAGATTGTTTTTCGGATAAGGAACATACCTTTCCAAGAAATAAGTTCTTTCCTTCATCAACTAAAACCTCTTCGTAATTATCAACATGAGTAGACATCTTAGCTTTGTCCTTTCTTAACTAGTCATCATGCTTGAAAATGTCTTCCAATGTGACAAGTCCTCAAGGAAACTTGTTTGTCTTTAACTGAACAATTTGGTCACCATATAGATGTTGTAATTTATCCTGATTTACTATACAAAAATTCAGCTTCTTGCTGCAAAAACCTGCAGATTTGATCATCACTCTCAAACACCTACCAATTAGATTCATTATCAGGTATAGAAGGCTTGACAATCAACTTAACATGAGGCTGAACTTTGTTGCTTTCTATTTGTTCCAACACTTCGAAACTAGCACCAACTTTGCTAGTCTATCAGCATGTTTATTTTCAGCTCTAGGAATAGACTGAATATTAATGGCATCAAAATCTTCCATTAAGTCTAAAACTCTATGCCTGTAAGACTTCATTAATGGATTCTTACATACATTGAAGTTTTTTACTTGATTTATTACTAACTCAGAATCACCAAAGACTTGTAACATGTTGATTCCTCTTTTTTGGCCCAAAGTAAGCCATGAATTAACGCTGCTTCAGTACTCAGCTACATTACAAGTGCATGAAAATTGAAGACTCGAGCTATAAAATACCTTTCGTTTGTTGGGGAAGTGAGCATCAGACCTGCTCCCTGCCCTTCTTATTCTTAGCTCCATCAAAATGAAGCTTCCAAATCCCTTCTATTTTATTTTCTATTTTGGATAGCAAGGGAACTATTGCACTTTCTTCGTGCATGCAATAAACACCAAAAATATGTTCTTCAACTTCCTTAAAAGGATCATGAGCATGTTCTTCAACTATTTTCTCATCCATGAACATGTTAGAAACACCTTCTAGTGCTGAAATCTAAGCTACATCATCAAAATCAGATTGATCTAAAGCTAATAATTCGCTACTGCATTTGGTGAATGAGGCTCAATATGAAATCTAGCCAATGGCTTAGAATTTATGGTAACCTTAGTGCCATAATGTGTAGTGAAAAATAATAAAGACCAATCAGAAGAGAGGTAGCCTCCTATTTTTGTTGTAAAGTCTCTAAATAGGCACAAAGCAAAATATGGAGGTAAATCCACAACAATAACATCTTGTAAAATGGAAACATTTGGGCAAGCATGTAATGTTACCTCCAAATTTCTAATTACTCCAACTGTATTGGTTGTAGTCCCATCAAGCTATAAAACACTCCTTTTTGTAGGTTCATACTACAGGCCTAATTTTTTAGCAATTGACTTAGGCATGACTATACTACTTGCACCACTATCCACCATATAGTTATGAACTAAATTTTCTCCAATGATCAGAGATAGGTAAAAGGGTGGTGGCTTCTTTATGTCATGAGCATTTAGAACCTTTTGAACCATCCATCTAACATCCTTTACGCGATCTTGATCAAGTGTTCCAAGGACCATATCTATATTTTGGACTTCCTTTACTATTGTTTTTGAAGAAATCTGCAGTTTAGCTAGTTCATGAGAGAGTAAATCCTGTTGTCCTGGAATGCTTAAGGCATCCCACATCGAGATGTTAACATTGTGCTTCTTCATCACATCAACAATATTAAAAGAAGCAACAGTCTTAGAGATAGACTCGACCATTTTAGCATAAGCTTTAGCAAAAACTGATTCTGCTTGGCAGCCTTGGATATCTGAGGGATAAACAATCTTCTTGGATCAGCTGAAGTTGTTTTTGTTGCTCTTTACCAGCTGTAACACTTGTTATTTTCTGAGGGACAACAGGACTATTGGCTAGTTTCGAGACTGTAGATGTTGATATATCAGTAATAGTGGGCAACATAGGTCTGTTTTGTTGTTTTTTATTTTCGGTAGCTTTCTCTTGAGCTCTAGTGGTAACAAATGAAATCCTCCTCATTAAAGCTGACCAAATTTTGTTCAGGTGTTTTTTGAACATGACTTTCTTGCTACCCACCCTCCATTTGAGGTATGAACAATGCTTCAGATTGAGGTTGCACAATAAGATTCAGGTTCAGGAATGCATTTGGGAAATTTGTAGTTTGATGAGGTTGATTACAAGGTTGGCACCACTCTTCTATAGCCATATTAACTAGAACCAAAGTGTTAGATGCACTAGGAACATTAGAATCAAACTGCCTTTGCTGATAAGGTTGCCTATAATTTTGATTTTGTTGGTAAGGCTACCTATTCTACTGGTTTTGCTGATAAGGAGCTTGATATGGCCTATTAGGCAATGTAAGCTTATTTTCAATTGATGTCACTTATTTCCCATGGTTTGTAAGGCTTTAAACATATCTGGGGATGGGGCTGCAATAATAGGCTCTATGATTGTAATAGGCTATGGGATAGGAGCTAAATCTACCAAAAATGGCATTGTAGGCCTTGGTGCTAATTTTCCAGCCTGAATAAGGTTGTTTTCAGCTTTTATAGCAGTGTCATAGGCCCCTGGAAGAGTAAAAGCTCCCATGGATTGAATCATAGTTGCAATATCACTATTCAATGCTCTGAGGTAATAAAGGAAAGCATGATCAGCTTGAGGCTTAACACTTGCTGGGATTCTTTCCCAAGTTCTAGCAAAATGAATGTTGAAACTAGACAAAAATTCATGAGGGGCTCTCTTGATAGTAGATAGTTGTTCTATCAGGGACAAATGATCTGAATTGTCTTGGAACTATTCCAGCAATTTCTCTCCTAATTCATCCCAAGTTCTTATGCTTCCAATCTCTAGGTTCCTATACCATTGCAAGGCTTGTCCTTTAAAAGATGCAGCTAAAAGTCTTAAAGCTACGTCTTCATGAGTAATATTGTGGACTGCACATATGGCTGCAACATCTTTGATGTGTTCAGTTGGTGTAACTTGATTTTCACTCGGTAAATGATGGCAGACTTTTCAGAGCAGCATTAGGAATGTCATGATACACTGTAATTACTAATGGGCTGCCATTAGTAAAGGCTGCAAAATTTCTGGGTGGTTGAATAGCCATTGGAAAAATTGGGATATTGATTGAAAAATTTATTCATGGTGAAGGAATATTAGGAGGGTTTTCAAAACTAGGTCTGTTATAAGGCAAAGTATTACCAACCCTTCTTCTTCTAGCAGATTTCAAAGGTAAAGAAACAAACTCAAGAGGAATACCTCTTACCGATGATCTTGTAGTCACTTTAGGCATGGAACATGCTGCAATACTGGTCTAAAATCAGCTTTATGGAGTCACCAAAAGATCATAGAATCTTTAGAATTAATTTGCTGCAGCTTTGCTCCCGAAAGTAACTTTTATTTATTGTAAATCTGCTTTTGATCTGCTCTAGAATCTGAAATTTGCATGCAAATCTGATTCATGGTCCCACTAGGCATGCCAAAAACTATTATCTCTCAAAAGTGCACCCGATAGAGATGGCAGCAGGTGTTCTAAGTCTGCAAAATCTCTCTCTCTCTCTCTCTCTCTCTCGTAGATATAATGGGGACACCTCAGGTCTGTGGGTATACCTATTTTGAGGTGAACCTCTGCAAGGTTAAAAGGTCGGTTCCTTATTGGTGTTCACTAGACTACTTTCTGGGAGTTTTAGGGTTAGGAAGTGACTGAAAATGAAATAATTACTAAGGTGATACACCAAATTTGAATAAAGAACTTGACTTGAGTGGAATACACAACTGACTTGTGAAGAATTCTTTGTGTGCACGAACCAATTTGTACTTTCTATAGAATGTAAGGGAAAAAACTTAATTTGTACTGAGGGAAAATCACAATAGTACTAGTAAGCTAACATGCACAATGAAATTTAGCAGAAAATAGTAGATCTACAGCAGGGTAAAGTGACTAATCAGGGAATATTGATTCACAAGATTAATACTACATACAAGACTGCAGAATAACTTGGAAAGGCAAGAGTAATTCAACACTCAGAGGGTAAAACTAGTAGAAATTGCTTCAGTACTCATATCAAAAGTTCTTCTGGGAAAAATCTCTAAAAATCCCCCCCTTGTGCTTTGCAAGAGCACACAATATATAGCAAAAGTTCACCCCCTTCCTAAAAATAGCTTAAAAGTTGTACTCACCCATGCATCCTAATTTTACCCTTTATTTAATAATAAATAAAGGAATAAAATAATACAAACTAAAGCATGTGATAAAAATAGGCATTATCAGCCTTAGATACAATATAGTCAAACTGAAGTTGACTATTCTATTTTTAAGAAAGAAAGGTGAACAATTGCTAATTTTAAAATTTACTTGCTAGGCAAGTCTTCTCTCTTTGCACATGCAAGTTTGTCATCTTCTCTATTTTGTATGTGATGTGAAGGCATGCAAAAATCATCTCTTGTGTATAGGAAAAAGGATGCAACCTTATCCATATTTGTAAAAATAAAGTGAAGTGGGGACCACCTCCAAGGTATACATGTTTTCCCTTCACTGATCTGGATAGTCACAAAAGTGACATTTGCAAATTTGTTTGAAAACCCCATGTGGGGACCACCTTTGGTTTGGAATGCTGCCACATTGTAGATTTTAGCATGTATAAAAATTAAGGGGTTTACCCTTTTGGCTAGCCCACCATGCATAATTGGTTCACCACCTTTGGGCCTTGGCATGTAATACCACTTTTCACCTTTTCGGTGATCATGGCATATGATATTATTTGTTTGATTTTTTTTTTGTGGCGTGGACTATAGTTTAGACTTTACAAAGTCTTGGCAATTGATTATGTTGACCATCCATGTGGGCTGGCCCCTTCTCCATGATGACTCACCCTTCGCTTAACCTTGGTCTGTGGAACCCGACCGTGGCGGTTTTAACTTGGATTTTGTGAAGCGTTTTGGGACCCTTGATCTATGCTTTAGTATTTTCTCCACCGTAGATCTTCTAACCCTGATTAGGGTTCTAGCTTGAGTAATTAATGCGATCGGTGGAGTTTAATTGGGCCTTATCACCTGGGACCCTGTGAGGAATGACCACCGTTTGATCTTCCACTTGGCGTTTGATGGGTCGTTGATCTCGACCATGAGTTAGGGTTTGGAACCCTAGTTTTGAATGTGATTTTATACCTTCAAGCTTGGCATTTGGTCATTTCATTTACATCTTCACTCTGTGGGTGAAGCCCTGGAAAAATTTTAATGCTCTGTGATTTTTCGATGAATGCTTGGAGACTTGGTGGTTTTCAAGCTTGCATTTTGTTTCTGAACTCTCGATGCCATTATTTCTCAAATTTTGCACGCATTTTCTATAATCTCGAAGGTATTTTTGTTGTTTTTGTTCTATGTTTGGTTTCCCTCCTGTATATGATCTAAAGATCATTTATCGATTAAACTGCTTTGTTCTTCCTCATAGATGTATAAATCTTTGTTTGGCATCTAGTTTTCTATCTGTTTTTGTAGTCGATAGATAATGAACTCGGGATGAGCCTGTAGAGAGAAGTCGCACCACCATTTTTTTTGCTCATCTTATTGCTTCGTTCTTGGGCAATGGTGAGTTCCAACACTATTTTCCCCTTTTGAGCTCAAGTTTCATTCTTGTAACTCTGAACCCATTGCAAATACCAGTAAAATCTTTGTAAATCGAAAGCATTTTGTGGGTTCACTCCTTTTAATTCTGAAGTGAACTTTTAAACTCTGACTCATCATTTAAAACTTGTTGAAACTTCATTCTATGCATTTTGATGAATTGTCTATGGGCTTGGCTCGGTGCTTGGAAATATTAACTATTTTTGTTTCTTGACTCGATACTCGAACTTTGTTTCACATTTGGTAGATGCATACTGTTTGTTCTCCATCTAAAACATGAGCTCTTTTTGTTTTACATTACCATGGAAGATGCACACCTGATTGTTTGTCATTTACTTCTTTGCATCTGTAGATGTATATTTGATCTTTCCTGCTACTTTCTTTAGTAGACCTGTATCTTCTTCAAGTGGGCATTTGTAAGCTTGGAAATAAGTCATCCATTTGATTACAGACATGTTGCCTTTCCTTCTTCTCTTTGTAGATGCAATATTTGTAACTGTTGGACTCATTCTAAAAGTGTAGAGAGGGCACATCACTCCATAGCATTGTTTCTAATAATACTTCCCTGCAGACTTAGCATAGTATCCGGAATTGTTTACTGTTCTGGTTTTTATCCTGTGTGTGAGCTCCTTTTGTTTTACTTTCTTGTAGATAGATGTCTACTTGGAGTTTTATGTAAATCTTCTCCATTCTGTACATGCATGTTTGCAATTTCCAATCCTTCTTTCATTCTGTAGATGCATTCTTCTCTTTGTAGATGTAGTTCAAACTACTTTTATGAACCCTGTGCATGTGTACTTGTAGTTTATCCTTTTCTGGAAGGCATGCTTTGATTTGAAAACTTGTTGGGCTTTGTAGTTTTACTCCTTCAGTTGGAAGTTGAATGCTACTTGTGTATTATGTAGCTTGATATTTGCATTTAGAATGATGAATCTAGAAGTTGTATGCCATTTATTTGTTGTAAACATGATTGCATATTGTTTGTATAATGAAGTAAGTATCCCATTTCTGGAAAGTGAAAGAAAATATTTAGTTTTCTTTTCTGTAATAATACTTCACTTCCTAGAATTTATAGTAGCAATTATGTTTCAATTCTTTCATTATTTCTCAATTCTATTTTTCTGGAAAAGTCCATTTTGCAAGGGGAGACTCTGGCAAAAATTTTCCAAAATCCTATTCTTCTCTCTCCTTTTCCAGATTTTTTATCCTGATTTGCAAAAATACCTCTTTTTGACTTATTCTGATGCTTCTTTCTTTGGTAAACCATCTAAAAATGATATTTTTCTTTATTCAGTAGATGCTTCCTTCTTAAATAGTTAACTAATTTTCAATCAATGTTGCAACCTGTTCCTGCAAAATTCAAAATGAGTTAGAAATAAATAGGATTTTGGCCTCTCTTGTATCCATGTGGTTTATTTCTTCTTCTCTCCTTGTTCTACAATTGTTTTCCAACTTTCTACATGTGTCATTCTTCAAATCTTTTTCTCTCACAAGCTACTTCATATTCTACCTTTCTAAATCAATCCTTAGCTTCTTTGATCTTCTCTTTTCAAATTCACTTTATGGACTCTACCTCTTCCTTACTACTAGCTCATCATCTGTATTTCTTTCTTTTTTGTGCCATGTGTTTCTGTACTTCTTTCTTTCAAGTACCATTAGATGCATTGAATTTAGAATATGTATTTTCTTTTAGAACATGAGTATTGGAATAACATTGTACCCTGAGCTCAATTTTGACAAATACTTCTCTTGTCTTGTAGGTGTTAAGAAATGGAGATGGAAGTGGAAGATGGAAGAGTTGAGATGGAGATGGAAAGGCTGAGGAGTGGAGATAGAAGATAGAAAAGGCAATGATGGGTTCCTTTTTACTCCTCTACTCTTGTTCTTTAGCACATGTAGTATTCTCATTTCCATGTATATGATGAGTCACTTAGTCATATCCCATGGCTTGTGTGGGAAAGCTTATGATCTCTTATGAATAAAGCATTAAATTGAAATAATGAGTTGATTATCTCTTTCTGCATTCAGTTTTCCTTTGATTGTACAATGATGTAGGCAACTCAATATCTCAATAAAATGAATTAACATAAGGGATAACTTGAAGTGAATACCTGTAACTCCAGTGGATAATCATTGAATGAAATGTGTCTCTTTGTATGTTGTGTGATTATCTTAGCTTCCATTCTTCGTTTTGACTCCTTTCTGCTATCTCCATTTGGACATTATTGTCATTGTTTGTTTGTCAATATTTTCTTGATGGAAGTAGCAGGAAAGGAGTCAATTGTAATATTTTATGGCAGCATAGATAAATGCAAACTCATTAATCATGACAACTTTAATGAATACAGAGAAATAAATCTGATAGGCACACAGATAATAACCATGAATCTGATTACTTGAAAACTTCCACTATGTCTATTGTTCCAAAACTATACACCTTACATACTCTGTAATCTAGTGTCTTCATCAAGATAACACAGATGTCCTTCGGGGCTTGTGTTCTTTTGTTGAGGATATTCATGAAATTATAGACTATGTGAGTTGTTACATTTTGTAATAGCACACATAGCTGCAGATTTCACTTAATCTCTTTCACAAATCAGCAATAACAAAATAATCTGATATAATTCCCTTAGCTTAGGTATACTTCACCAAAGCTATCCATCGTAACAAAGTTTTGAGTTGCCCATTTTTGCACAAGTGCAAAAATTGTCAACAATGAGTTTTTCTATTTCTTTTTTAAAAATCAAAAGTGTTATCTTGCATGATTTTTCTCCTCCATTGCAATCATCTTATTCTCATAGTCATTCTAGTTTTCATTTCATTATATTTTAATAAGCCCTCCTCCCACTACACCAAAAACGTATATTAATTATTTAATTAATATTTACCACATTATTTAATAAAATTAATATTTATTAAAATTTAGGGTTTTAATTAATAAATATTAATTTTAATATTGAATAGAAGTTTTTGACAAACTTGGGAGAATTTTTATTATTTTTATTAATTTCCCTAACTTTCGTGAGCAAGTGCTAGGGGCAATCTTTCTTCCGCTTCTAACTATCGTAGAAAATTTTGATTTTGCTTCTATCATCCAGGAATTGATGAAGAGATGGTTATAAGAGGTTGTAGAAGAAGATGAGATTGGGAAGAAGGAGGAACAAGGAGATATTGCAGATATCTAGATCCTGGAGAAGGAAAAGCTTATTTTGAGATACTATCCGACTTTAACATGGAAACCTGGCATGGGCATTAGCTAGAGCTAGGCAACATTGAGAGTTCTAGGTAGTTTTCTCCATCCTTCATGCATTCACATGTTAACAATTTGTCAGAGTTCCACATTCCAATAGAGGAAAATCCAACTGTTAGAAGAAATCAAGGAAATGAATAAACACGGTCTATGCATATTTTTTTGTGTTTGATGTTTTGCAATAGTGCCACACAAAAGGAGAATAATAGGCTACATAGGACAAAGTAAATCCACCATGCATTTAACTTACCTAAGCTCATGCCCAGGGGATAAGAATGTCCATGCAACCTTGGGAGAATCTTTGTCCATGTGAGGAAAGAAGGCATGGTTGAAGTTCCACAAATGCATTCGGAAGAAGTAAAAACAATCTAGATCCCACACTTGGGAAGGAAAGAAAGTTTTCAGCAAATCAGAGCATAGCAGTCCAAAAAGGGATGTTTGTTTTGTTTTGTTTGGATGTAGCAGTCCCCGTAGGAGCAGCAAAAATTTATATCCCCACACATGAATTCAGATCCCATGCTAGTTGAAGATAAGGAAATCCACGCATATCCTGTAGAAGAAAGAAGGAGCAGCTTGAAGATCTTCACGTGGGAGTAGGAAAGGAACATTTTTTTTTTGTTTTGTTTTGGTGCAGCAATCTCCACATCTGAGTGAAAAAGGAACAACAACAAATAAATATTTCCACGCATAGCCCAAGAGAAAACATTTTTTTGAAATAAGAGGTAAAACTAGTTTGGGATCCATTTCCATCGCATTGGTTTATGCATCTGAGAAAAGCTAAATACCAAAATCCATGTGGGAGGAAGGAAAACATAACAGTCTAAATAAAAAAGGAGACATTTTGTTTGTTTTTTTTTATAACATCTCCCATGCGGGAGAAGCAATAGTTAGATATCCATGCATGCTTTATTTGTTTGTTTTTGATACAACATCTCCCACGCAGGGCAACAATAGTTTGAAGACATCACTGTTAGAAGCTTCTACGCGGCTGCGAAGAGAGACAAAAAATTAGAAGTTGTGTTTTGAGGAGGAGGAGGAATAACTCTATTTTTGCCATGAATTCACAAGATTAAATTCAGATTTCACGCATGCACAATTGACTCGACTTCAACGCATATCTCTTTTATTTTATTTTATTTAAAATAAAGAGATATTCATAATGCTACGCATGCTTTGAGGAGATGATAGCTTTCTCGCGTCAAGGGTGAATCGATATTTTCATGAATGCTATGAATATTTAAAAATAATAATAATGATAAGGAGCTTCGAAGATTCAACACATTGCTAAAAGTGTAAAAATGATCTAAATTGTATTATTTTTCGATGGTGATTTAAGCTTTTCCTTAATATTGTTGTTGTATGTTCGTTTTGAATTCAGTATCCATTGAATGTCTTTTTATTTCAAAAATAAAAAAATAAATAATAGAAAGATTCATATTATTCTTGCAACAACGGTGGTCCGGAGACTTAGACCCGACACCTTCCCAGTGTCTTGGTTTTATTTTTGTTCTATTTGTTATTTAAAAAAATTCATAATGGGTGAACGTTCTAATAATTCAGCACTGAAATATGAATACCAAGTATTAGTTCCAGCATTATCTTTAAATTCGGCATATGAAAACAATTTGGATACCGATATGGGTCACGTAGATATGGTTCAATTTTGTGACAAGGTAAGATGGGAAGGGGGAACTATTTTCTCAAAAAGGCTTTATCATTGCGGTTTACCTTAAGCGGTAGCATTTCCCATTTCCATACAATGTCCTAAATTTATCCTAGCTTGTAATAAACATTATGATCCTAAGCATCGGGGAATTTTTAATGATAGAAATGAACCTTTTCTTCTCAATTCTCCAGATCATATGGAAGATTTGTTAAGAATGTCACTCCATCAAGAAAATGATGACATCACATAAGAATCGGCACAACAATTATGCGATGAAAATCCTCTCAGATGGTCAAAGATGGTTGGTAAATATTTGTTGGTCAAACCAAAGACTCAAACTTCAAGAATTCCTAAAGAGTTGTTTTGGGTAGAGTTTCATGAAGAAATAGGGGATATGATTTCTCTCCTCAGTAGGGTTTTTGGTCTTCCTTCTACCAAAAATTTTCACCCTTGGATGTACAAGTTCATTTGTATCATCTTGATGCAAAGATGTTCATTGATTGGGCAAGTATCATTAGCAATACTCTCCATAAGCAATTTATTGAGGTAAGGATGATAAGTCATTTTTACATGACTTCATATTTGATTTAGTCAAGAAACCATTGCCTACTATTTTTAGTCATGAAAAAGGCAAAGAGGATTTTTCTTCCAGATTCTTGACATTTTTGTGTCAAATTAATGAATGAAGCACCGACTGGGATGAATATGAAATAAAAAAGAAAAAGAGATTAATCAAACTAGCCAACATTGATTTGGAATTGCTTTCTTCCCTCTCGTAATAAAGTGGTTCCAAAAAAGCCTATAGTTTTCTCGAGTAGTAGTGAATGATTATAGCGAGAGATAAGTTTGTACAAATTTTAGTTACTACTACTCGAGAAGGATTGTGAAGACATGACAATCACCGATTATGAAGTATCTAAGATAGCCCTTGGTAAGACCACTTTTCAAAGAGATGTTACTATGGGAAAAGATTCAATGAATAGTGTGCTTAAAAGGTTGGAGAGATACAAATATAAAATTTCCCAACTCAAGGAAGAAAAGAATCAGTTGATTTCATATGTTCAACATTTGATCAGCCTAATTGAGTCTTCTTTTCCTGTTCCAAAAATGATGGCTATCCCGGATCAATAAATTCTCAATCAATCAAAAGATGTGATCACTCTAGGACACACTCTAAGTTCATGGGTTTCTGAGATAGAAAGTGGTGGTTTGAAAACAATAGATGAAGTGATAAAAATATCGAGAATATTTATGCCGCCTCAATCCAATCCGTTGTTCCCATTCAAGGAGTGCCTCATTACAGAATTAATCATACTGGATCATATTTTTCCAACTCTTCAGGATCTCACCCACATGGAATATAATTTCTTGTCTTTAGAGGGAATACTTGAATTCAATCATCACATGACACAAATTCTATGGTTAAATCATGCTAAGTCTAGAAAAATGATCCTAGAATATTTGGTAATTCAGTTTGATGATTTGTACAATGAAGCCTATACCACACTCTCTTCATTTTAGGTCTTCATCGAAGAGATTCCACTCACATTCATCAATGAACACAACCAAAGGAATTCCATACAACACCTAGTGGAGCAGTTTACAAAATTGATACATGAAATGTATACTCATGTTGATGTTTTTTCCACCTCTTCTATGGTTTAATGTTTCATAATTAAACATCTTTGTCAAGAAATCCAATCTAAAATTGCAGACCTACGTACCATACTAGGTAAGACTACTGAAATGTAGGTACTCTTTGAGGTGGTCTTCTCCGTGTTGTTTTCAAGAAGAAGAGAGATGCATCGAACAATGCAAAATCTCAAGTCTTACGAAATGGAAAAGAATCAGGATCCTTGTTTTTCTAACAACATAGTAGGATGATTTCCTATATTTCCTCATGGGTGGGAGAGTCCATTTCTCATACAATTGAGATAGGTGGACCCCACGCCCAATGGATAAGGCATTGGTTTTTGGTGAATGTTTTGAAAGTGGTATTTTAAATAATGTTATTGTTGATTTCACGTTTGAAGAAACTTAAGTGGTTTCTATTTTTAGTTGTTTTTAATAAAGTTGGTTAAAAAAGTCAAAGTCACCTAAGTGCCCTATTTAATGTGCATTTAAAACCCTAACTACTTTGTAAACCAACTTTTTGGTTATAAAAGGAAGTCGGGGGCTCATTTGTAAAGGGTGACTTTAAGAGAGGAGAAGAAAATACTTTTGTGTGCAAGATTTGTTTTAGGAAGAAACTTTGTGTTGTTTTGTGAAAACATTTTAGAGTTAATGAAATATGAACTTTGAGTCTCATTCATTGTCTCCTATAACATTTGATGTTCTTATGTTCATTACATGTTATATGTTTGAATCTTGTATGGAAATATTGTCTTTGATCTTATTTTCAACGTTATTAATTTGTTGTTCTAGTTCACAGTGATCAAGCTCGATTATCTACTTGCTCGATTGTGTTCCCTTTTACACATTCTTGTTTAGCTAACTCAAAATCTGTTTTATTTGTGTTAGTTATTTATCTTTCCTCTTCATGCAATATTATGCTCTATTTTTACCTAACTCTTGCATGTTCTTTCAACTCATTCCATTCCACTCTTCCATTCCATCTCCCTCATTCAATTTTTCTTTCCATTGATGTTCCAAAACAGCCACCACATGCAATTTGGAATGTATAGATGTAAATATAGTTTTGGTTTTATATAAAGGCAGCCTCAACTTCATTGAGGAGTGACTTTGTTCCCACACTATTGCATGTCGTTTCATCTATGCAAATCCATATACTAAAAGTTTTTGGTGACTCTAGTGGGGATTCGAAATCATTAACCAATGCTTGGTTAAATCTTTATGACTATCCCCCTACACAAGCTCCAGCTTCTTCAACCGAACCTTGTGCCCGATGAAGATTTTCAAGGAGACATTGTTGGGAAAACCACAAAATCTTGCAATTTTTTTGGCTTTTAATAGAGCCATTGACAAAGAAATCTACATTGAAGACCTTAGAAGAAGAGCACCTGCACTTGTGGCAAGAAGACCTCCTGGACACGTGTTGATTTTTGTTCACCGATGTGTTCCTCTTCCACCAAGGTAATAAGTTGTATGACTATTACAGGTAACCCACGTATCTTGCAAACAAATCTTGTTTTTGCAAATACTCAAGAAGATATATCATCATATTTGAGGCAAGATATTTGGGAGAAACACACGAATAACTATCATTTTCATCTCACCGCATCAATACTAGATAACGAAGAAGAGAAATCCACGAGAGTTTCTAGAATTATTTAGGTGCAAAAATAGCTCAAGAAAGAGAGTGAAGAGAAAAGCCTAGAGCTGATTAGAACATGCCAGTGATCCCTTCACAATAAAGATTTCAAACTGGAAGGAAATAGGTTTATGTTAGGAGAAAAAGCTAAAGTTCGATCTGATCCCATTTTTTACTTTCAAGGAAAGTTTTGTTTCAAGTTATCTCCTCTAAAGAAGAACACACCTCATAGATCTACAAGCCTTGCATTAAGTCCTGAAAGAGAAAGCAAGGGAGGAATCACTACAAGTCAAGCACTTGTACTTACTCACATTGTTTTACCTTCACATACCACCTTTCCAAAAATGGCAATCAATGTACCATGGGCAAATGCCATAGGCCCATAGGCCTTACCAACTCGACATGAACTCCCATGAGGATCGAGAAAGATTCTTCCCAAGTTCGATGGATATGGAAAAGAGATCACCGGATGTCCAATTTGTTTCTTTCTTTACTACATGTGCAGTTTTTTCAGTGGAGTATGAAGATGTTGCTATTCGCCTCTTGGTTGAAATGTTGCATGATGTTGCTACAAATTGGTTTCATCATCTTCCCAATGGATGCATTACGGATTGGAATGATATGAAAACTAAGTTTGAAGATCAATTCAAGATGGCAAAAGATTAACATGCCCTTCTTGCTCAACTATCTCAGGAGAAGAATGAGCCAACAAAACCCATGAGTAATTTCATCACTAAATTCAACAAAATGGTGAATAAAGTTCATTCGGGATTCTCCTGAATCCTGATGGACAAAAATGTTCCTTTATTAACGCACAACAACCAGAAGTGTCCTATTAGCTGAGAAGGGATAGAGTGGTTACTTTGGAACTTGCTTAATCCTTGGCCATAGAAATTGAAGATGACTTAATCATGGTGGGAAAATTCAATAAAAATTCCCTCAAGGGAAATGGTCAAGAAACTCCCAATGCTTCATAAGATATACTTACTAAGTTAGCCAATGATGTTCTAGCATTGAAAAAGCAAGTTTCTCAGAGTAGTAAACCCTCTCCTTACAAAGACATTCCAAGGAAAGGCTACGTTCCCAAAAAGATAGGATTGCAGGTCCTCTGATGAGGCTTGTTATTGAAGCAGCTCCCACAACTAACTCAAAATGTGATGTCATTGAAGAAAGTGACGATGAAGTTAAAGTTGTTGAGGTTGATGAGGAAGAGCAAGATTCTAAAACATCTTAAACTTGAAGTTGAAGATCCTGAGGGAGAAAGTAATAATCATTTCTTATGAGTACCATTCAGAAGAAGAAGATGAATATGAAGAAAATATAGAAGATATGAAATTCAGGTCTTTCATTTTCTTCACACACTCTCAAAAAAGGAGAAAATACCACTAAGGTGGGAGATAGAGAGGATTCCAAGGAAGTTCCTAAAGAATCCAAAATTAAATAAGCATAGTTGAGACTCCTAAGGTCAAAACTATCTTAAAGAAAGGAGAACCTTTACCAAGTCAATCCATAGATAAATCAACTACGAAGAAAGTTTCTTCTTCTACATCAGTATCAACCAAGCCCAAAGCAAAGGTCAAAAGTGTGCCATCATCAAGTTCGAAAGAACTAGTATCTGAGACATCAAGTATGGTTACTTTTCCCAAATTTGATATCATTGATCATATCAATAAAAAAAAAATTTCCATGTCACACGAGAGTACTTGAAGTCCAATAAGGATCAACTCGAGAAATTGGTCCAATTTATCAAAGGTGACTCTATTGTTCATTCCTCCAAAGGGATTATAAAAACTCCCAAAGATGGGAAAACTCAAAATATTGTGGCGTCCACTACACCTTCAAATGAAAAGATCAAACCTTTATTTGTGTCCTTTTTAATCAATGGATGCAAGTTAAGCAATTGCATTATAGACTCTAGAGCCTCGGATAATGTGATGCTAGAAAAAGTAGCACATGCTTTGGTTTGACTTGTATGAGAACATTCAGATCATGTTACTATATGGAAACCAAACAAGTTCCTCTAATCGGGTAGATTAAAGATTCCCAAATGGTTTTAGCCCAATTCCCTCAAAAAGCAAGCTAAGGTAAATATTTTAGTTTCTGACATTCCCACTTCATATGGTATGTTGTTGAGTAGGAAATTTTGCAGAGATCTAGGTGGTGAGATTCAAATGGATTGGTCTCACTCCATGATCCCTATCAATGGTGAAATGAAGAAGCTAATGTCGAAGCTCAAGAAATGTTCACAATAACTAAAATAGAAGATCCTCACGCATGATCCTTTTCCAAAGCTCAAGTATGGGTAATTATATGATGAATGCAGAAATTCATACCCCGAGATCACTTGCCAAGATTCCTATGAGATTTGGACTCTTGAGTTTGATGGAAGTTGTTTCTTGAAACGCTCGGTGTAGGTGTAGGAGTGGTGCTCATATCGCCAAATGGTAGAATATTTCCTTTTTCCTACAAACTCAAATTTTCAAACACTAACAACATTATAGAATACGAGGAATTAATCCTTGGCCTCCAAGCTATAGAGGAGAAAAGGATCAAAAATTTGGAAGTCTTTGGAGATGTGGAATTGATCATGAAGCAAGTAAGAAATCAGTTCCAAGTAAAGAATGATCATTTAAGACACTACAAAAATAAAGTGTGGGACGCGATAGAAGTCTTTGATGCTTTTTCCATTAAATATGTCCCTCATGAAAATAATGACAAATAAGATTCTCTAGAAGTCTCAGCTTCATTAATGATTCCTCATTCAGAGTTTGATCAAGTCAAATACACCATTGAAATGGTTTTTAGGCCAAGTGTTCCTGAAATGTAGAAAATTGGCAAGTATTGAATGATGATCAACAAATTATCACCTTCGTGGGAAAGAGGTATAATTTTGAACAATTTTACTTTGAAGGAAGTGATTCTACATTTTGTGAATCAATGACCTCACCCATTCAAGGAGTTAAGAATGAAGATCCTGGTGATGGAATCATTCAACTCAAAGGAAATAAAATTCCCAAAGGATTGGTTTCACTTGAATAACTTTTTGATAAACATGACAAGTTTATCAAAGAGAAAGAGCAGCAGGACTCATGAATTCTACTAACTATGAGAAATTTAACATTGGTACCAAATATAAAGCTCGCCTTGTGAACATCGATAAGTGTTTCTCACCTCAAGCGCAGAAATTCATAATGCTCCTTACCAAATATTATGACATTTTGGCTTCATCATATGAAGATGTGAAGTCTTTCCAACCCAAGGAAATGGAGCATGCCATACCCTTCAAGCCTCCGGTCTAGTTCCTTTTAGGCTAAAGAAAAGACAATATAATCCCAATATTGCAAGGACAATATTTCATGAGGTTCAAAAGATGTTAGATGCACGGATAGTGTTTCATATTTGACACTTAACCTGGATAGCTAATATTGTCTTTGGTTCACAAGAAAAATGGAGAAATTAGGATTTGCGTGGATTTCTACAATCTTAATCAAGCTTCCTTGAAAGATAATTATCCACTACTGGTCATGGACCATATTCTGTAGGTAGTAACTAGATCGGAAATGTTATCCATGCTAGATGGTTTCTTTGTCTATAATAAGATTGAAGTGGCTAGACAAGATCAACATGAGACCATGTTCATGACCCCCTCGGGGTACGTTCACGTATAGAAAAATGCCTTTTGGTTTGATCAATGTCCTGCCCTCCTTTTCAAATGGCTATGGATATGGCATTCATAGATTATAAAGACAAGATCATCATGATATATCTAGATGACTTGATAGTGTTATCAAATAAATGAGAAGATCACCTAAGAGATTTAGAGAAAATATTGCAAAGGTGTAGACTTCATATGATCTCTCTGAATCCAAAAAAGTCTTTGTTCGGAGTTATAGAAGGAAAGCTCCTAGGTCATATTGTTTCTAAGGAAGGAACTAAGATCGATCTTGAGTGTGTTCAAGCTATCAAGAATCTTTCCTTTCCTACAAGCAAGCCTGGGGTCCACTAATTCTTTGGGAAGGTAAATATTTTGAGAAGGTTTGTGCCATATTTTTCCGAGCTAACCAAAGAAATCACTGAAATGATGGAAGGAAAAGAATATTTCAAATGGTCAAAGGAAGGTAGAGAAGTATTTGAGAAAATCAAGGGTGTTATTGCAAAATATCCTACATTGGTGTGTCCTAATTTTAAAAAGGATTTCATAACCTATTGTTATGCTTCACTTCATAAAATCTCTGCCATCATGACTCAACACAATCAAGAGGGAATGAATCTCCTATTTTATTCATGAGCTCTAGATTAAAGAAACATGAACTCAATTACACTCCCCTTGAAAGGCATGTGTATGCGGTGGTGAGAGCCTTGAAACACTTTATGTGCTATGTGTTGAATTCTCACACTAAAGTCTTAGTACCAGACACCACAGTTAAATTGATGCTAACGCAACAAGAACCAGGATCTAAAAGAGGTAATTGGGTCTCTAAGATCTAGGAATATGATTTGGATATCAAGCCTACCAAGTTGGTTCAAGGAAGAGGACTCTGCCAACTCATCGCAAAAAATGAACCACAAGATGACTCAAGAAGAACCTGTTGAGGAAAATTTACTAGTAGTAGTTTTTGTCAAGATTTTCGCTGCATACAAATGGTATTATGATATAGCCTAATTTCTCACATATGGTGAGTGTCTAGAGAATTTGACAACTAAGGAAAAATGAGCTATCAAACTAAGAGCTGCTAGGTATGTCATTTGGGACAACACTTTGTTCAAGAAAGGAATTGATGGCATGTTCCTCAGATGTGTTGATAAAGAGAAAAAACCTAGGTTGTTGGAAGCTTTTCACAATCATGCTTGTGGTGGTCATTTCTCTAGCCAAGTAATGGCTAATAAAAATTTTCGAGCACATTATTATAGGCCCACTATGTTTTCTAATGCTCAGAAATGGGTGAAAAAATGTGTATCTTGTCAGCAATTTGTTAGAAGACCAAAATTATCAGCTTTTCCTTTTAAGCAAGTTGTCATTGAAGAACCCTTTCAACAATGTGGTTTCGATTTGATCATTGTTTTGAATCCTAATTCTAGTGTTGGTCATACTCACATGATCACCAAAACTAACTACTTTACAAAATGGGTAGAAGCTATACCAAAGAAACAAACATCTTCTCGTGGTAATATGTGACTTCATCAATGAAAAATATTTGATTCTTTATGGAATTCCACAAAATATCGTGACAGAAAAATGCCACCAATTTCTCTTCTATAGAAATGATAGTTTTTTTAATGGGTATGGGATATTTTTATCTCATTCATCATATTACTACCCTTAGGGAAATGGTCAAGCATAATCCAAGAATAAGAACATCATTACTATCGTGAGCAAGTTAGTAGAAGAAAATCGAGAACTTGGCATAAAAATTATATGGTGCATTGTGGGCTTACCGCATAACTCCCAAAAGAGCAATAAGGATGTCTCCATTTCAACTTTTGTATGGAATTGATGCTCAAATTCCCATAACATTGGAGTTACCAAAGATTAAAATTAGCTCAAATAGTTGACGATGAATGCTTCGCCAATGTGTTAGATAAAAGGATCATGTTCTTAAGAAAGCTTGAAGAGAAGAGAAGTCAAGTGGCAAACAAGATCAAAGAACATCAATCCAAGGTAAAGAAATTGTCCGACGAGAAAAACTAGGTAGAGATAGTTTCAAATCCATGACTTAGTTCTTCTCTGGGACAAAAGATGTGAGCCAAAAGGAAAGCATGGGAAGTTTGATTTTTTGTGGCTAGGATCATTCAAATTTAGGTATTTCTATGGAGATAGCACTTATTACATGGAATATCCCGATGGAACTCATTTTCCTCTCGCCCTACAACGGGCAAAATCTCAAGCACTATCAAAATTTAAAATGGGTTATCCTTCATATGTACATAGGTATTTAGGATTTTGGTTTGTTTATTTTCTCTATTTTTCGGTTTCCTCTATTTTTCATCCCATTCTTTTGTTGCATCATTTTTGGGATTTTGTTCATTGAATATTTTTGTCTGGATCATTGTTGTGTCCGTGAAGTCTCTGTTCCCAATTAGAGCCAGTTGTTATCAGCTAATTTTGACTTCACAAAATTAGTAAACGTGACAATTTTTTTAAAAATAAAAATAAAAAAATTCAAAAATGTTATCTTGAATGAATTTTCTCCTCCACCGTAATTGTCTTATTCTCATAGTCATTTTGATTTTCATTTCATTCTTTTTTAATAAGCCCTCCTCCTCTACACTACAAACCGTTTTTAATTATTTAATTAATATTTATCCTCGTTATTTAATAAAATAAATATTTATTAAATTTTAGGGTTTTTAATAAATAAATATTAATTTTAATATTAAATACAAGTTGTTCAAAAACTTGGGAGAATTTTTCTTCTTTTATTAATTTTCGTAATCGCCTTGAGCAAGTGTTGGGGACAATCTTTCTTCCACTTCCAATTGTCATAGACTATTTTGATTTTTCTTCTATCATCCAGGAATTGATGAGGAGATGATTACAAGAGGTTGCGGGAGCAGAGAGGAGATTGGGAAGAAGGAGGAACAAGGAGATATTGCAAATATCCAGAGCCTGGAGAAGGAAAAACTTATTCTACAGACACTATCCAGCTTTCACACGGAAACCTGGCATGAGCATTAGCTAGAGAAAGGAAACCTTGAGAGTTCCGGTAGTTGTTATCGCATCCTTCATGCATTCATGTGTTAACTATTTTTCATACTTCCACATTCCAAAGAGAGAAAATCCATTTGTTAGAAGAAATCAAGGAAATGAATAAACACGAGTCTATGCATATTTGTTTTTGTTTGATGTTTTGCAGCAGTAGTGCCACACAAAAGGAGGAGAATAGGCTACGCAAGACAAAGGAAATCCATCATGCATTTAACTTACCCAAGCTCACGCCCATGAAGAAGACTGCCGATGTAGGAGGAAAGAAGGCATGGTTAAAGATCCATGCATGCATTCGTGAAGAAGCAAAAATCCGATACTACACTTGGGAAGAAAAGAAAGTTTTCAGAAAATCGAGCATATCATTCCAAAATGGACGTTTTTTTTGTTTTGTTTAGATACAAAGAATCCCATGCATGAATTCAAATCCCATGCTAGTTGAAAATAAGAAAATCCACGCATATCCTATAGAATAAAGAAGGAGCATCTTGAATATCTTCACGTGGGAGCAGAAAGGAACTTTTTTTGTTTTGTTTTGTTTTTGTACAACAATCTCCATGCCCGAGAAGAAAAGGAACAACAACAAATAAAGATTTCCATGCACATCCCAAGAGAAAACATGTTTTTGAAATAAGAGGTAAAACCATTTTGGATCCATGTCCAACGCATTGTTTATGCATCCGAGAAAAGATAAATACCAAAATCAACATGGGAGGAGGGACAACATAATAGTCCAAATAAAAAAGGAGACATTTTTTTGATACAACATCTCCCACGCAGAGCAACAATAGTTAGATCTCTAGGCATTCTTTGGGAGAAGGAAGAATTAGTTTGAAGACATCACTAGAAGCTTCTAGGTAACTCGTAGAAGAGATAACAAATACTTAGAAGTTGTGTATCTTTGAGAGGAGGAGGAATAACTTATTTTTCGCATGAATTTACAAGCTTAAATTTAGATTTCACACCTGCACAATTGACTGGAGTTCAATGCAAATAATTTAAAAAAAAAAAGAGATATTCATGGTACTACACATGCCGAGGAGATGATAGCTTTCTTGTGTCAAGGGTGAATGGAGATTTTCACGCACACTATGAATATTTAAAAATAATAATAATGATAAGGAGCTTGAGATTCAACACATTGTTGAAAGTGTAACAATGATCTAAAATTGTATTATTTTTTGAAGGTGATTTTTATTGTATGGTCATTTTGAATTCAACATCTGATGAATCTATTTTTATTTTTAAAAAAATAAATAAATAATAGAAAGAGTCATATTATTCTTACGAAAATGGTGGTTCAAGAGTTAAACCCGACACCTTCCCAAAGTGTCTTGGTTTAGTTTTTGTTCTATCTTTTATTTTAAAAAAATCATAATGGGTGAATGTTCTAATAAGTCGGCACTAAAATATGCATACCAAGGATTAGTTCCAACATCGTCTTTAAATTCAGCATATGACAACATTTTGGATACCGATATGGGTCACGTAGATATGGTTTAGTTCTCACGGTGGTAAGATGGGAAGGGGGAACTATTTTCTAAAAAAGTCTTTATCATTGTGGTTTACCTCAAGCGCAACATTTCCCGTTTCCATACAATGCCTTGAATTTGTCCTGGCTTGTGCTGAACATTATGATCCTAAGCATTGGGGAATTTTTAATGACAGAAATGAACCTTTTCTTCTCAATTCTCCAGATCATATGGAAGATTTGTTAAGAGTGCCACTCCATGAAGAAAATGCTGACATCACACAAGAATCAAACAAAAGCTATAGGAAGAAAATCCTCTGAGATGGTCGAAGATGGTTGGTAAAAATTGGTTTGTCAAACCAAAGACTCACACTTCAAGAATTACCAAAGAGTTGTTTTGGGTAGAGTTTCATGAAGAAATAGGGGATATGATTACTCTCATCAGTAGGGTTTTTGGTCTTCCTTCTACCAAAAGTTTCACCCGTGGATGTACAAGTTCATTTATATCATCCTTGATGTAAATATGTTCATTGATTGGGCAAGTATCATTAGCAATACTCTCCATAAGCAATTGATTGAGGTAAGGATGAAAAGTCATTTTTACATGACTTCACATTTGATTTATGTTGTAGTGAGAAGGAGGATATTTTTAGGGCTAATAACTAGAGGTGTAATGGGTCCCGACAATAATTGTGTTTTTCATCTTTGCCCACAACTAGAGTTGAAGAATGGTTCTCATCATTTCTAGAGGGTAAAAGATTCTTTCTTGTTCTATATAATCTGGTCACTAAGAAGAAACCCGGAGGAAATATTTTCAGAAGATGCCAAGGCAGTGATAAAACAATGGGGATCTTAATATATCAAGTTTCCTCTTACTCCTATATATGAGTTGATGGATTTGTGGGAGCTCCTTACAGTGCTTCCTAAAATTGTCAGCGACAAAATAGCGTTGATGGAACTCTCACATCATCTTTTCAAAATCCATTGTCTATTGGTGGAAAAAAGCAAAGAAGGAATTAGTTTCCCAATTCAGATTGGGGAATACAAATGTCCAAATTCTCATAGTGCGAGACTTATGGAAAAATAATTTTCTCTCATAACTATACATCCTTTCACAACTGTGGCTCAATTTGATTTTAAAGGATCCATGGAAAAAGATTTAGGGGGTAGATATAAGCACAAGGAAAACATAGAAGAATATTGGGTGGAATGTGCGAGAGGATAGGGAGGTAAGATGATGATAATTTTATCTTCTCACACCGGTTCAAATAGAGAATTACGGATTAAGGGATCCTCCCTTAACCCTTACCGATAAAGGAATTAATATTATGGATCCTACCTATGATCGGATATTTTTCACTCCGCTCTCTGTATTGATTGGAGTAGAGGAGATGAAACTTCTCTAGATGTTATAAATCAACATGTGTTGAAAAGGACTATGAAGTGGTATGAGAATCAGATAGCCAATTCCCTCCCATTTCAGGCACATATGTCGAAATACGAGGTTTTCAAAGTGAAAGGAGGAGTGATACGTAAAAAAGGTGGTGCAAAATTCTTCACACCACCACCACCAACATCATCACATGCATCTTAAAGGAAAGGAGGTGGTTACTCAAACCTATCCCTAATAAAGAAGTAGTGTCTCAAGGATTAGTAAAGAGTGTGCATCTTTGATAAGGAAAAGAACATGTTTTTGGTATTTCTACCCCAAACTCATCTATTCACATCAATGAGAGTTCCAATATACCTACGAAATATCCAAATGATCAATGTCATACACCAAAATCCAAGAAAATTCTAGTAATGTAGATATCTAATTCTTATGAACATCCAGGTTTTAAGGATATTACACAAAACATGAGGATAATAGAGAATATGTAGCAGATGCTACTTCACCAAGTATAGAGACCACATAACCATTGCCTACTACTTTTAGTCATGAAAAAGGAAAAGAGGATTTTTCTTCCAGTTCTCAACATTTTTGTGTTGAATTAATGAATGAAACACCGACCTGGGTTGACTATGAAATAAAAAAGAGAAATAGATTGGTCAAAGTGGCCAACATTGATTTGGAATCACTTTCTTTCCTCTCCAATAAAGTGGTTCCTAAAAATCCTAAGGTTTTCTCTAGAGTAGTGATTGATGATAGCAGAGATAAGTTTGCAGAAATTGCAGTTCCTACTACTGAGAAGGATCGTGGAGACATGACAATCACCGAGTGTGAAGTATCCAAGATAGCCCTTGGTAAGACCACTTTTGAAAGAGATGTTGTTATGGCAAAAGATTCAATGAATAGTGTTCTTAAGAGGTTAGAGAGACACAAATCTCAAATTTTCCAACTCAAGGAAGAAAAGAATGAGTTGATTTCATATGTTCAACATTTGATCACCCCAATTTAGTCTTCTTTTCTTGTTCCAAAAATGATTGCTATCCCGGATCAAGAAATTCTCAATCAATCAAAATATGTGTCACTCTAGCACACACTCTAAATTCATGGGTTTCGAGGTAGAAAGTGGTGGTTTGAAAATAATAGTTGAAGTGATAAAAATATATGAGAATATTTATGCCTACCTCGATCCAAAGTGTTCTAAATCAAGGAGTGCCTCATTACAAAATTAATCACACTGGAGCATATTTTTCCAACTCTTCAAGATCTCACCCATATGGAATCTACTTTCTTAGATTCAAACGGAATACTTGAGTTTGATCATCACATGACACAAATTCTATGGTTAAATCATGCTAAGTCCAAGAAAATGATCCTAGAAGATTTGGTAATTCAGTTTGACGGTTTGTACAATGTAGCCTATACCACACTCTCTCCCATTCAGGTATTCATCAAAAGAGATTCCAGCACCTTCAACAACAAACATAACCAAAGGAATTAAGTACAACACTTGGTGGATAAGTTTACAAAATACATACATGAAATGTATACTTCTATTGATGTTTTTTCCACTTCTTCTATGGATCAATGTTTCATAATTAAACATCTTTGTGAAGAAATCCAATCTAAAATTCCATACCTGCATACCATACCAGGTAATATTCTTGAAATTAAGGTACTTTGTGAGGCTAGTATTCTCTCGAGTTATTTTCCAGAGAAGAGAAGATTCATCGACACTATAAAAACTCAAGTCTTATGAAATGATAAAGAATCGGGATCCTTGTTTTTCCAACAACATAGAAGGATGATTTCCTATATTTCCTCATGGGTGATAGAGTCCATTTCTCATACAATTGAGATAGGTGAAACCCACACCCAATGGATAAGGCATTGGTTTTTGGTGAATGTTTTAAAATTGGTATTTTAAATAATGTTATTGTTGATTTCATGTTTGAAGAAACTTAAGTGGTTTCTATTTTTAGTTACTTTTGATAAAGTTGGTTGAAAAAGTGAAAGTCACTTAAGTGCCTTATTTAATGTGCATTTAAAACCCTAACTACTTTGTAAACCAAATTTTGGGTTATAAAATGAAGTCATGGGATCATTTGTAAAGGGTTACTTTGAGAGATGAGAAGAAAATACTTTTGTGCGCAAGCTTTGTTTTCAAGAAGAAACTTTTGTTCTTTTGTGAAAACATTTTAGAGTTAATGAAATATGAACTTTGAGTCTCATTCATTGTCTCTTATAATTTTTATCACCAAATCACAACACTCTTATGTTTACACAAGTGCATATAATTGAGCTCACAGTGTGATTGGATAATGTGGGTACTATCTCCAAGTTGTGGACTTGCTACTTGAGATAGACCTCCAGAGAAAGTTGGTTCTTGCTCCTAAACTACCACACAATATACTCTAATTCAGGAAAAAATAACTATCATAATATAACTTTCTAAGGGACCAAGGAGAGAGAATGCTTAAAAAATGAAAGCCTACATTACAGCGGTGATACACCAGAAAAGGAGGGGTGTGAGAGTAGTCTTCCAATTTCTGAAAAATAGAAGTAAAATTCATACTAGAAGGGATGATAATAGTTCTCCACAATAACTGGCAAATGCATTTACAACAATATTTCATACATGCACAATAATAATGAGTCCTTGCAAGAGCATAAAAAAAGACACAATATTCTTGTAAAGAAGGTTGAAATGGCAAGAAGAGTGCAAACAAACACAACAGGGGAAGATGCATCCACAAAATCATATTTTAGTACTTCATGATATGCACATTTCAATATATTACAAGATAAGGGCCTAGATCACCATGCAAGGAGTCCACTACAAGGGCCTACATCACATTGGCTTCATAAAGAAATTTTGATAGAGTTTTGCTACAACAAAACTACCACTTTTTACAATGAGCCCAACATTCAAATTTATAGAAAATAAGAAGAGAGAGAGAGGGGGAAATCGAAATCCCAAAATCTGTCCTTTAACCATTTGTAAGAGGTATTAAATGGAGTGAAATGATGTTTTGTTGTAACATTCCCATTTTATGACATTAGAACAAGGGAATTTTTTTATTTTATTTTTTTTTATATATAACGTTCTCTGTTCTAATTTAGGTAATTCAGAACACACGACCAAGTTTTAATAATTGTTCTTTGTTCAAATAACATAATTTATAACACACAATACTTTTAAAACCAATGTTCTTTATTTGCATATTTATAATATGGAACACACATTCAATGCCATTCAATCATATAACAGATACCATTGTTGTTGTAATGACTCGAAGAACTACCGATCTCCCATTTCATGGCATAGAGTTTCATCGATCTCTCATCTCATGACTCAGCTACTTACCGATCCTTCATGTTAATCCATGCAATGTATACTAAGTTTACTTGGTTCTCTTACTGGTTTAGGTTATCAAAGTATTCCATTTAAGAGGCCTATCTAAATATTTGTTACCGATATTCATCTGAAATCCTACTTCTTAAACCAGGTGATTAGGACAACGTAACCAACGCAGCTTGTGATACTTTGGCCAAAGATTTTCACATGCTTAGCATGATCATATTCCTAGACGTTATACACATCAATGGAATACGTCCTTCACCTCACTTCGTCTATTATCTAGAATGGTCTTTTCTGATTTCTGTCAGTCCTCTCATCCAAGGTTAAACTTTAACCCAAGATAGCAATATGAAAGAGTATAGGGAGGCACTCGTGGTGACTAAAGGTACGCAGACATACTTTGTCGACCCTAGTCGACTGTGTGTGTCTAGTTACCTTTAGTCTTCCTGAGTCACTCCATATACAAGGTCACATTCCTAACTTGGTCCAAGCTTATGTAAACTTTGATGATTCGATTCGGAAGGGCGTTGTAACATGTCAGCTGCAACATTGTGTCGTCATGAAGGCCCCACCTTCATGAGGGCACCATATTGCAGCTGGCATGTGCCAACATCCTACGGAATCCTCCCATCAAGGGTTACACATCCAGCTAAAAGTGTGATTAGATTCTTAACTTTGACTCTATTAAGAATGAGTTTCAGCAACCGTGTTGATCCTCTAACCTCACGGTTCATTATAGTTGCATAGCTAGAAAAGACTTGAATTGTCTCATAGCTTTATATACATTCACCCTTCCTTACCAAAGGATTGCATATTTTCATTTTAGTTCTTTAATTTAAGCTTTGGACTCATAGTCCACTATAGCTTAGCGTAGTAAGATCAACTTACTAAGCTTAACCAAGTATTTATTCACAACTGAATTCAAATTCAGAATTCCATTTCATTAGACGTCATTGAATGAGGCCTAATCCCAATTGAATGTATTCATTTAATCACTATAACCTTACTTCAGCTAAGGTTTGTTATGAGGAGATATGACTCCTCATACCGGATATCCTTTTGACCAAAACATCCCAAGAATATTACGAAATCAGAATACAGAATTCAATTGTCCCTTTATTAATATTCGTTAGTTGATAGACTAATTCCGAATATTATTCATTTAAGAGTTCATATTTATTTTACTCTTTTACTAGTGTCAATTTGAAATCCATATTTACTGAAGTGTTAACTAGTTACATGTTTCAACTTAAAAGATTTATTCAAGTAAAGAATAAACATTATGCCCCTTTAAAATCTAACAACCATCATTTGAATAAGTCCAAATTCAACAAATAAAATTATATTCTCAATCATATTCAAACAGTCCCAAGGTAGTACAACCATTAAAATGACACACCATCTCCTTTTACTCAATTCTCAAGATTAAAATTCATACATTTTTACAAGTCCACACGACCGGACTTCATTCATGCCAAACAACATTATCAACTCAAAAAGAAAGAAGAATAAAACTTTTTCTTTTTCCATTTCCCGAGAAGAATAATAAAATCTCAGAAAAGATCCATCCCTTAGTTAATCAGAAGAAGCATCATAAAACAACATGTCTCCATTTTTACTCACGAATCCATCTGCAAAATTTACTTGCACCGGTCATTTCATCGAACTGAGCATATTAAGCACTTATCATTAAAATGAGGTGCTCTTGATTAACTGTCTCAATAAAAGAACTCTGCTTTTATGAAACGTTTCAGAATTTGAGATGGACATCATCTACGCATTAATTACCGATAAAGATGAATAATTTAACAACCAAATCCCAATAATTATCATCACAATCAGACAAAATATTTACTAACAACCTTTCCCAAATAATTACTGTAAACACACAACACTTTATTCACATTTCCTTACTGTTTTCTTCCAATAACGCAAGGAGTTCATTTTAGATTTAGACAATTACTACCAAGAGTATTTTCTCTAAATAGTTCTAGATTAAAAGCATCTGTAAGAACTGATATACATATACATATAGTTGTTCTAATGCAATTACTATCAATTCTCTTCCCTCATTATAGATGGAATTTCAAAGAAGAGAATTTAATTAAAATTTAAATAGAACTCCTTCCCTTTTATACTACACATTTAATTTCAACCAAATCAAATGCAGAAGAGAAAGGTAGACATACACCGTGACAACACCGGTGTTATTTCCCAGAATTCAACAACAACATAGTACATCTTTCAATTCAGAAAGGAAGAAAAACAACAGATAAATGCAGTCGTTTACGCCAAAGGCAACGGGAAATTTATTCAATTTCAAATAACATAATTTCAACTGGATAAGAGGAGAAAATAATTAGTACTTCCGATTACCCACTCAATAATCTCTTTCTTTTCATTACGACCGAACTGGACGATAGAACAAGAAGAGATAACAATCAACAAACAGTCAAGAAGAGAGAACAATTAAAGTCAATAATCGAATGAAAGGAAGAAGATTCATATTACCTCTTCTCATTGCTTGGCCGAGTATCAACTATTTAGTACAGACCTGTTTCCAATAGGGTAATTTCCCCTATACCAGACTATTACAGTAATCATAATTTACTAACTATCATTCAAGGAAGTATTCCTGAATTCATTTTACATCTGACCCACAAATATCAACAACAACTGAATCTTTCAATTAAAATCATTTTCAATGATTATTCACCAAAAATGGACATTTCCAGCTAGGTCTGAAACAAGCAAGAATGTACAACAAGCTATATGACCATAATTTCACTGTAATAAATAAAGAAACCATTTTTTTAACCACAAGAACAAGAATCTACTCAAGTTTAGTTCCAATCGAACACAATGAAGAAGTTCAAATATGCAGTTCATATATATATATATATATATATATATATATATATATATTCATCATTGAATTCAAGGAAGAAGTAAAACGATACGCTCTATTCCATCCATCAAATAACCAAGTTACTCTTTCTCAGGTTTAAATAAATTATTTCCCAACAATCATTCATGGCTTTCAAACCAAATAAGGAGACATTGTATCATTTTACATCAAGCAAGAGTAAGGGTGATACATTAATTCCGATGCCTCTAAAGGATTCGCATCCCATACACTATAAAACGATAAGAGAAGCAGTTCACACAACCAGTCCTATCTAAGCATTCTCACGGTTTTTCAAAACCATTTGCACACACAAAACTTAGAAAACAATTTACACATCATTGCTACTTCCATCAAATCAAACCCATAATGGGCGATAAACCGAATACCCATTACATTTAAAAATTCAAACAGCAGAGATGGGTTTTGTTTCATTTACCATTTTAGTAAAGAAAAATACTAGTTTTTCTCTAGTATGCATTAAGAAAATACCCAAGTCGTATTTATCTCCAAAAGACAACTCAACCCAGAAATCACAGAAACCATATCAACATTTTTATTTTACAAAAACACCCAATATAAGAGCAGAGTTCTTTTAATGAAGACGCTTAACAAAGAGCAAAATGGTTTAAAGAAAAGAGCCCAACATGCCTGTAAAACTTCTTGTTGCTTGAAGAAAACCATGTCCACGCCCTCAGGAGTTATTCTTTTCCATGGCGAAAACAACAAGGTTTCCCCAATGATCTCCTTACTTCCACAGGCTCAAAAACAACCGTGGGTAATCAAAATAATAGCAACAATGACCAAAATAATTTGCAGGTTCGAAAGAACCACAAAAGAAATGCAGAGCAAAAACTCAAAACCCGAATGAACAACAATAACCCACAAAATTTCCTCTTTCTCTTTCCAAGGTGGGTGGGTGTCAAAACCAAGGTCAATAAATGCATTGAATGCATTGCTTTTTCCTCTTTCTCCATGCCACCACCGACTCAGGTTTGGCGGCCTTTTCCTCAAAATTTTTGCTTGTAATTTGAATTTAGTAGCATGGTTAATTAGGAGCCTCTATCTTCTCTGCTCCCGCCAATTTTGGCATTTAAAACTTCAAGGACATCATTTAATGTCCTTCATTAAATTTAAAACCTTCCCTTCTTATCCTTTCATCGGCATGTATCCATAGGTCCCCTTTTAGGGCTAACATTAGTTTAGGTTATGTTAGGTTATGGAGCCTGTTTTCATGTGTGAAAGTGTTGAAGACTCGTACACTAAGATTACTTGTACAATTTTTCATCATGGTTCAAAATCATGGAAGAGAATTTTTTAAATTTTTTGACCTTTTACATGCCATAATGACCTCCCATAGCTTTGGTTGGGGAAAAACAAAGATTTCCTAAGCCTTAAGGGTCGGATTTGATGATATAGATAGAACCGTGATCATGGTTTATAAACTTAAATCTAATTTTATAAACCATGATCGCGGTGCTTAATATGAGAACCATGATCATGATTTATAAAGCACGATCACAGTTAGTAAATCATATTTACATGCATCCCAACATTTGAATTACCATGTGATTTTTATTGTTTGACCTTATTATACGAATTATTGTGAAATTTTGTCACTTTCTGCACGTTTTTCTTATCACCGGAAGCAAAACATCATGGGAGACAAGAAACAAAGTCAAAAAAGGAATTCAATAAGTAAAAAAACACCAGATGAATTTGAGTTAATAAGATTGTAAAAATTTGAGTGAATGTGGAGTCTTCATGAATCAAGAAGAGATTCATCTTCAACCCCTACTATTGTAAGCAATGAGAATCTACATAATGTTTCTACTATCAATGTTGCAGATGAATTAAATAATCATGATGAAGAGGAATTTTTTACTTTCAATGTTGAATAAGAATTAAATACTTTTGATGTAGCTAATGTTGAAATTGAAGGAGACAATGAAAATGTTAATAAGGAAAATCAGTTGAAATTGTAGACAATTTTTTTTTACAAAAACATCTCCTAAGATTCTATGTAAGAAACCTAATTATTTTATTTTAATTGATGATAAAATTTTGAAACCAATTTCTCGACAAACTTTCTCAATGGAAAATCATAAGAAAAGCCACCAAATTTGGATAATCATTTTTACATATTAAATTATTTCCAAATATGCAATTGTTGGTTAGTTTCATGAAATTGATTAAAATGAGACCTACATTAAACACCTTAGGATTAACAACATCTAATATACGTATTCAAACATCTACAATTGTTTAAAACCTTCATGATGCATATCATAATGTTGGTGTTAAGAGATGCACAAGGGATAGTAATATTTTGTGTTGTGTACTTGCTACTAGTGTTCTAAGTGAATAAACAAGAAAACAACGTTTGATTACAAAAACATGTCGAATGTTGAAAGTTAATCAAAAATTATAATGAAAGCAATTGAAATATTTAATATCCTTCAATCAATCAATAACACCAATTTTTGGGCATTTTCTACTAGAGCACTGTGTAAGGACAAAGATATATTTGATGTTATAAGATAAGTTGTAATTCAATTTTGTCATTATAACACTAGAGTTTCACATAATACAAGAGATGTTGTAAAACAAAGAGTTGGTTCTACGAATCACAAACCACATCCAAAGAATTTCTTAGATATGACTCAAACTCAATTTTTTCATAAGTTTGAACAGAGCATCTAGAAATTAAAATTAGTCAACATTTTTTCTAAAATGTTGAAACCATTCTATATGATAATCAATCGACTTGCACCACTTAATGTTGTAGGCAACATGTTGAATTTGCAATGGATTATGCTAAATATTTACGTATTCATTCTAATTTTCATTCTCAAAACTATGTTATCAAAATGTGGTGTTCAAGTTCCACCAATATCTTCCAGGATTTCATTCCTATGATATTTTTTTAAAGATAAGTTGGAAGATTATTTTATACTCGTGGATTGCTTAGATGGAATTTGTGGTACATGCGAGATTACCTAAATTGGAAAGTTACATCCATGAGAAAATTGTAGGTGTAATAAGACATAATTTAGTTTATTTTGATAAATATAAAACAATACCATACCAGTTGAAAGATGAAAATGAGTCTAAATGGTGTGAGCTAGTTACAAATCTTATGCCTATTTTTAAATTTATGAGAAAATTTAAGGATGAAATTATTTATGGGTATGCTAGGCATACACAAAAGCTCGATGGTTGGATGAATAGTTCAAGATATGAAAGGAGACATTTCCTATTAGTATTATTATTTCAATGATCAATTTTGTAGAAATTACATATTGCAACCATAAATGGAGGTTCAATCGCAATATTACAACTCAAGACAAGTTATCATTTTTATGCATATAACATTTATACATTCTCCCATAGTACGTAGAATGACTAATTTTTTTAAAGAGAGTACCACTTTTATATCAATGATGATCGTACTCATTCTCGCTAAATTTGTGTAAGGGTGTTTCCAACAATTTTTATAAATTTGTTGTATTGGGACATCTACTTCAATCAACATTATATATAGTTAGATAATTGCACAACTTAGTTTAATAATGCAAGAATGTTTTATTGGATGAGAAGGATACATGTCGATGGGTGTGCAACATATTTGTAGTTTCAAAAAGTCTTGACATTGAAAAGGAGAGCATGACGCCATAGGGGCATGTGTGAAAAGAGATCTTGTAAGAGAAGTGTTGAAGTACACATATGGTGCTTAATTCAAAGATGTAAATAGTATAGTGGAATGGTGTATTGACAACATGCTCCCGAGGTTCTCCAAAAAATTACAAAGTTCTAGATATTTTTGTTGATATAGGAAAACTAATTGCTAACTACGAGGATTTTATGACACTTATAGGGTCTAATGATATGTAGTCTTTTTATATTCAGGCTCTACTCCATGGGCCACATGGATAAGAAAATTAGTGTGTTTTTTTACATCTTGTATCGAGTTTTTTATCGTTGAGTGTGATTCAAAAGAATGGGTAGATGGATGGTGTTGGTATCCAAATTTGTTCTCCTTTTCGTGCCAAGCAACAACATAGATTCGAAAGGGAGCTTAGAGGCAAATAGATCATAATGTGTGTTGTTTTGTATTCAGGAATGAGATCTAACTCGACCCTCTATTACTCATATTTTTGGAGAGATGGATAACACCTTTAAGAGTATTTGACCTGTCCTCACTGCTTTAGGTCGTGCCTCTTCAACCAGGGTGAGAGGACCCTTAGTGTAACCTCTGTTTGAAAAAGAAGATGGAGATATCCTTCTTTACAAAAATTCTATGAAGAGAACCTTTGGAAAATACGGTCAATGCTCCATGATTTAACTCTTAAGAGTTGTCACTTCTAAATAATGGAGATATTTTCAACACAAGGCTAAGGTTATTGAAGACATTAAGAAATCTTGATTGTTCTACATATTTTTGCAAGTAGATTTTTTTCCTTTGTTGATACACAAGAAAACAGGGGTAGTTCAAGGTGGATCAATGGTTTTTAAATGATTTTGGTGTTAGATGAAGTAGGATAAATTTGATTTACCGGAACTTTTGAGGGAATTCATAATAATGAATAACTTCACAACATAAAGCTTCAAAAGAGTGAAGACGTTCCTTCAACTAGAAGGTGTGCTTTAATGGAGGCATAGATTAACACATTTTCACATAATATTTGAGACTCCAACACGAATTTTCAAATTGGAACAATCAATTAAACATTAAATTTTCTTGATTAATCATGCCTAAGTTATACCTCGAAGACTTACATACAATTTTTATCAACAAATGACAGTGAATTGATTTTAAATTTTTTTATCTCATCCGAGATGAAGAATATTCTAAAATTAAATTAAAATACCATTAGATTTTCATAGGGATGAGATCCTCGTGATTTCACAAAAATTTCAAAGTGTAAGATTGTAATAGGAATGAAAGAAACTATTTTCACACATTTTGAAAATAAAGTAAACACAAAATTGCTAGAGATTAGACACAAATTAATTCCAAAATTCCTTAGATTCAAATAGGAAATGGTAGGGGAAAGCTTCTAGATCAATCTCAAAGTGCTTGTTAATGGCTATACATGTGCAACCAACTTCACACAATAGGAAATCTAAGACAGTAAGAAAATACCGGTAATCTTGGAATTGGTCTCTCAAAGAAGATGGCTTTCTCAAATTTTTCTCAAGAATTCAAACTCTGACCATTTGCAAGAGTATTCTCATTGCATTTATACATTTTTCCCACTCAATTTTCCCCAAAAGAGAAGAATATTCGAGGGACCTTTTCTTGTTACCAATTTGTTTCAGACAACGATGTTTAACAAATTCAGATCCAAAATCTGCCAGGTGGACCAATTGTGAACTGATCACATTTCTTAGGCCCTCGACTAATGACTAGGATGCCATGCCACAACTTTTCGGGAGTCCCTTTAATCATTATAATTCTTCCATGTGATAAATCCCATATAAATCATTTGTTTGAGCCTCTGCATAGCTGGACTTGATAGGTCATCCCTTTTTGCTCTTGAGGCAACGCCTTTTTCACCTTTTACACCTGCACTTTCATCATTTCATCCTTTTCCTCTAAAATTTCACTCTATAACTTCTAGATCTAGAATTTTGTGTGTTTACACGAGCCCAAGAAAAAATCCACTTCAAAATTACTTTAGATTTATAAATTGAGGTGTCAAATTGATTCAATTGAACTTACAGACTACAAACGACACAAATTTTCCACCAAAACGACACAAATTTTCCAAAAAAATGATGAAGAATGATGCAAAAAATGCATCTCCAAACATCCTGGAGCTTCAATGGTGGAAAAATCAAATGAAATGCACAACTACCATTGATCTTGCCTTTCAAATTTTAATTTGAGCCCTCCACATGGCAAAATGTGATTGGAAATGGGCGTGGGGTCTTTGTCAGCACTTTTTGACATTTTATAACTTTTTGGAAAAAGTAAAATTTTCGCGCATCACCACTTTGACATTTTTATCCCCCCACTCCGCCCTTAGAAAACGGGTCTTGACATCTATCCCAATGTGGGCCCCAAATTTGGAACCGAGGTATACACCCAAATGAATCAGCTCGATTATGCTATTTTACCATGTTTTGGGAAAAAATGAAAATTTTCCAAATTTTCAAATTTTCCCATATTACGAATATTCGCCGTAAAATTATCCCCTTCGCCCAAATTCCACCTTTGCTTCATTTTATGGGTTCCATGGAAAAATGTGATTGGAAACTGGGAGCTTCATTTTTTCACTTTATACTCATTTTCCAAAAAGGAAAAAATTCCACATTTTCCCCGTGTGGGCCCACACCTCTAGTTTTGACTATTCAATGCTTTTCCCCTGTGGGCCCACACCTCTAGGCATTACTTTCTTGTTAGGCGGCACTTCAACTTAAAATTTTATCCCTTTTACAAAAGGTAAAAACCTTAAATAACCCCAAAGCTCCATTTCTCCATTTTCCCACCTACCACGTGTCTCAATGACACATTTTGAGATGGTCTCAAAAAGTAGAGACCCTAAACAAGCATGGGCTCAACACGTGTCTCAGTCCGGTAGAGTCTGTTAAAAAGTTGAAGGTTTAGTGGAAGGCGCCATGTGTCTAAGGTCCGAGATAGTCTCCTTCACCGTTGAAAATTCCAAGAAAAAGGTAGAGTGAGCGGAAGCCTCCAAGTGTCCTCCTGGTGCTTCTTCAAAATAAAACTTAGGGGCCGGTCCCCAAACATGTGCAGTCCCTCCACATGTCCCAGCCCTTTAAGAAGTTGCTTGAAAATTCTAAGGGAAGGGAAGGCCCAATGCGAAACCTCCATGTGTCTTTATGGTGCAACTTCAAGATAGTTCCCAAGAGCGGAGACCCTAAATAAGCGCGGGCTCACCACGTGTCCTAGGCCTTAAAAAGTTTCTTTGAAGAGTTTAAGTATAAATCAGAGCCTACGGAAGCCTTCACCTATCCCCCTATCATAATTTTTAAGGTGGGACCCTAAGGTGGATCCTCAAATTAGCGCTAGCCCACCACGTATTCATGGCCTGCCAAAATACCGTATTGGTTGCATGCAATTTTTTTCTAAGTCCAGAAAAGTAGCAGAATCCTCCATGTGTCCCCCCGGTGCAACTCCAAGGCCAAACCAAAAGGTGAATTTTCAAACAAGTGTCGTTCCTCCACGTGGACAAGTTTTGGGTTGAAGCGAGCCATAGATTTTTAGAGTTCCCTATCAAGCCGCATCCAACAAAAAAGGCCACGTTTCCACTGATCCAAAGATGTAAATTTGATAGAGAAAACTCACCCGTCAAACCGTAAAAATGTAGGAAAACCACCATTTGAGCCCGGAGATGAATTTTTCTTCAAGGAAAGATAATTGGAGATGTTATAAGTTTCAAACATGATCCTCTAGAGCTACATCCAATATTTTTTCCTCGGCATTTGGGATAAAAATGACAGGGACAACAAAATGTGATTGCAGAAAATGGAAGGAAAGGATCACCAGAGTTTTCCACCCAATTTACAAACTCCTTCGATGGAAAAAGAAATGAAAAAAAAATTGGACCTTGAAGTGATCCTCGACACAGAAGGGACTGATCATGTCAACCAAATGAAGGATAAATTCTTCAAGCACCAACATAGGGAGATAAAAACATAACAACGGCCGCAACCGAGTAATTTCACTAACAAATAGGGCAAGACTAATTTGAGCAACAACATCGCTCCAAATCGTGGATGGGCACTCCTGTGATTTCCACAAGAACAAATAGCAAACCAAGTGCCAAAAATAGACCATTGGGCAACAAAGTCAAATAATAAGCTTGCGAGATCAAATAAACCATAACCATCCTCCAAAAAATGAACCAAGAAACCAGCAAAACTAGAAACCAACAAAAACAAAAAAGTAGGATGAAAATAAAGAATTGTACACTGTTCAAATGGAGTATACCTTGATTTTGAGAAATAAATCAAGAAAATGCTTCAAATGCCTGCCATTTTAGATATGACCATGCTAAGTAGTTCTAATATTTTTTTAACAACTTGTCATATGATTTCCTCTCTTTTCCATCCAAGTCGCTATCTAAACATATTTCTTCATGTTTTTCCTTTATACCGGTCAATTTTTCTAACATCTTTCGAGGGTGCATCAAACGTTAAAGTATCGGAAAATAATCCTTCTCATGATACCTATATTGATCAATTTCATAATCCTTGAAAGCAACATAACTCACAGAGTTATCAATATCAATATATGCATGTAATACTTCATAAGAAGAATTGTTGGGGTCCTCAATAAGATATAACATCTTCTTTTCACCAGGTAACTTCATAAGGTTTCCCTCAATTGGTATGGTGGCATAAGACATGTCCATCTAAACATTTCCACTAACACTTGTAGCACACTTTCTTGATAACAACATGCCCCATTTGGTAGGGCAATCAACGACAACAATATCAAGTTTCAAGTTCTTACCCGGATAAGCTACAAGTTGTACCACCAAACCTTTTACACATCCTATAAGAGGCACCTATCTAGAATCCATTTAAGTACACTTTCCATAAGTTGTTGTCACTTTAATGTTCAATTCATTCATGAATTTCAAAGGCATAACATTGCATGATGCTCCGAAATCAAACATATAATTGTGCATCAGTCTGTCTTTAATAATCAATGTTGTAAAAATGGATAAATAATTAATTGAGAATCAACCAAATATGTTCCCAAGTAAACTTCAGGTGGTTCACCTGGTTCCTCTAGTACTTGGGGTTTTTTCAACTCTGAAATGGTAGGAGGAGTCTCAACATTTCTTCCTTGGGTGATTTTTTCTTCTCTAAACCCCAAATATTCAAATGCTCTGTCACTATGCTAAGGGATTCTAAGGAATTCAACAATAAAACATAAATCTTAATCTCACTCAAAATTTGGGCTATGTCATAAGGAACATATTTGGGTAATGCAACATTTGAAGGGATGTTTACAAATTCATTTGATTGTATGGGATTTTTTACAATCTGAGCATAGGAGGGACACAAGTTCTACTTGAGACAACAAGGCCTTTTCCATATGTATCTTTCTTTGGAGTCTCTTTTGGGATACTGGTAAGCATTGGAATTTTTGGTTTGGCCTAAGGCCCTGCCCCTTTGGCAACCCTACTCCTGGTATTATATTCTTTTTCATGGAAAACCACATCATTCATTAACAACTTCCTATCCTCCTCAGAAGGTATCCCTCCATCATACTTTTCAATCATTAGAGATATTAGGTACTCAAAATCATTATTAAAAGTTCAAAAGCTTGCACCATATCAATTTCAGAAGTATGAGTGGGAGGAAGAGGTAATACCCGGTGAATGCAATCCCATAAATCTTTAGTAGTTTTGGCACTCATCAGCTTAGTTGAGGTTTTTCCCTACTGTGAACTCATAGAGGAATCCACCATGCATGCATCATCATCAGTGTTATCATCATCATAGACTTCTTCAACTTTATCATCTACTTCATATGGCGGGTGGGGTAAGAAGCATTTTTCACACCAATCCATTTGATTTTTCTCTTTAACAACAACTCTAGCATTTAGAGGATCAAGCACTACTCTATTCTCCCTGGCTTGGGGTTTTCTAGCTCCGATGAGTCCTTTACCATTTTCATCGACCTCTACGATCATTTCTAGGATGATTCGTAATTCTATCTTATCCTTTTGCCTATGCTGACCCCGAGGACCTTCTTCAATTCCTTTTTTTTTCCCCGGAAATCTTGTAAGAGATTTCTTTGAAAGCCCTAGCCAAAGTCCTTACAACTTCCTCATGATCCACTACCTTACTCGATTAAGGCTTCTCGTGGTTGATCAGCTTTAACACCCTCCTCTTAGGAGGTTTTCCAACCGCTTTGATGTTTTTCTCAATTTTCGAGCCATGGTAAAGGCTTGTCTTAAAGTCACAGGGGTTCTTATCCCTCAAATAGTAAGAAACTTTCTTATCAAATGCATTTGAATACATTATTAGACACGATTCATCACATGGCCTCAAATTAATAGGCAATCTTCTTAATGTTTTGTTAATTCTAGTGTTGAAATCATGCACTAATCATTAGGATTCTTTTTATATTTTTAATCTCGAAAAGAAACCTAGGGTATGATTTATAACCATACTTGCATTCTAAAGGCATTCTTCATCTCTCCGTCCAGAGTCAATGGAATTATCTCGCATATATTTATACCAATCCCTTGCATCTTCTTTTAAAGTATGAATAAATATTTTAATTTATACATCTTCAAAATCTATTTCAAAATCATCCATCATATTGTCAAAGAGTTTCAAGTGTTGATCAATAGTTATTGCATTATTTCATTGAAACTTAGCCAATTTATTTCTTACATCCTTTGACACACTTTTGGATAACCATCCATAACTCTAAAACCGATGGGACCAAAAGTATTAATGATAAATGAAGGTCTGGGTGGAGGATGAGCCATATTATTCTAGGGAGGTGATCTTACAGGAGAAACAAAATGATGAGGAGTGAGGGGTCTGTGTGGTACAGGGATATAATTTTTAGAATGAATGCCCTCTAAAGGCTCTGTCTCTTGGAAAAATCTATTAGATTTTGAAAATATAGGGGAAGATTGAGAAGCAAATATTTCAAATATAGATGATGGACCCTCTCTAGATGGAGAATTTAATTCAACAAAGAGGCTACCTAATTTAGAAGCACTTGAGGAAGTACTGTAATCTTCAATCACAAGATGATCAGTTTCACCAATGGAGATCTCCTTTCTTGATGCTTGATCTCTAATAGCCTTCCAAATTCTTTTTCCTTCTAAACTAGACATTCGTAGCTCCTGAAACAACCTTCTACTAGGGTCCTTGGTGAAGAAATATATTCTTCCTTCCAGCTTTTTAAATATTAGTGACAAATATTTCTTGATATATGTTCAAGACACTGGTATTTATAAACAATTTAAACAATACGAAGTCGCCACTAAGGATTTTAACCTTTGTTTGTGTAAATACACTATGAAAGACCTATCAAATGTCTGTCAATACCATATTCATGCAAAGCTTACAAGATCTTCTCTTCTTTTAGCCAAATTTATCAATGATGATACAAATCCTAGTACAATAAATGTATAAGCTCGAAATATTGTACTTAGAACTCATAATTTTGAACAATTCTTACAGATATGAGAAAATAATGACGTTTCTAAGAGTGTATTTATACTTTAAAATCTCTAGAAAGCATTACTGTGGTCTTTACACATACACCTTTTTCAAATACTTCAAAGATTCCCTGGCAATGGCACCATGAGTGTCGTTGATGAGCCAAATGGATACAAAATGGAAATAAATCAACAAATCAATCTCGGTAACACAAATCAATTCACAAAAATGTAAATTAGTTCCTCGGAAATGGCGCCATGAGTGTTGTTAAAGGGCCAAAAGGATAGAAAATGGAAACAAATCAAGAAATTTGTCTCGGTGTTATTAGCTAATTTTGACTTCACAAAATTAGTAAATGTGAATTTTTTTATTTTAAAAAATAAAATTCAAAATTGTTATCTTGCATGATTTTTCTCTTCCATCGCAATCATCTTATTCTCACAAATCATTCTTGTTTTCATTTCATTATTTTTGAATAATCCCTCCTCCCACTACACCACAAACTATATTTTAATTATTTAATTAATATTTACCATGTTATTTAATAAAATTAATATTTATTAAATTTTATGGTTTTTAATTAGTAAATAATAATTTTAATATTGAATAGAAGTCGTTTGACAAACTCAGAGAATTTTTATTCTTTTTATTAATCTCCTAATTGTCGTGATCAAGTGCAAGTGTGGGGGCAATCTTTCTTCCACTTCTAATTGTCATAGACAATTTTGATTTTTCTTCTATCATCCAAGAGTTGATGAAGAGACGGTTACAAGAGGTTGCAGGAGAAGAGGATATTGGGAAGAAGGAGGAATAAGGAGATATTACAGATATCCAGATCCTGGAGAAGGAAAAGCTTATTTTACGTAAACTATCCGACTTTAACATGGAAACCTAGCATGAGCATTAGCTAGAGCTAGGTAACCTTGAGAGTTCCAGGTAGTTGTCTCCATCCATCATGTATTCATGTGTTAACAGCTTGTCATAGTTCCACATTCCAAAGAAAGGAAAATCTAACTCTTAGAAGAAATCAAGGAAATGAATAAACACATCTATGCATATTTGTTTGTATTTGATATTTTGCAGAAGTGCCACACAAAAGGAGAAGAATAGGCTACGTAGGACAAAGGAAATCCACCATGCATTTAACTTACCCAAGCTCACGCCTGGGATAAGATTGTCCATGCAGCCTAGGAGAAGACTGTCCCACGCAGGAGGAAAGAAGGCACGGTTGAAGATCCACGCATGCATTCAAGGAAAAGTAAAATAATCCATATCCCACACTTGGGAAGGAAAGAAAGTTTTCAAACAATCACACCACAAAGAGTCCAAAAATAGACATTTTTTTTTTTTTTTTTGGATGCAAAGAGTCCCAATGCATGAGCAAAAAAATTTATATCCCCACGCATGAATTATGATCCCATGCTAGTTGAAGATAAGGAAATCCACATATAACCTGTAGAATAAAGGAGTAGCTTGAAGATCTTCACGTGGGAGAAGGAAAGGAACATTTTTTTTTTTGTTTTGTTTTGGTGCAGCAATCTCCATGCCTGAGTAGAAAAAGGAACAACAACAAATAAATATTTCCACGCATGCCCAAGAGAAAACATTTTTTTGAAATAAGGGGTAAAACCAGTTTGGGATCCATTTCCAATGCATTGGTTTATACATTTGAGAAAAGCTAAATACCAAAATCCATGTGGGATGAGGGACAACATAACAGATAATCTAAAAAAAGGAAACATTTTGTTTGTTTTTGATACAACATCTCCCACACAGAGAAGCAATAGTTAGATCTCCACGCATGCTTTGTTTGTTTGTTTTTGATACAACATCTCCCACGCAGAGCAGAAATAGTTTGAAGACATCACCGTAAGCTTCTACGTAGCCTACGGAAGAGACAACAAATAATTAGAAGTTGTGTATACTTGAGAAGAGGAGGAATAACTCTTTTTTTCCCATGAAGTCACAAGATTAAATTCAGATTTCATGCATGCACAATTGATAGGACTTTGACGCAAATCTCTTTTATTTTATTTTTTAAAAAAGAAAGAGATATTAATGATGCTAAGCATTCCGAGGAGACAATAGCTTTCTCATGTCAAGGGTGAATAAATATTTTCACACACACTGTGAATATTTAAAAATAATAATAATGATAAGGAGCTTTGAAGATTCAATACATTGCTGAAAGTGTAACAATGATCTAAAATTGTATTATTTTTCGATGGTGATTTGAGCTTTGCCTCAATATTGTTGTATGGTCATTTTGAATTCGGCATCCACTAAATCTCTTTTTATTTAAAATAAATAAATAAATAATAGAAAGAGTCATATTATTCTTGCATCAACGGTGGTCCAGAGACTTAGATCCGGCACCTTCCCAATGTCTTGGTTTTACTTTCGTTCTATGTGTTATTTTTAAAAAAAATCATAATGGGTGAACGTTCTAATAAGTTGGCATTGAAATATGCATACAAAGGATTAGTTCCAGCAATCTTTAAATTTGGCATATGACAACATTTTTGATACCAATATGGATCACGTAGATATGGTTCAGTTCTGTGACATGGTAAGATGGGAAGGGGGAACTATTTTCTCAAAAAGGCTTTATTGTTACGGGTTACCTCTAGCGGAAGCATTTCACATTTCCATACAATGCCTTGAATTTATCCTCCTAGGAATTTTTAATGACAGAAATGAACCTTTTCTTCTCAATTCTCCATATCATATGGAAGATTTGTTAAGAGTGCCACTCCATGAAGAAAATGTTGACATCACACAAGAATCGACACAACAATTATGCGATGAAAATCCTCTAAGATGGTCAAAGATGGTTGGTAAAAATTGGTTGGTCAAACCAAAGACTCACACTTCAAGAATTCCCAAAGAGTTGTTTCGGGTAGAGTTTCATGAAGAAATAGGGGATATGATTACTCTCCTCAATAGGGTTTTTGGTCTTCCTTCTGCCAAAAATTTCACCCTTGGATGTACAAGTTCATTTGTATCATCCTTGATGCAAAGATGTTCATTGATTGTGCAAGTATCATTAGCAATACTCTCCATAAGAAATTGATTGAGGTAAGGATGACAAGTCATTTTATCATGAATTTATATTTGATTTATGTTGTAGTGAGAAGGAGGATATTTTTAGGGCTAACAACTAGAGGTGCAATGGGTCCTGACAATAATAGTGTTTTTCATTTTTACCCACATCTGGAGTTCAAGAATGGTTCTCATCATTTCCGGAGGGTAAACGATGCTTTCTTGTTCTATATAATCCGGTCACTAAGAAGAAACCCGAAGGAAAGTTTTTTAGAAGATGCCAAGGCGGTGATAAAACAATGGGGAACTTGGTTTATCCAGTTTCCCTCTTACTCCTATATACGAGTTGATGGATTTGTGGGAGCTCCTTACATGATTCCTTAATATGTCGTGTGACAAAATAACATTGATGGAACTCTCACGATAAATTTTAAAAATCCATTGTATTTTCTTAGACAAATGCAAAGAAGGTATTCATTTCCAAATTCAGATTGGGGAATACAAATGTCCAAATTCTCATAGTGTATAACTTATGGAAAAATAATTTTCTCTCGTAACTATACATCCTTTCACAAGTAGTGCTCAATTCGGTATGAAAGGATCCATGGAAAAATCTCTAGGGGAAAGATATAAGAATAAGGAAAACATAGAAGACTATTTGGTGGAATGTGTGGATGATAGGGAGGTAAGACGATGACAATTTTCTCATCTCAGACTGGTTCAAATAGAGAATTATAGATTGAGGGATCCTCCCTTAACCCTTTCCGAAAAAGGAATTGATCTTATGGATCCCTCCTATTATCAGATAGTTATCACTCTTCTCCCTGGTATCGATTGGAGTAGAGGAGATGAAACTTCTCTAGATGTTATAAATCAATCTATGTTAAAAAGGACTATGAAGTGGTATGAGAATCAGATAGCCAATCCTCTCCCATTTCAGGCACATATGTCAAAAATATAGAGGTTTTCAGCTAAAGGAGAAGTGACACAGAAAAAGGTGGTGCAAAATTCTTCACACCAGTCACCACCAACATCATCACATGCATCTCAGAGGCAAAAGAGGTGGTTACTCAAACCTATCCCTAATAAAGAAGCAATGTCTCAAGGATCGGTAAAGAGTGTGCATCTTCGGGAAGGAAAAGAACATGTTTCTAGTATTTCTACCCCAAATTCATCTATTCACATCACTGAGAGTTCCAATAGACCTACCAAAGATCCAAATGATCAATGTCATACACCAAAATCCATGCAAATACTATTAGTGTAGATATCTAATTCTTTTGAACATCTAGGTGTTAAGGATATTACACAAGAACGTGAGGATAATCGAGAATGTTTATCAGATGCTACTTGACCAAGGATAGAGACCACAAAACCACTACCTACTAGTTTTAGTCATGAAAAAGGCAAAGAGGATTTTTCTTCCAGTTCTCGACATTTTTGTGTCGAATTAGTGAATGAAACACCGACCTGGATTGACTCTAAAATAAAAAAGAAAAAGAGATTGGTCAAAGTGGCCAACATTGATTTGGAATCACTTTCTTTCCTCTCCAATAAAGTGGTTCCTAAAAATCCTAAGGTTTTCTCCAGAGTAGTGATTGATGATAGCGGAGATAAGTTTGTAGAAATTGCAGTTCCTACTACTGAGAAGGATCATGGAGACATGACAATCATCGATTATGAAGTATCTAAGATAGCCCTTGGTAAGACCACTTTTGAAAGAGATGTTGCTATGGTAAAAGATTCAATGAATAGTGTGCTTAAGAGGTTGGAGAGATAAAAATATTAAATTTCCCAACTCAAGGAAGAAAAGAATCAGTTGCCTTCATATGTTCAACATTTGATCAACTCAATTGAGTCTTCTTTTCCTATTCCAAAAATGGTGGCTATCCCATTAAGAAATTCTCAATCAATCCATATAATACCTTGAATTTATCCTGGTTTTGTGATGAACATTTTTATCTTAATCGTCCCGGGGAATTTTTAATGATAGAAATGAAACTTTTCTTCTCAATTCTCCAGATCATATGGAAGATTTGTTAAGATTTCCACTCCATGAAGAAAATGCTGACATCACACAAGAATCGACACAACAATTTTGGGATGAAAATCCTCTGAGATGGTTGAAGATGGTTGGTAAAAATTGGTTGGTCAAACCAAAGACTCACACTTCAAGAATTCCCAAAGAGTTGTTTTGGGTAGAGTTTCATGAAGAAATAGGGGATATGATTACTCTCCTCAGTAGGGTTTTTGGTCTTCCTTCTTCCCAAAAAATTTCACCCTTGGATGTACAAGTTCATTTATATCATTCTTGATGTAAATATGTTCATTTATTGGGCAAGTATCATTAGCAATACTCTCCATAAGAAATTGATTGAGGTAAGGATGACAAGTCATTTTTACATGACTTCATATTTGATTTATGTTGTAGTGAGAAGGAGGATATTTTCAGGGCTAACAACTAGAGGTGCAATGGGTCCCACAATAATAATGTGTTTCATTTTTACCAAGATCTGGAGTGTAAGAATGGTTCTCATCATTTCCGGAGGGTAAACAATTATTTCTTGTTCTATATAATCCGATCACTAAGAAGAAACCTGGAGGAAATTTTTTTAGAAGATGCCAAGGCGGTGATAAAACAATGGGGAACTTGGTTTATCCAGTTTCCCTCTTACTCCTATATACGAGTTGATGGATTTGTGGGAGCTCCTTACAGGCTTCCTAAATATGTCAGCGACAAAAAAACATTGATGATACTCTCACGTGAGATTTTCAAAATCCATTATCTATTAGTGGACAAAAAAAAGAAGGCATTCATTTCCCTATTCAGATTGGGGAATACAAATGTCCAAATTGTCATAGTGCAGAACTTATGGAAAAAGAAATTTCTCTCATAACTATACATCCTTTCACATGCAGGGCTCAATTTGATATTTAAGGATCCATGGAAAAAGATCTAGGGTCAAGATATAACCACAAGGAAAACATAGAATACTATTGGGCAGAATGTGTGGATGATAGGGAGGTAAGATGATGAAAATTTTCTCTTCTCACACTGGCTCAAATAGAGAATTATGGATTGAGGGATCCTCCCTTAACCCTTGCCGATAAAGGAATTGATATTATGGATCCTTCCTATGATCAAATAGTTTTCACTCTGCTCCTCGGATTGATTGGAGTAGAGGAGATGAAACTTCTCTAGATGTTATAAATCAACCTGTGTTAAAAAGGAATACGAAGTGGTATGAGTATCGATAGCCAATTGTCTCCCATTTCATACACATATGTCGAAATACGAGAGGTTTCTAGTGAAAGGAGGAGTGACACGTAAAAATGTGGTGAAAACTTCTTCACACCGGTCGCCATCAACATCATCACATGCATCTCAAAGGAAAATCCGGTGGTTACCCAAACCTATCCCTAATATATAAGAAGTCTCTCAAGGATTGGTAAAGAGTGTGCATCTTCAAGAAGTTAAAGAACATGTTTCTAGTATTTCTACCCCAAACTCATCTATTCAACCCACCGAGAGTTCCAATAGACATACCAAAGATCCAAATCATCAATGCCATACACGAGAATCCAAGAAAATCATAGTAACTTGCAAATATCTAATTATTCTCGAACATCTAGGTGTTAAGGATATTACACAAGAACATGAGGATAATCAAGAATGTTTATAGATGCTACTTCACCAGGATTAATACCATAGAACCACTACCTACTAGTTTAGTCATAAAAAAGGAAAAGAGGATTTTCTTCCAGCTTCTGGACATTTTTGTGTCAAATTAGTGAATGAAACACCGACTGGTTGAATCTGAAATAAAAAGAGAAAGAGATTGGTTAAAGTGGCCAAAATTGATTTGGAATTTCTTTCCTCCCTCTCTAATAAAATGGTTCCAAAAATCCTATGGTTTTCTCCCGAGTAGTGATTGACGATAGTGGAGATAAGTTTTCAGAAATTGTAGTTCCTACTAAAGAAGGATCGTGGAGACATGACAATCACCAATTATTAAGTATCCAAGATAGCTCTTAGTAAGACCACTTTTGAAAGTGATGTTTCTATGGGAAAAGATTCAATGAATAGTGTGCTTAAAATTTTGGAGAGATACAAATCTCAAAATTTCCAACTCAAGCAAGAAACAAATCAGTTGATTTCATATGTTCAACATTTGATCAGCCCAATTGAGTCTTCTTTTCCTGTTCCAAAAATGATGGCTATCCCGGATCAAGAAATTCTCAATCAATCAAAAGATGTGATCACTCTATGACACACTCTAAGGTCATGGGTTTCTAAGATAGAAAGTGGTGGTTTAAAAACAATTTATGAAGTAATAAACATATCGAGAATATTTATGCCTACCTCGATCTAGTGTTCCCATTCAAGGAGTGCTTCATTACAGAATTTATCACACTGGATCATATGTTTCCAACTCTTCAGATCTCACCCATGGGAAATCTACTTTCTTGTCTTTAGAGGGAATACTTGTGTTCGATCATCACATGACACAAATTCTATGGTTAAATCATGCTAAGTCCTAAAAATTATCCTTGAAGATTTGGTAATTCAGTTTGATGATTTGTACAATGAATCTTATACCGCACTCTCTTCCATTCAGTTTTCATCGAAGAGATTCCATGCACCTTCATCAATGAACACAACTAGGAATTTAGTACACACCTAGTGGAGCAGGTTTTAAAATTGATCCATGAAATGTATACTCATGATGTTTTTTTTCCACTTCTTCTATGGATCAATGTTTCATAGTTAAACTTATTTGTGAAGAAATACAATCTAAATTGCAGAATTACATACCATACTAGGTAAGATTATAGAAATGCAGGTACTCTTTGAGGCTGGTCTTCTCTGAGTTGTTTTCAAGAAGAAGAGAAGATGCATCAGACACTACAAAAGCTCAAGTCTTATGAAATGGAAAAGAATCAGGATCCTTGTTTTTCCAACAACATAGTAGGATGATTTCCTATATTTCCTCGTGGGTGGGAGAGTCCATTTCTCATATAATTGAGATAGGTGGACCCCACACCCAATGGATAAGGCATTGGTTTTTGGTGAATGTTTTGAAAGTGGTATTTTAAATAATATTATTATTGATTTCACGTTTGAAGAAACTTAAGTGGTTTCTATTTTTAGTTGCTTTTAATAAAGTTGGTTGAAAAATTCAAAGTCACTTAAGTGACCTATTTAATGTGCATTTAAAACCCTAACTACTTTGTAAACAAAATTTTTGGCTATAAAAGGAATTCAGGGGCTCATTTGTAAAGGGTGATTGTGAGAGAGGAGAAGATAATACTTTTGTGTTCAATATTTGTTTCAGGAAGAAACTTTGTGGTCTTTTGTGAAAACATTTTAGAGTTAATGAAATATGAAATTTGAGTCTTATTCATTATCTCTTATAACATTTGATGTTCTTATGTTCATTACATGTTATATGTTTGAATCTTACATGCAAATATTTTCTTTGATCTTATTTTCAACCTTATTAATTTATTGTTCTAGTTCACAAAGGATCAAGCTCGATTATCTACTTGCTCAGAGTGTGTTCCCTTTTACACATTCTTGTTTAGCTAACTCAAACTCTATTTTATTTGTGTTAATTATTCATCTTTCCTCTTCGTAATATTAGGCTCTTTTTTTACCTAACTCTTGCATGTTCTTTCAACTCATTCCATTCCATATCCCTCATTCAATTTTTCTTTCCATTGATGTTCTAAAACACCCCCCACATACAATTTTGAATGTACAAATGTAAATACAATTTTGGTTTTAAATAAAGGAAACCTCACCTTCATTGAGGAGGGACTTCATTCCCATCAAGCTTTGTTGCATGTCATTTGCATCCGTGAAATCCATATGCTAAATTTTTTTAATGATTCTAGTGGGGATTCAAAATCATTAACTAGTGCTTGGTTAAATCTTTATGACTATCCCCTTTGCACAAGCTCTAGTTCTTCAACCGAACCTTGTGCCCGACGAAGATTTTCAAGGATACATTACTGCCAACCTTTGAAAAGTAGCTTGGGAAAACCGTGAAATCTTGCAGAAATTTTTGGCTATTGATAGAGCCATTGACAGAGAAATCTACATTGAAGACCTTAGAATAAGAGCACCCACACTTGTGGCAAGAAGACCTCTTGGACACGTGTTGATTGTTGTTCATCGATGCGGTCCTCTTCCACCAAGGTAATAAGTTGTATGACTATTACAAGTAACCCACGTATCTTGCAACCAAATCTTATTTTTACAGATACTCAAGAAGACATATCATCATATTTGAGGTAATCTATTTGGGAAAAGCACACAAATAACTATCATTTTCATCTCACCGCATCAAGATTTAGATAACGAAGAAGAGAAATCCATGAGAGTTGCTAGAATTATTCAGAGACAAATAGCTCAAGAAAGAGAGTGAAGAGAAAAGGCTAGAGATGATTAGAACATGCCAGGTGATCCTTCACAAGAAAGATTTCAAACTAGAAGGAAAGAGGTTTATGTGAAGAGAAAAAGCTAAATTTTGATCTAATCCCATTTTTACTTTCAAGGAAAGTTTTGTTTCAAGTTATCTCCTCCAAAGAAGAACATGCCTCATAGATCCGTAAGCCTTGCATTAAGTCATGAAAGAGCAAGCAAGGGAGGAATTAGTACAAGTCAAGCACTTGTCCTTGCTCATGTTGTTTTACCTTCACATATGACCTTTCCCAAAATGGCATTCAATGTACCATGGGCCTTACCAACTCGATATGAACTCCCATGAGGATCGAGAAATATTCTTCCCAAGTTCAATGGATACAAAAGACATCACCAGATGACCAAATTTTTGCTTTCTTTGTTGCATATGTAGTTTTGTCAATGGAGTATGAAGATGTTGTTATTCACCTCTTAGTTGAAATGTTGCATGATGTTGCATCAGATTGGTTTCATCATCTTCCCAATGGATGCATTACAAATTGGAATGATATGAAAACTATGTTTTAAGATCGATTCAAGATGGCGTAAGATGAACATGCCCTTCTTGCTCAACTACCTCGGAAAATAAAGAGCCAATAGAACCCATGAGGAAATTCCTTGCTAAATTCAAAAAATGGTGAATAAAGTTTGTTTGTAGATTCACTTGAATCCTAATAGACAAAAATGTTTCTTTATTAATGCACAACAACCAGAAGTGTGCTATCAGCTGAGAAGGGATAGAGTGGCTACTTTGGAACTTGCTCAATCCTTGGCCATAGAAATTGAGGATGACTTAATCATGGTAGGAAAATTCAAGAAAACTTCCCTCAAGGGAAAGGGTCAAGAAACTCCCAATGCTTCTGAAGCTATACTTACTAAGTTAGCTAATGATGTTATAACATTGAAAAAGAAAGTTGCTCAAAGTAGTAAACCCTCTCCTTACAAAGACATTCCAAGGAAAGGCTACGTTCCCAACAAAGCCAGGATTGCAAGTCCTCCGACGAGGCTTTCTATTGAAGCAGCTCCTGCAACTAACTCAAAATGTGATGTCATTGAAGAAATTGATGATGAATTTAAAGTCATCGAGGTTGATGAGGAAGAGCCGATTCTGAATAATCGAACCTAAAGTTGAAGATCTAGAGGAGAGAAGTAATAATCATTTCTTTGAGTACCATTTAGAAGAAGAAGATGAATATGAAGAAATTATAGAAGATATGAATAGCCAGTCTTTTGATGTCTTCACACGCTCTCGAAAAAGGACCAAAATACCACTAAGGTGGGAGATAGAGAGGTTTCCATGGAAGTTCCTACAAAATACAAAATTAAAGAAGCTTCCAAAGAATCAAAGATAGCTGAGACTCCTAGGGTCAAAACTATCTTAAATAAAGGAAAACCTTTGCCAAGTCAATCCATAGATAAATCAACTACGAATAAATTTTCTTCTTCTACATCAAGATCAACCAAGCCCAAAGCAAAGGTCAAAAGTGTACCATCATCAAGTTAAAACAACTAATATCCGATACATCAAGTATGATTACTTTTCCAAAATTTTATATCATTGATCATATCAATAAAATAAAAATTTCCATGTCACGTAGAGTACTTGAATTCCAATAAGGATCAACTTGAGAAATTGGTCCATTTTATGAAATGTGAATCTCTCTGTTCATTCCTCCAAAGGGATTTTAGAAACTCCTAAAGATGGGAAATTTCAAAATACCGTGGGATCCACTACACCTTCAAATGAAAAGATCAAACCTTTCTTTGTGTCCTTTTCAATCAACGGATGCAAGTTAAGAAATTACATTATAAACTCTAGAGCCTCGAATAATGTGATGCCGAAAAAGTAACACATGCTCTTAGTTTGACTTGTATGCGAGAAAATTTGGATCATGTTATTTTATGGAAACTAAGCAAGTTCCTCGATCGGAAGATTAAAGATGCCCAAATGGTTTTTGCCCAATTCCTCGAAAAGAAAGTTAAGGTAACTATTTTAGTTACTAACATTCCCGCTTCGTATGGTATGTTGTTGAGCGGAAATTTTCCAAAGATCTAGGTGGTGAGATTCAAATGGATTAGTCTCATGCCATGATCCCTATCAATGGAAAAATTAAGAAGCTAATGCCGAAGCTCAAGAAAAGTTCATGGTAACTAAAACCAAAGATCCTAGCGCACAAATCCTTTTCCAAGGCTCAAGTATGGGTAATTACATATGATGATTGCAGAAATTCATACCTCGAGATCACTTTCCAAGATTCCAATGAGATTTGGACTCTTGATTCGATAGAATTTGTTGCTCGACAAGTCTGGTGCGGAGAGTCATGCTCATATCGCTAAATGGTAGAATATTTCCTTTTTAATAAACTCAAATTTTCAAACACTAACAACACTACAAATACAAGGCATTAATCCTTGGCCTCCAACCTTTAGAGAAGAAAGGGATCAAAAATTTGGAAGTCTTTAAAGATGTAGAATTGATCGTGAAACAAGTAAGAAATAGTTCCAAGTAAAGAATGATCGTTTAAGACACTACAGATATAAAGTGTGGTATGTGATAGAAGTGTTTGATGCTTTTTCCATTCAATCTATCCCTCATGAAAAGAATGACAAAGCAGACTCTCTAGAAGTCTCAGCTTCATTAATGATTCCTCATTTAGAGTTTGATCAAGTCAAATACACAATTGAAATGGTTTTTGAGGCCAAGTGTTCTCGACAATGTAGAAAATTGGAAAGTATTCAATGATGATCAAAAATTATATACTTCTTGGAAAAGAGGGATAATTTTGAACAATTGTACTTTAAAGGAAGTGATTCTACGTTTTGTGAATTGACGACCTCACCCATTCAAGAAGGAGTTGAGAATGAAGATCCTAGTGATGGAATCATTCAACTCAAAGGAAATAAAATTCCCAAAGGATTGGTTTCACTTGAATAACTTTTTGATGAACATGACATGTTTATCAAAGAGAAAGAACAGCGGGACACTGAATTCTATTGACTATGAGCAAGTTAACATTGGTACCAAGGATAAACCTCACCTGGTCAACATCGGTAAGTGTTGCTCACCTCAAGAGCACAAGAAATTCATAATTCTACTTACCAAATATTCTGAACTTGTAGATTACTCATATGAAGATTTGAAGTCTTTCCAACCTAGGGAAATGGAGCATGCCATACCCTTGAAGCTCAGTGTAGTTCCTTTCGGGAAAAAGTAAAGACAATATAATCCCAATATTGAAAGGAAAATATTTCATGAGGTTCAAAATATCTTATATGCATACATAGTGTTTCCTATTCAAATTTGACCTAGATAGCTAATATTGTACTGGTTCGCAAGAAAAATGGAGAAATTAGGATTTGCATGGATTTATGCAATCTTAATCAAGCTTCCTTGAAAGATAATTATCCATTACCGGTCATGGACCATATTTTGCAAGAAGGAAGCTCGGATCATAAATGTTATCTATTCTAGATGGTTTCTTTGTCTATAATCGAGTTGAAGTGGCTAGAGAATATCAACATAAAACCATGTTCACCACCCCTGAGTACATTTGCATATAGAAAAATGTCTTTTAGGTTTGATCAATGCCGGACACTAGTTTTCAAAGGGCTATGGATATGACATTCACAAGCTTATAAAGACAAGATCATCATGATATATCTAGATGACTTGAGAGTGTTATCAAAGAAATGAGAAGATCACCTAAGAGATTTAGAGAAAATATTGCAAAGGTGTAGACTTCATAAGATCTCTCTGAATCCAAAAACATTTGTGTTCGAGTTACGGAAGGGAAGATCCTAGGTCATATTGTTTCTAAGGAAGGAACTAAGATCAATCCTAAGCATGTTCAAGCTATCAAGAATCTTTCCTTGCCTACAAGTAAGCCTAGGGTCCACTCATTCTTTGGGAAGGTAAAATTTTTGAGAAGGTTTGTGCTAGATTTTGCCAAGCTAACCAAAGAAATCACTGAAATGATGAAAGGAAAAGAATCCTTCAAATGGTCAAAGGAAGGTAGAGAATAATTTGAGAAAATCAATGGTGTTATTGCAAAAGCTCCTACATTGGTGTGTCCTAATTTTAAAAAGGATTTCATAATCTATTGTTATGCTTCACTACACACAATCTCTACCATCTTGACTCAACACAATCAAGAGGGAATCGAATCTCCTATTACATTCATGAGCTCTGGATTCAAGAAACATGAACTCAATTACACTCCCCTTGAGAGGCATGTGTACATGGTGGTGAGAGCCTTGAAACATTTCAGGTACTATGTGTTGAATTCTCACACCAAAGTCTTAGTACCAGACACCACAATTAAATCGATGTTGACGTAACAAGAACCAGGATCTAAAAGAGGTAATTGGGTCTCTAAGATCTAGGAATATGATTTGGATATCAAACCTACCAAGTTGGTTCAAGGAAGAGGATTGTGCCAACTCATTGCAGAAAATGAACCATGAGATGAATCTGAAGAAGAACTAGTTGAGGAAAATTTACCACTTTGGTAGCTTTTGTCGGTACTCAAAAATGAATGGTTTTCGATATAGCCTACTTTCTCACATTTGATGAGTGTCTAGAGAATCTAAAACTAAGGAAAATCAAGATATCAAACTAAGATTTGTGAGGTATGTCATTTGGGAAAACACTTTTTTCAAGAAAGGAATTGACGGCATGTTCCTTAGATGTGTTGATAAAGAGCAACAACCTAGGTCATTGGAAGCTTTTCACAATCATGCTTGTGGTGGTCATTTCTCTAGCATAGTAACTACTCATAAAATTTTGTGAGCACATTATTACTGGTCCAATACATTTTCCAATGCTCAAAAATGGGTGAAAAAATGTGAAGCTTGTCAGCAATTTGTTGGAAGACCAAAATTATCAGCTTTTCCTTTGAACCAGGTTTTCATTTAAGAACCCTTTTAACAATGGGGTTTAGATTTCATCGGGTTTTTGAATCTTAATTCTAGTGTTGGTCATACTCACATGCTCACCACAACTAACTACTTTAAAAAGTGGGTAGAAGCTATACTAGTGAAACAAACATTTTGTGGTAATCTGTGACTTCATCAAAGAAAATATATTGATTTGTTGTGGAATTCCACAAAAGATCGTGACAGAAAATGCCACCAATTTCTCTTCTATAGAAATGATAGTTTTTTTATGGGTATGGGATATCTTTATCTCATTCATCAGATTACTACCCTTAGGGAAACGGTAAGGTAGAATCCAGTAACAAGAACATCATTACTATCGTGCGTAAGTTAGTAGAAAAAAATAAAAGAACTTGGCATAAAATGTTATATGGTGCATTGTGGGCTAACCACATAACTCCCAAAAGAGCAATCAAGATGTCTCCATTTCAAATTTTTAATGGAATTGATGCTCAAATTCCCATCACACTGGAGTTACCAACATTAAAATTAGTTCAAGCAAATATTTGTGATGAATGCTTCACTAGTGTGTTAGATAAAAGGATCATGTTCCTAACCAAGCTTGAAGAGAAGAGATGTCAAGAGGCAAATAGGATCAAGGAACATCAATCCAAGGTAAAGAAATTGTCGGACGAGAAAAATTAGGGAGAGAAAGTTTCAAATCCATGACTTAGTTCTTCTCGGAAAAAATACGTGAGACAAAAGAAAGTATAGGAAGTTTGATTCGCAATGGCTAGGCCCGTTCAAATTTAGGCATTTATGTGGAGATAACACTTATTAATTGGCGTATCCTAATGGAACTAATTTTCCTTTTCCCTATAATGGGAAATATATCAAGCACTATAAAAATTGAAAATGGGTTGTCCCAGTATGTACATAGGTATTTAGGATTTTGGTTTGTTTGTTTTCTCTATTTTTCGGTTTCCTCTCTTTGTCATCCCGTTCTTTTGCTCCATCATTTTTGGGATCGTGTTCAATGAATATTTTGGTTTGGGTCTATTGCTACATCCATGAAGTCCTTGTCCCCAATAAGAGCCAATTGTTATCAGCTAATTTTGACTTCGCAAAATTAGTAAATGTGAAAATTTTTTTAAAAATAAAAATAAAAAATTTCAAAAGTGTTATCTTGCACGATTTTTCTCCTCCATTGCAATTGTCTTATTCTCATGGTCATTCTAATTTTTGTTTCATTCTTTTTGAATAAGCCCTCCTCCCACTACACCACAAACCATATTTTAATTATTTAATTAATATTTACCCTGTTATTTAATAAAATTAATATTTATTAAATTTTAGGGTTTTTAATAAATAAATATTAATTTTAATATTGAATACAAGTTGTTCGAAAAACTTGGGAGAATTTTTCTTCTTTTTTTAATTGTCGTAACTACCTTGAACAAGTGTCGGGGACAATATTTCTTCTCGCTTCCAATTGTCATAGACAATTTTAATTTTACTAATAAATTTTGGGAATTGATGAAGAGACATTCAAGAGGTTGTAGGAGTAGTAGAGATTGGGAAGAAGGAGGAACAAGGGGATATTGCAAATATCCAAATCCTAGAGAAGGAAAATATTATTTTACAAACACTATCAACCTTTCACACAAAAACCCTGGCATGGGCATTAGCTAGAGAAAGGCAACCTTGAGAGTTCCGGGTAGTTGTTTTCTTCCTTCATGCATTCATGTGTTAACTGTTTTTCATAGTTCCACATTCTAGCAGAGGAAAATCCATCTGTTAGAAGAAATCAAGGAAATGAATAAACACAGTCTATGCATATTTTTTTTGTTTTGTTTTATGTTTTGCAGTAGTGCCACACAGAAGAAGGAGAATAGGATACACATGACAAAGGAAATCCACCATGAATTTAACTTAGCCAAGCTCATGCCCATGGAGAATACTTTGTCCATGCAAGAGGAAAGAAGGCACGGCTGAAGATCCATGCATGCATTCATGAAGAAGAAAAAACAATTCAAATCCCACGCTTGGGAAGGAAAGAAAGTTTTTAGAAAATCGAGCATAGCAGTCAAAAAGGGACATTTTCTTAGTTTTATTTGGATGCGGTAGTCCCCCCATAGGAGAAGAAAAATTTATATCCCTAGGAATGAATTCATATCCTATGTTGGTTGAAGATAAGGAAATCCATTCATATCCTATAGAAGAAAGCGGAGCATCTTGAAGATTTTCACGTGGGAGTAGGAAAGGAACATTTTTAGTTTTTTTTGTTTTGGTGCAGCAATCTCCACGCCTAGAGAAAAAAAAACAACAGAAATAAATATTTCCATGCACAAAGACAAGAGAAAACATGTTTTTGAAAAAGAGGTAAAACTAGTTTGGGATCCATGTCCAATGCATTGGTTTATGCATATGAGAAATGATAAATACCAAAATAAATGTGGAAGGAGGGACAACATAACAGTCCAAATAAAAAAGGAGACATTTTGTTTGTTTTTGATACAACATCTCCCACGCAGGAGCAACAATAGTTAGATCTCCACGCATGCTTTGGGAGAAGGAAGAATTAGTTTGAAGACATCACCAGAAGCTTCTAAATAATAGAAAGAGTCATATTATTCTTGTGAAAATGGTGGTCCTGGAGACTTAGACATGGCACCTTCCCAATGTCTTGGTTTAGTTTTCATTCTAAATTTATTTTTGAAAAAAATCATAATGGTTGAATGTTCTAATAAATCGGCACTAAAATATGCATACCAAGGATTAGTTCCAACATCGTCTTTAAATTAAGCATATGAAAAAAATTGGATACCAATATGGGTCACGTAAATATGGTTTAGTTATATGACAGGGTAAGATGGGAAGGGGGAACTATTTTCTCAAAAAGTCTTTATCGTTGTGATTTACCTCAAGCGGCAACATTTCCTATTTCCATAAAATGCCCTGAGTTTATCTTGGTTTGTGCTAAACATTTTTATCCTGATTGTCGGGGAATTTTTAATGATAGAAATGAACCTTTTCTTTTTAATTCTCTAGATCATATGGAAGATTTGTTAAGAGTGCCACTAGATGAAAAAAATGTTGACATCACACAAGAATCGACATAATAGTTATGGGATGAAAATCCTCTAAGATGGTCGAAGATGGTTAGTAAAAATTGATTGGTCAAACCAAAGACTCACACTTCAATAATTCCCAAAGAGTTGTTTTGGGTAGAGTTTCATGAAGAAATAGGGGATATGATTACTCTCCTCAGTAAGTTTTTTGGTCTTCCTTCTACCAAAAATTTTCACCCTTGGATGTACAAGTTCATTTGTATCATCCTTGATGCAAAGATGTTCATTTATTGGGAAAGTATCATTAGCAATACTCTCCATAAGAAATTGATTGAGGTAAGGATGAAAAGTCATTTTATCATGACTTCATATTTGATTTATGTTATAGTGAGAAGGAGAATATTTTCGGGTCTAAAAACTAGAGGTGTAATGGGTCCTGACAATAATAGTGTTTTTCATTTTTACCCACATATGGAGTTCAAGAATGGTTCTCATCATTTCCGAGGGTAAAAATTATTTCTTGTTCTATATAATCAAGTCACTAAGAAGAAACCCGAAGAAAATTTTTTAGAAGATGCCAAGGCGGTGATAAAACAATGGGGAACTTGGTTTATCTAGTTTCACTCTTACTCCTATATACGAGTTAATGGATTTGTGGGAGCTCCTTACAGGCTTCCTAAATATTTCAATGAAAAATAGCATTGATGGAACTCTCACGTCAGCTTTTCAAAATCCATTGCCTATTGGTGGACAAATGCAAAGAAGGCATTCATTTCCCAATTCAGATTGGGGAATACAAATGTCCAAATTGTCATAGTGTAGAACTTATGGAAAAAGAATTTTCTCTCTAACTATACATCCTTTCACAAGCAGGGCTCAATTTGATATTTAAGGATCCATGGAAAAAGATCTAGGGGCAAGATAAACACAAGGAACACATAGAAGACTAATGGGTGGAATGTGTGGATGATAGGGAGGTAAGACAATGAAACTTTTCTATTCTCACACTGCGGCTCAAATAGAGAATTACGATTGAGGATCATCCCTTAACCCTTTCCAATAAAGGAATTGATATTATGGATCCACCTATGATCAAATAGTTTTCACTCTGCTCCTGGTATTGATTGGAGTAGAGGAGATGAAACTTATCTAGATGTTATAAATCAACATGTGTTAAAAAGGACTATCAAGTGGTATGAGAATCGATAGCCAATTCTCTCCTATTTTAGGAACATATGTCAAGAATATAGAGGTTTAGGTGAAAGGAGGAGTGACACAAAAAAAGGTGGTGTAAAATTCTTCACACCAATCACCACCAACATCATCACATGCATCTCAGAGGCAAAGTTGGTGGTTACCCAAACCTATCCCTAATAAAGAAGCAGTGTCTCAAGGATCGGTAAAGAGTGTGCATCTTTAGGAAGGAAAAGAACATGTTTTGGTATTTCTACCCCAAAATCATCTATTCACATCACTGAGAGTTCCAATAGACCTACCAAAGATCCAAATCATCAATTTCATACACCAAAATCCAAGAAAATCCTAGTAGTGCAGATATCTAATTCTTCCGAACATCCAGGTGTTAAGGATATTACACAAGAACATGAGGATAATTGAGAATGTGTATCAGATGCTACTTGACCAAGGATAGAGACCATAGAACCACTACCTACTAGTTTTAGTCATGAAAAAGGCAAAGAGGATTTTTCTTCCAGTTCTTGACATTTTTGTGTCGAATTAATGAATGAAACATTAACCCGGGTTGATTGTGAAATAAAAAAGAGAAAGATATTGGTTAAAGTGGCCAACATTGATTTGGAATAAATTTCTTCCCTCTCCAATAAAGTGGTTCCTAAAAATCCTAAGGTTTTCTCTAGAGTAGTGATTGATGATAGCAGAGATAAGTTTGCGAAATAACAGTTCCTACTACTGAGAAGGATCGTGGAGACATGACAATCACCGATTATGAAGTATTTAAGATAGAACTTCGTAAGAAACTTTTGAAAGAGATGTTTCTATGGTAAAATATTCAATGAATATTGTGCTTAAGAGGTTGGAAAGATACAAATCTTAAATTTCCCAACTAAAGGAGGAAAAGAATCGAGTTGATTTCATATGTTCAGCATTTGATCAGCCCAATTGAGTCTTCTTTTCCTGTTCCAAAAATGATGGCTATCCCATATTAAGAAATTCTTAATCAATCAAAGATGTGATCACTCTAGGACACACTCTAAGGTCATGGGTTTCTGAGGTAGAAAGTGGTGGTTTGAAAACAATAGCTGAAGTGATAAAAATATCCGAGAATATTTATGTCCGCCTTGATCTAGTGTTCCCATTCAAGGTGTGCCTCATTACAGAATTAATCACACTAGATCATATTTTCCAAATCTTCAAGATATCTCACCCACATGGAATCTACTTTCTTTCTTTAGGGGAAATACTTTTGTTCCATCATCGTATGACAAAAATTCTATTGTTAAATCATGTTAAGTCCAGAAAAATGATCCTAGAAGATTTGGTAATTTAGTTTGATGATTTGTACAATGAATCCTATACCACGCTCTCTTCCATTTAGGTCTTCATCGAAGAGATTCCATGCACCTTCATCAATGAAAACAACCAAAGGAACTCAGTACAACACACACGGTGGAGCATTTTACAAAATTGATACATAAAATGTATAATCATATTGATTTTTTCCCACTTCTTCTATGGATCAATTTTTCATAATTAAACATCTTTGTGAAGAAATCCAATGTAAAATTGTAGAATTGAATACCATACCGGTAATATTATTAAAATGTAGGTATTTTGTGGTGGTCTTCTCCCAGTTGTTTTCAAGAAGAAGAGAAGATGCATCGACACCTGCAAAATCTCAAGTCTTATGAAATGGAAAAGAATTAGGATCCTTGTTTTTCAAACAACATAGTAGCATGATTTCCTATATTTTTTCATGGATGGGAGAGTCCATTTCTCGTATAATTGAGATAGGAAAACCCCATGCCCAATGGATAAGGAACTAGTTTTTGGAGAATGTTTTGAAAGTGGTATTTTAAATAATGTTATTGTTGATTTCACATTTGAAGAAACTTAAGTGGTTTCTATTTTTAGTTGCTTTTAATAAATTTGGTTGAAAAATTCAAAGTCACTTAAGTTCCCTATTTAATGTGCATTTAAAACCCTAACTACTTTATAAACCAAATTTTGGGTTTTAAAAGGAAGTCATGGGATCATTTGTAAAGGGTGACTTTGAGAGAGGAGAAGAAAATACTTTTTTGTGCAAACTTTGTTTCAAGAAGAAACTTTGTGTTCTTTTGTGAAAACATTTTAGAGTTAATGAATTATGAACTTTGAGTATTATTCAATGTCTCTTGTAATCTGTTATCACCGAATCACAACACCCTTATGTTTACACAAGTGCATATACTTGAGCTCATGGTGTGATTGGATAACATGGGTACTATCTCCATGTTGTGGCCTTTGTTACTTGAGATAGACCTCCAGAGAAAGCTGGTTCTTGCTCCTAAACTACCTACCACAATCTACTCTAATGTAGGAAAAAATAACTGTCCTAATCTAACTTTCTAAGGGACCAAGGAGAGAGAATGCATAAAAATGAAATCCTACACTACAATGGTGATACACCAAAAAGGAGGGGTGTGAGAGTAGTCTTCTAACGTCCGAAAAATAGAAGTAAAATGCATACTAGAAGGGATGATAACAGTTCTCCACAATCTGGCAAATGCATTTACAACAATATTTCATACATGCATAATAATAATGATTCCTTACAAGAGCATAAAAATAGACACAATATTCTTGTAATGAAGGTTGAAAGGGCAAGAAGAGTGCAAACAAACATAGCAGGGGAAGATGCATCCACAAACTCATATTTTATTGCTTCATGATATGCACAATTCAATCTATTACAAGATAAGGGCCTAGATCACCATGCAAGGAGTCCACTACAAGGGCCTGTAGAACATTGGCTTCACAAAGAAATTTTTACAGAGCTTTGCTACAACAAAACTACCTCTTTTACAATGAGCCCAACACTCCAATTTATAGAAAATAAGAAGAGAGAGAGAGAGAAGGAAAATGGAAATCCCAAAATATGTCCTAAAACCACCTATAAGAGGTATTAAATGGAGTGAAATGATGTATGTTGCTTGTAAAAATTCTCCCCATACTATCCCATGACTTGTAGTAGTGAAATATGGCAGCCCATGCTTCATTGAAGGCATCCAACTACCAACTAAAACCCTATTATGAAATTGTCCACATTTTCTCAAAAATATCTATCTATATTTCATCAAATGTGGAATTTATATATTTTTTCATCGGTATCGGATCCATGATTCCAACGGTACCAATTTTGTTTGATTTCATTGAGAAATGCAAAAGTTATGGCCTTCTAAGTGCGAAAGTTGTTTTGGGTCTACTAGACATTTTATGTCATTTGTGCGGGAATGAGCATTAATTGACTAGAGATGAATATGTTTATTTTATTTTAATATTTATTATGTGCTCATTTGAGAAAGTCCAATTTATGAAAATCGGAGCTCAGAGTCAAAATTTATGGCCATTTGAAGTTTGAGAGGTCAAACATTGACTTTTTCTCTTCATTGCGGCTATTTCAGCAAAATTGGAGTGCAGTGTGTCCCACCTGTCCCGACACATTTCTTCGCATCACCTAATTCAGGCTTCCTTGTCCTTATCCATCCACCATTGACCGGGCCATGAGGGTCATTGATTTCCATAATCTCCACAATGTATGGTTCTTTTTGCGTCTTTTTTGCCTTTGTGCATCCCGCATACTTTTGTCCCAACCATCCCGGACACATTTTTGTGCCACCCACAATGCACTAACTTTTGGAAAATTTGAATTTTCACGTCACGCACATACCTACGTCCCAATTGTCTCGCGGACCGTCTGGGACAAAAATATCTTATTTTTCCGCAAAACACCAAAATGAGCCCATTTTTCAGATTTTTTCCAATTTTCTCTAACTTCTTGGGTTTTTTTGCTGATGGGGGAAGTTAGAGAGAAGCCAAGGGGACCCCAAAAACATGATTTTGGGATTTGAATCAATTCTACTTGCTCGGACTGAAGAATTTGATGCATGTTATCAAAATTACCTTGAGGGGTGAATTTTGGATAACAATAACATTTGTTCTTATGTTCATTAGATGTTAGATGTTTGAATCTTGCATGAAAATATTGTCTTTGATCTTTTTGTCAATTTTATTAATATGTTGTTCTAGTTCACAAAGTGATCAAGGTATGATTATCTACTTTCTCGTGTGTGTTCCCTTTTACACATTCTTGTTTAGCTAACTCAAACTCCATTTTATTTGTGTTAGTTATTCATAATTCCTCTTCATGCAATATTAGGGTCTATTTTTACCTAACTCTTGCATGTTCTTTAAACTCATTCCATTACACTCTTTTCCTTCATTCCATTCCATCTCCCTCATTCACTTTTTCTTTCCATTGATGTTCCAAAACACCCCCACATACAATTTTTAATGTACATATGTAAATACAATTTTGGTTTTCAATAAATAAACCTCACCATCATTGAGGAGGAACTTCATTCCCACACTATTGCATGTCATTTTCATGTGTGCAAATCCATATGCTAACACTCAAAGAATGCAAATCAGTTCCTCGCAACGTAAATCATTTCCTTGTAACGGTGCCACGAGTGTTGGTATCCAAATGTTTTCTCCTTTTCAAGCCAAGGAGCAACACAAATTCGAAAGTGAGCTTAGAGGTAGATAGATCATAATTTCTATCATTTTTAGCTAGGGATGAGATCTAACTAATGCTTTGTTACTCAAATTTGTTGAGAGATGGATAACACCTTTAAGAGGATTTGACCTATCCTCACTACTTTAGTCTGTGCCTCTTCAACCAAGGTGAGAGGACCCTTAGTGTAACCTCTGTTTGATGAAGGAGATGGAGATATCCTTATTTTGCAAAAATTATATGAAGATAACCTTGGGAAAATACGGTCAATGCTCCATGATTTAACTCTTAAGATTTGTCACTTCTAAACGATGGAGATATTTTCAACACAAGGCTAAGGTTACTGAAGACATTAAGAAATCCTGATTGTTCTGCATATTTTTGCAAGTAGATTTTGTTCCTTTGTTGATACACATGGAAAAAATGGGTAGTTCAAGGTGGATCAATGGTTTTTAAATTAATTTGGTGGGAGATGAAGAAGGATAAAGTTGATTATATCCAATCTTTGAAGGGACTACACAATAATGAACAACTTCACAACAGAAAACTTTAGAACAGTCAAGATGTTCCTTCAACTAGAAGGTGTGCTTTAATGGAGGCCCAAATCAACACATTTTCACATAATCTTTGAGACTCCAACACGAAGTATCGAATTAAATTAAACACTAAGGTTTCGATTAATCACACCTAAGGTACACCAAGACTTACAGATAATATTTATCAAAAATGACAATGAATTGATTTTAAATTTGTTTATCTCATCCAAGATGAAGGTGCTTCTTGAAATGAAATTGAAAATACAATTAGACTATCATAGGATGAGATCTGTGCGATTTAAAAAAAAAAATCGAGTGTAAGATTGCAATAGGAATGAAAGAAACTATTTGCAGACATTTTGAAAACAAAGAAAACACAAAATTTCTAGAGATTAGACACAAATTAATTCCAAAATTGCTTAGATTCATCAACAAGGGAAAGATTCTAGAGAAATCTCAGTGCTTGTCAATGGCTATACATCTACAACCAACTTGACATGACAAAAATCTAACACAAAAGAAAATAACAAGTTATCTCGGCTTTGGTCTCTCGGGAAGATGACTTTCTCAAAAAAATTCTCAAGAATTCAAACTCCGACCATTTACAAGAGTATTCTCATTGCATTTATACATTTTTTCCCACTCAATTTTCCCCCAAAAGAGAAGAATATTTGAGGGACCTTTGCTTGTTACCAATTTGTTTCAGATAGTGATGTTTAACAAATTTAGATATGAAATCTGGACCAATTGTGGTGATCACTTTTTTGGGCCCTCGACTAATAGGGATGTCATGCCACAAATTTTCAGAGTCCCTTTAATAATTCTAATTCTATCATGTGAGAAATATTGTTTTTAATCATTTTTCGAGCCTCTGCATAGCTGGACTTGATAGGTCATCCCTTTTTGCTCTCGAGGCAATGCCTTTTTCACCTTTTACGCCTTTCACTTTCATCATTTCATCCTTTTTCCCTCCTTTTCCTCTGAAATTTTACTCTACAACTTTTGGATCTAGCATTTTTCATTTTTCATGAGCTCGAGAAAAAATCCACTTCAAAAGTACTTCAGATTTACAAATTGAGCTCCCAAATTGATTCAATTGAACTTTGTAGACCAAAACGACACAAATTTACCAAAAAATTGATGAAGAATGATGCAAAAAATGCATCTCCAAACATCCTGGAGATTTAATGGTGAAAAATCAAATGAAATACACAACTACCATTGATCTTGCCTTTCAAATTTTAATTTGAGCCCTCCACATGGCAAAATGTGATTGGAAACGGGCCTAGGAGCACTTTTTGATATTTTATAACTTTTGGAAAAAAGTAAAATTTTGACATTTTTCTCCACCCCTCCGCCCTTAGAAAATGGGCTTGACATGTATCCCAATATGTCTCCTAGAAGAATCAAAGCTTGATTCTACTATTTTACCTCATTTTTGGAAAAAGGAAAAATTTCCAAATTTTCCCGCACCTCTGTCCTTCCACCTTTAGCTTCTGATGTGGGTTCCAGTGGACCTACGCTTCATTTTTTCACTTTATACTTATTTTCCAAAAAGGAAAAAATTTCACATTTTCCCTACGGGCCCGCACCTCTGTTTTTTACTATTCAATGCTAGCATTACTTTCCTGTCGGGCCACACTTCAACTTACAATTTTATCCCTTTTTACAAAAGGTAAAAACCTTAAATAACCCCGAAGCTCCATTTCTTCATTTCCACACTACCACATGTTTCAATGGTGCATTTTGAGATGGTCTGAAAAGTAATGACCCCAAAAAGCACAAGCTCAACATGTGTCTAAGTCCGCGAGTCTCCTTCGGCCATTGAAAATTCCAATCAAAAATACAGTGAGCGGAAGCCTCCAAGTGTCCTCCCGACGCTTCTTCAAAATAAAACTTAGGGCCGGTCCTCAAACATGCGTAGTCCCTCCATGTGTCCCATGCCCTTAAATAAGTTTCTTGAAAAGTCTAAGGAATGGAAGGCTCAAGTGAAAACCTCCACGTGTCTTTATGGCACAATTTCAAGATAGTTCCCAAGATCGAGACCTTGAATGAGTGCGGGATCACCACGTGTCCCATGCATTACAAAATTTCTTTGAAGAGTTGAAGTACAAATCGAGCCTACGGAAGCCTCCACATGTCCCGTTGTCGTAATTGTTAAGGTGGGGCCCTAAGGAAAAAAACTTAAATGAGCGCCAACCCACCATGTTTCCATGGCACTGCCAAAAAATATATCGGCTGTATGAAAAATTTGTCTTAGTCCGGGGGAAAAGCAGCGGAATCCTCCACTTCTCCCCTTGGCATAGCTCTAAGGCCAAACCAAAAGGTGAATTTTCAAATGAGCGTCGTTCCTCCACGTGGACATGTTTTGGGTTGAAGTGAGCCATAGTGTTTTTACGATGGCCTACCAAGACGCATCTAACCAAAAAGGGCATGTTTCCACCGATGCGAGATGTAAATTTGATGGAGAAAAATCACTTGTCAAACCGTAAAAATGCAGGAAAACCACTTTTTGAGCCCGGAGATGAATTTTTCTTCAACGATAGAGAATTTGGAGATGTTATAAGTTTCATACATGATCCTCTGAGCTACATCCAATCTTGTTGCCTCAAGTATTTGGGATAAAAACAACAAGGACAAAAAAACATGATTGCGAGAAAATTGAAGGAAAGGAACAACCCGAGTTTTAAGCCCAATTTACAAACTCCTTCGATGGACTCCTTTAAGTGATCCTCGACCCAAGATGGACCAAATGAGAAATGAAAAACAAATTATATACCTTTAAGTGATCCTCTAACTGACCCCAAGAATATACTAAACATTGGCAAGGAATTTGAAATGGAGGATTGAGAGTCTTTAAGCACCTTTGTTTGTTTTAGGACACGGGACAGATAGAAAACATGATAGCGACTTCCCTATTATAGAATGAGGAATTTTAATGAAATTCGGAAGGTTCGAGACTATTTTGGGCACCAAAGGATGGATTTGTAGGTCTCTAACTCTGCTTCGCAATTATCGTGGACAATAAGACAATGATATTATTTGTGTTGTTGCATGGAGGAAAGAAATATGTAAGTTTCTCCTATTATAAAGCTTTTGAGACGCCACAGGTATCGTGAAACATAATACTTTGTTATCAAATCTAAGAGAAGATTTCATTGTTTTACAAGAAAAGAAAAGCAGACTAACTTCATATAGTGTATGTACTTGTGGAAGGGGGTTCTTCCACCTTCACATGGGCTTAGAAAATTTTATATTCTCAAATCTAAGAGAAGATTTCATTGATAAGGTAGACCATAGTTTATGTAAAGCCTTTGGGAGAATAGGGAACTAAAACGAATCCTTCCCAAGTTTTTAAAAGGCAATCCTTATGCGTATGCACATTAATTTTGGTGCCACAACCCATCGTTTGCAAAGTATAGCATTTGACAACCTTATATTGGATCAAACTGCACTATTTCATGTGTTTGCAAACAATAAGGCAACGAGAGAACTTATCGAGAGATGGAAAAAATGAGACGAGGATATTGTGGAGGATTCTTATGCCAAGGTGTAGGATCTAACGAGATGTCTATAGGTGCCATGGAGTCTGAGTAATCACCTGTCAAAGTTGAATGGTTTTTGGTCTCAGGGATCTTAAGTGACTATGCCCAAACAAAGTAGCCTAGAAGCAACGACATTTTTGTGCACTAAAATGATGCCTCCTCTAGTGCTTAACTTGTCACCTAGATGTGTTAGTATAATCTGTTTCGTTCCATGACCCACCATTTGCAAAATATAGCATTTGACAGACCTTACACTAGCTCAAATTGCACTATTTTACACATTTGCAAACAAAAAGGCAATGAGAGCAAAGTGATCGGAGACAAAAAAATGAGATAGAATATTTTATAGGGTGCATATGCGAGGTGTGTAGAATCTAGCGAGATGTCTTTAGGTGCCACGAGTATGAGTAATCACCCATTGAAGTTGAACTGGTTTTTGGTCTCGGGCTCTTAAAGGACTACGCCCAAGCGAAGTATCCTGAAGCAATGACCTTGACATGCACTAAATTGATGCCTCCTCTAGCATTTACCTAACCATGTAGATATTTTGGCATAGTCCTTTTGATGGCATGACCCACCATTTGCAATATATAGTTTGACAACCTTACACTAGCTCAAACTGCACTATTTCATGCGTTTGCAAACTACATGGTAGGGAGAGCACCGATCGGAGATAGAAAAACCAAGGAATAATATTATATATGGTCCCTACAATGAGGTTTAGGATCCAATGAGACGTCTCTAGGTGCCACAGAGTCCGAGTAATCACCCGTCAAAGTTGAATGATATTTTGGTCTCAAGGATCTTAAGGGACTACTCCTAAACAAAGTAGCCTAAAAGAAACGAAATTTTCACGCACTAAAACAATGCCTCCTCTAGGTTTTTACCTAGACATCTAGACATTTTGATGCATTCGGTTTGGTGCCACGACCCACCATTTGTAAAATATAGCATTTGACAACCTTACACTGGTTCAAACTGCACTATTTCATGTGTTTGTAAACAACAGGGAAATGAGAGGACCGATCACGAGATGGAAAAAAGAATGAGACATACTAGTATAGAGGGTCCCTACACTCGAGGTGTAGGATCTGATGAGACATCTCTAGGTGCTTTAGAGTCCGAGTAATCACCCGTCGAAGTTGAATGGTTATTTGGTCTCAAGGCTCTTAATGGACTACGACCGAACTTAGTAGCCTAGAAGTGACAACCTTTTTGTGCACCAAAAATATACCTCCTATAGTGTTTAATTATCCACCTGGACATCTTAGAACATTTTTTTGGTGCCATGACCCACCGTTTGCAAAATATAGTGTTTGACAACATTACACCGGCTCAAATGTCACTATTTCACACATTTACAAACAACAAGGCGGTGAGAGCATAGATCATAAATGAAAAAAACCAAGATATAATATTGTATAGGGTCCCTACGCCAATGTGTAGGATCCAATGACAACATATCTATGTCCCATGGAGGTCGAGTAATCACCCGTCGAAGTTGAACGGTTTTTTTGTCTTAGGGCTCTTAAGGGACTATTCCCGAACGAAATAACCTGGAAGCAAGGACCTTATCGTGCACCAAAATGACCAATCCTATAGCATTAACCTATCCACTTAGACATTTTGGAACATTCAATTTAGTTCCATGACCCACCATTTGCAAACTATAGCATTTGATAACCTTATACTAGCTCAAAGTGCATTATTTCACGCATTTACAAATAACAGGGACAACAAGAGCACCAATTGGAGACAGGAAAGATATGAGATAAGCTATTGTATAGGGTCCCTACAAAAAGGTGTAGGACATGAAGAGATTTCTCTAGATGCCACGAGTTTGAGTAATCATTCATTGAAGTTGAATAGTTTTGGTCTTAGGGCTCTTAAGGGATTAATCTGAATGACGTAGCGAAGCAACGACTTTATCACACATCGAAAATATGCCTCCTCTTATGTTTACCTCACCACTGATATGTTTTGGCACAATTTTTTTTGTACCATGACGTCCCGAGGCATGAATTCTCACTACTCACCTCTATTCATTTTCTAGGACTACCTAGAAAAGGTAATTTGTAAATAATTATGCCACAAAGGCTTAAGGAATGCCATGACCCTGATATCTTGGGTGCGACTAGAGAAATCCTTAAATCATGTTTTGGATTAGATGTTTCTTGGTTTAGATGACTGAGCGCCAAGTTGTGATCATCATAAGTTTATGTTGAAAACATGAATTGGGATTAATAGGGAAGGGGTTCTTGGCTCTGGATCGGGTGGTCTAACTCTCGCATCCGGCCTCCTAGAGCCCACCATAGCACCCGAAGGCATATACCTCCCCAATCGACATTTTGGCGGTGATAGTTTTCTCCCATGAGGTCTTGGGGTATTCCTTCTCACTACTCAACTTGCATCAATGAGATTGCAACAAGGTTAACACATTACCATGTAAATACTCTAATGATTGTTTGATCTCTTTTTAAAGCATGTTAATACACAATAGAGTGTTAAGAATTTTTTCATATCTTGTGCCAAGTAAAGCTGTAAAATGTTTCGTATGTTTTTAAACAAGTGAATTAAAATTAGGACCTTATTACTACACACATCAATAACACTTAATTTGGACTTATACTTAACAAATAAATTATGATTACACTAAAAACATATAAAATGACTTGTAATTTAAATCGCTCAAGACCATTTTTAATTGTGTATATTTTTTCCAACTTTGGAGTGTGTTAACCACGTGCTTAAAATAAGAAAATTGATATAATTCCACACTTGAATCTCTTGAAAAAAATGATCTTGCACCCAAGAACCTTCAAAACCATTATATAACATAACATCATATATAATTTAACAATAACATAACATCATATATCATATGGATAATGGTCACATAATCGAGGCCATCAAATCAAATCAAACATAGAACTAATATGGTTATGAAAACATACATGTAGAAGGATATCATGTGCAATGAAATCAAATCAAACATAGAAGTAATATCGTTATGAAAACCAACATGGATATAATGTATCAAACTAAGTGTGCCATGTGTCTCTGAAAATATAAATTCATAATGTATCAACTAAGTGTGTCATACATATAGGACCACATGTGGTCGCATAAGGCTATATACATGGACTATATGAAGAATCATGAACTAGGACCAGATGGCATATATATCTATACATCTAGGTCCTATGAATCTAATCATGAAACATCTTCCCTCTCTTCACCCTGCTAGAAGAAGCATGTCCATGACCTGTGGATGTAGTGGAGGGAGATGCCACTATGGATTTCATCCATGTGGTCTTAGGCATCTCTAAGTAAGCCTGTAACCTAGCCTACACATTCATAAACAACAAGTTTTTAACACCAAAATTTTTAAAATACATTCAAAATTTAGAAACTTAGAATTTATAATGCATGTGAAATCTTACCACAATCTCATGATCCCTATCAATTTTTCATCGATGTGTTTCATGGTCTACAGGTAGACTCACGAGGGGTAGGCTACATAAAAATAAATAGTTCAAAATTAAATATTTAATGTATTAAATTTGATATTATAGATAAGTAATAAGAAAAATTCCTCCAAAATTTAACAAATTTGAAAAATTGTACCTGAGTTAGTGGATCTGTAGATGTTATGACAACATCTACAGTAGCCTCCACAGTCTACATATAGGGAGGAGTCTCTCTGGAAGTCATAAGCTATACAAAAAACATGTACATATCAATATTAATCTACATGAAGTTGCCACATAAAAACCCAAAGCATAATCGACACATAACAAACCAATGTATTAATTTTCTAATAGAAACCAACCAAGGCTCTTAATAATATTGCTTATTGTCATATGACCTCCTGAAGAGTAGGAATCTAGGTTTAATGATCCTAGGGAAGCTTCGATGTTACTTGAGTCTCCAAAATTCCTACAAGAGTAGATACACAACTGAACTTCCACAATTAGAAACAAAGTGTAAAGAGAAACTAACCTACGTAAAATTCACGTGAGGCATGCCAGTAGCCTCAGTGCCCAGAGTAGATGATGACCCACTAGGATCCTATGTATAAAAGACAAACATATTAATATGTACATGTACACGTGAAACATTATACATGAACATTAAAAATGTGTATTTAATAATAAAAGTGCAATCAAATATAATTTTAAATGTAAGTAACTTGAAACTTATATCTGTAACACGCCCAACTATAGTAGCTAGCATGTCGATGCCGGATGTGTCCTTCACCAACTCTTGCTGTTTAAAATAAAAAAATATTAGTTTTTACATGTATGTACATGACATAATCAAATACATATATATTAAAATCTCAAATGAATTAAACTATTGTGTATATATATTAAATTTTTATTTGACATTTACCTATGAAAGACCAAGATCATTTGCACTAGTTCCAAAAACATCCGCCATCATCTCATCTAGAGAAAAGAAATCATGTGATCTATCGAATTATTTCTCACCCACAATGCATACGAACCACATGATCCACATTTATTTAGTGCACTAGAACCGACACCTCCACCAACATCACCGGATGCAATCGGTCACTATGCTCGGTCAGTGTTAGTGATCTCCTTAATGCATGTAGTGTGTCAATATCCACAACCTCCTTCACTGTAGGAGGGACAACTGAAGGCAATGGGGGTTTCAGGGCATGGTGGATCCTTGGTTGACCAATGCGTGCACCAGGTCTACTCTATGTAGAGCCACCTCCTCACCCATAAAAATTAGAAAAGTAAAAATAATTTGGAACCGCATTAAGCACGAACTCGCAATAAAATTTGTTCAAAAATGGAAAGGAACCTCATTGTTGTTGCATGGTGGATAATACAAAACCATCCACCATCGGTCCCACAAATTATTCTTGATTCGGTCATCATGGCACCAATGGATTGAGAACCGTTTGCAAGTAGTTAAGGGGGAAATTGGTTCTCGGGTCAATAAATAATGCACAAATGTGGTATTTTGCATTTTTTTGTCTTTTTCGGCCGCATGGGATAATTTATCTACATACCACTACCTACAATCACCTCTAAAGGTATTCCATCTATTTATTTAGTTGGTTGTAGAGTCGACTTCACCAATCAATTTTTGCAATGTGTTGGCTAAATTCATGTGGGATGGATTTGTGGCATGATTTTTTCTTATTATGTGAACAACGTTCTTAATGGAAATTTAATTTTGTCGATTCTTCCAACGACATCAACTTGTGTTCTTGTTGATTCCGTGGGGGCGAGAAGAGCCACATGAGGTAGATCTACATTTGGAGGAGGGTTTTGTGGAATTTCTAGAGGTTTTGAGGAATATTTAGATGGTTTGAAGGATTACAAGCTTTCAAACAACTAAAAAAAAAAAAAATTGTATACATTAAAAAAACCCATGAAAATGAAAAAAATTAACCTAAAATGCAAGAAATTTGATCAAAATCAAGGGCTTACCTCTTTGTCTTGGTGGCATCGTTGAAAATTTTACATTCCATAAGTATAAAGAGAAATTTGCAAGGGGTTTATAAAGCTTGATTCCCAATATTCGAGGAGAAATCATGGTTTGCGGGGAAAATAGAAAATGATGGTCGTGGGTCATTTTTTGTCGTAGAGGACCGAAATCGTGGTTTTAGGTTTAGAAATTCCTAAACCTATAAAAAACAGTCCCAATTATGGTATGTGAATTTCAGGTTTTTATGTCCACTTTTTTGTCCACCAACTTTTTACACTTATCCCTCCTCTTCTTGTTCTCCCTATCACACTTTCCTCTTCCTAGGCCCACTCTAGGCCTACTAGCCTTGGGACAATCCTTTTCCCTTCCTAAATTCATTTGTATGAAGTTTTCAAGCATAATATAGGAATATTTAGGCAATTGTTAAGTATCTCTAGTTGTCCCTAAAGTTTCATGATCTAACTCCACTCCTAGGCCCCACATCCTTTGTCAACATGCCTTTCTCACTAGGCTTCTAAATTGTGTCACTGTCCTTGATGAAGACTGTCAACATTATTTACAAATTTGACCAATGAAATCTCAAATTTCTTTTTGATTCTATTGAAGTACCATTTCATGGCTATTACTTCCAAATTTCAAGGCAAGATTCCTTGTTTAGGATTTTTAGTACACATTTTCTCTTAAAAACCTAGCCGAGTCTAATTCTATCCCAGAATTGACAACATTTGGTATATCTTTCACTAATATTTGATTCAAGTTTCTAAATTTGTCCACAAGTTTGTGACATTTCACACTTCACTTATATGTTACCAGTAAGGTGTCATTCCTTCAAACATTTACATTTTACACACTCTTTAAATGTGGAAGGCTAAAAGGCTATAGTAGAACAAAGTTACCTTTTTCACTTGGGGTTTTCTTCCACTTCAATGAACTTCCTTCACTTGCATGCATCGAATCTTCAAACAATATCCTTTTTTCTTCTATAATAAGACGTTATAACATGCATTCATCCTTTGATCAACTATATTTTCCCATTTCAAGTCTTTCAAGATACTTTTCATAGTCTGTTTGTATGCACTATCAGAACAACATACTCACAATTGGATAATATGTTAAATCACTTCAAAGGTTACATTAACTTGTAAAAATTTATTCTACAACTAGACTACCAATGAATATGATAAAAAAATACATCACCATACAATGTTACTATAAATCATGCAAATAGATTCAAAATGGCACACGAGTAAATAGAGGTTTTCCCATCTTAAGCTTCCATAGGTATGTAGTGAATTCCAACCACACCCTATGAGTTCTTGAAGAATAAACACTAAATGTCTAGCTTTAAAACATACATATAACTCATGATAAAGAAAGAAACATATAATTCCTTACAAAAATAAGAGTTTCCATCTCTTTTTTCAATAAATTCATATTTCAAGGCTCTCTACCTCCCTTTCCCTATTAACCTTCTCACATGCGGTTTGCTTCCCTTGAGGAATATCTTCTAAGTCCATTTTTTTCCATATATTCAAATTTTCCTCTTCTCATGTAACTTCTTCTTGTCTCATAACTGACATTTATGACCTTTCATATTCCCATGCTCTCTCAATGAGGCATTTTCACATCTTTAAATCATCCTAGGACCATGAGAAGAGCTTAGTGATGTAGAGAAAAATAGATTCATTCATACATTCATCTAATAATGAAGGGTTCATACAATAACTTCACCTTAAGATTTACAATTAAGGATCATTCCAAGCCCATAATGGCTTATTCTTTCTATTTTTTCCAAACTCATCTTAAATCATTGAACTTCACATTCGAACTGATCCTTCCTTAACTTATTCAACTATAATTTCATACAAAATGACATTATTTATACAAAAATAACACTCTCATTAGTTTCTTTTCCTTAGTCTTGAGGAGTCTTAAAGAAGTGTAGGATGAAGACATGGAAGGAATTCACGTGCATCGAATAGTTGCACTTCACCAAAGTGTAGGAGTTGCGAGATTAAAGCAAGCAAGCTTTGTAAAGCAATGTGCATGCATATGAGAGATCAAGATTCGAAAAGTGGAGTGGAATGGAAGCCTTAGCTTAGCTTGTATTGGCTTATCATAGATCAAAAGAGATGGTGTACATATAGGGGAGTGAATGTGTAACTCCCATGTAAGAGAATATTCCTCCATAATGGAGAAGAGGAGTTACTTTCCAAAATGGGAATGTAACTCCTATGACACACTTACACATATGACAGATTCTATAAGAGAATCTGTCATAACTAAGATGCCACCTAGATCCATGTCCACCTAAGTGAGATGACTCACTGGTGAGGTGGAATAACACTAAATAAGTGAAGAAAAATACCACCTACACCAACACCCCCTTCATCGTAACTTAGGATGAGGCGGCAAGTCAGAAACGAGAAATGGGTCTCGGCACAAAGCCTGATGAGGTACCCATGTACAAGAAAGAAGTCCCAAGTAGTGAAGGAAAACCTAGTGGGAAAAACATCCACCACAAGAGAACAACACACTCTCTAATATAAGAAAGATGCCAAATATGGGTCCCGACCATAGACGAGCCTGAAAGGGTACCCATGTACAAAGAGGCAATCTCTCGGAAAGAAGAAGAAGAAGAGAGAAGAAGAGGGAGACGAGAGGAATGCAAAAGATGCCATGGATGGATCTGAACTCTGCAGCTCTAGGAGGTCTCCCAAAAGAATGTCAATGATGAGATCCTCTACCTCTGGACTGAAGAAGAGCCACCCACAATGAACTATGTGTGCCTACCCTTAGGAAGGACAAAAATGATGTGTCTTTGGAAGTAAGCCCACACTACACAAAGAAATTGAAGGAAAACAACACGAAGAACTTTGAGTCTGGTGCACAAAAGTGTGACATAGGTCTAGCAAGTGAGTGCGAAAGCAACCAAAGGTAATGTCACAAGTGCAGAACTGTCAGAGTGAAAAAGAGGAACACTCGTAGAAAGGATGTCTAAGTGATGTGAAGGGAACAAAACATCCTCCACAATAGAAAAGGGATCCACAGCTGAGGGTGGATCAATGAAGGTCTCTGGAAATGTGGAAGTGACATGATTCCCGGAAGGGGCACTCCCAACAATAGAGATGATGAACTCCTTTGAAACACCTGTAGATGGATGAGGGACCTGTAGTGCATCACAAGTAGACTCTACAAAAAGATGACTAAGGTTAGGTAGATACTCATCCCAATGAGGGGGCTCAACAAATAAAAGAGTGATGTCAGATAGGTATGAGTCATCCAATGAAGGTAGAGGAGTGGAAGGGGCCTCACACACTAGAAGTGGAAAGGAGGCTAGTGTAATGATGGTGTGAGACTGAGAAGGGACTGCTCGATATCTGATGAGATGTGGGAAGTGTCAACACTCTCTGGAATAGTGAGAGAAAGAGGAGAAGAGTCCTTTATAGTACTCTCGACATCAGAACTGATGCACAATCCTCATCATCAGAAGTAGAACCAAGCGAGCTTGTGTCAGTGAAACTATCATCACACGAAGAAATGGAGGAGACAACTAAATCAGTAGCAGCAAAAATGGCGGTAGTATGTGAAGGGTCTCCATACAAGGACTGAAGAATGCTCCAGACACGGTGAGGTGGATCTGAGTCTGCCACATGAAACCAGAGAGAATGAGAGACATGCATCATCATGTGACCAAAGACATGGTCACAAGTGTCGAGGAAGTCCTCTAGATGACGATGATCAGTGGGTGCAGGAACTGGCCCAAGCAAGAAGGGTAAAAGACCCTCATGGGTGAAGTAACATTCCATGGAAGCACGCCAAGCTAAATAGGTCTCTCTCCCGGTGAGAAGTGGCGGAGGCTGTAAGGTGATCCTATGATGCTCACATCTAGAAAGAGCACTCTCCATGATGAAAAAATGCAAGATGCACAAAAGCAAGACGTCGGACTCGGCCGATAATGCGTCTGTGTGTGTAGGCCCAAGAGTACAAGCAACCCCCCCAGAATGCGGCACTTTATAAAAGTAGTGTTTACAAAATTGGAAATTCCATCACGTAAAGTGCAAAAAATCATGCAACTTTGACCAAGGAAGCGCTAAAAAATGAGCAACGAGTCAAAAGTTATAGCATTAAAACGATTCCCGCAACTGATGGAAAAATACACTAGATGTTGTAAACACATTAAAAAAGTACACGAGATGGGTGCAAAGGGTATCGTGTGACTACTCATTGGAAATGGCATCAAATTTTAGGCATAGTTTGTTTTGACTGCAAGGGGGGATTAGCCTCCTGCCAACCCAGACCTCGCCCTCCGTCTTCGACAAGCATAGGAAGGTGGATTAATCAAGCCAAAAACAACCTAGGAAATTTAATTACATGCCATGAATGAATGTTTTTAACCTTAAAACATTAAAAAGAGGGCTGGAGGGGGCCCATGTTTGGAAAGCCAAATATTCTAAAAGGAGCTTGAATGCTGAGTGGGTGTTGTTGGTCTAGACTGACCCAAGGCCGTGGGTGAGCCACGTCTTGTGGTAGGATAAAAATTCCGTTAAAAAAACCTCCAAGGTTGAGTTTCGATGAGTGTGGAGGGCTCAAATGGAACGACCACATGGAAATATGGGGCGTGGTACTCAGATTTGATTGTGTGTTGGTAACACTAATGGTTTGTTGCGAGGAGTAATGCACGATGCAATACAAGGTCCATGTGTGCATAGGGACTAACATTGATGCAGGTTAGAGTTGTTGAGCCGGTGGGGAGCTGAGGCCACATGTCGATGGAGACTAGCATAAACAGAAACCAACAGTGTAACCATTGGAGAAACCACGTGCAACGTCTTGGGCAGAAGAGCTTGGCAAATGTAACGTTGCAAGATCCACACCAGAGTAACGTCTTCGGCAGGAGATCCCAATGCAGAGTGGTTGTAGCATGGGGGAAGGAAAACTAGTCCGAGTGCACAGTCACAGTAAATAAAGAACCAAAAGCCAAGCAGACACGGGATCAACCAAGGCAGGTGAGCCTGAAACTAAACCACACACAGGCCATCGTCAAACCAAGGATGGAAATACACTGATCGAGCGGCAGAAGGGTCATGTCAGGAAGAGCCGTGAGTTGAAGACTCCAAACAAAAAAACAACAAACACGAATGCCAAATGCAGATGGAGCTGCAAACGTGTGAAACCAAAAATGAGAGTGCCACCAAACTACTGCATGAGCTGGTGATTTAACACAGACTTCAAAAAATGTCCAAACAGAAACAAACCTCGAGTTGTGGAGGCCAATGCAAGACCTGAACAAGCAAGAAACTAAAAAGACATTCAGAAGGCACAACAACATCCACGCAGAGGAAAAACGAGCCATGCAAATGCACAGGGTGGAGTCTACATGGGCACCAAGGAGAGCAGCTATTCAAACCTTTTATCATGCCATGTCCACCGTAAATGTGAAAACCATGCACCAACGGATAACAGAGCCCAAAAGCCAAGCGGAGGAGGCTGAAAATGTGCACGATTCGGTAGAACGATGCAGAGTAAGAGTCACAAGCACAAGCAGACTAGTGAATGAGGTACGAAAGCCAAAGCCAAAGAGGTTTGAATGACATGCACCAACATTTCTGAGCACGGTGAAGCATGAGCAGATCAAATGAAGAGCGAGCTATCAACCTTCAAACCTATAATATGTTGAAACCTGAACACCGCAAAATGCCTCCAAAACATGCATGCAAGGCCATTGAGCACTTGAAGAGCACAAACACCCAAAAATACACCCACAAGAATCTCAAAATATGCAAGTAGAGCACATGCAAAAGTGAGAGCTTGCACAAGCAACTACATGGTGGAGCAACGATGGTGAGCAATGTGATTCCAGTCCCCACACTCTGATACCATGAAGGAGTGTAGGATGAAGACCTAGAAGGAATTCACATGCATCGAATAGTTACACTTCACCAAAGTGTAGGAGTTGCGAGATTAAAGCAAGCAAGCTTTGTAAAGCAATGTGCATGCATATGAGAGCTCAAGATTCGAAAATGGAGTGGAATGGAAGCCTTAGCTAAGCTTGTATTGGCTTATCATAGATCAAAAGAGATGGTGTACATATAGGGGAGTGAATGTGTAACTCCCATGTAAGAGAAGATTCCTCCATAATGGAGAAGAGGAGTTACTTTCCCAAATGGGAATGTAACTCCTATGACACACTTACACATATGACAGATTTTGTAAGAGAATTTGTCATAACTAAGATGCCACCTAGATCCATGTCCACCTAAGTGAGATGACTCACCCGGTGAGGTGGAATAACACTAAATAAGTGAAGAAAAATACCACCTACACCAACAAGTCTTTCTTGATCACCGTCTCTACATTCATCATAAGGTCTTCCTTTTAATCTTTTCCCCTAACAAACTCCTATCTAACTCGAATTCCTTCTTTTATATATCTCCTTCTTGGATCAATAATTGACTTTTCTTGGACTCATGGTATCTCTTTACACACCATACGTAGAGAAATAGCCTCCTTTACAATATCTTGAGCCCACCTAACATTGTGGGTTGATCCCAAACATTATTTCATGATCTCCTAAGATGAAAAGGGTGGAAATTTTACATTTTTAATGTCCTTCAAGTGATGCCCATTGATGTAGAGAAAATAAAACAATCATATAATTAACTATCAAGATGGTTCACAAACAACAACATCAACCTATATCTACAACTTGAGGATCTTTCTACTAGCGCAAAATTGAAAATAACTTACAAATACTAACAATATCACTTAGAATGGCATCATCTTCATCATACCATGTCTCATCATTCTTAAACATTGTCCTTTCAACTCCCTAAGTCATCACTCTTCATGAAGAACTCATAAACACTCACCACTCTTCAACTTTCTCTTGGTCTCTTGTACTAGTTCTTAGTCAATGTGTACATTTGCCTTTCAATGATTCTCATGTAAGTTCTCATTTTCACACATCTCAAAACATATTTAGAATGATAACCAAATAAATTTTAAAAACCCAAAAACATAGAAATCCTTTTGTTTGTCGAAATTGTCCTCTCATCCCCTTAAGATAAGATTTCTTGGTAAATTAATGCATGGATACTTTTGTAGCTACCCAAAAACTCTTATAAGATTCATTAGACTCATTTTTTCTTCCCTAAAGTGAATGCAAAAACTCAGGACCCCAATGTTTGATTTGCTTTCCCTATCTCTATTTTTGTGTTTCTTTCTTGCAATGCCCTTCTATCTTATGTTTTCCTATTTTCATGTTTATCTCCTTGATCAAAAGGGATCAAGGTACAAGGAAAATGTTTTTCAACACCCATTTTTTCTTTATTTCCATCTTCAAAGTTGTAATTGTTTGTTATACCTTAAAACTTGTGGAAGGAAACTACTCAAGAAAACACAAAAACAATGCAGTACAACAATCGGATAAAGTTGTGAGTCTATAACAGAGAGTTTGGGTGAGTATCACTATTATGTTACTATAAGATGTATTTATTTTGATTCAAAACACTTAAATTTGTTTTTCGAGTATCAAAAGGACAACCTCCTTGACTGAAATTCAAGTTTCACGTCATCGACTCTCTTTTGGAACATTGAATGCATATTTAAGGTATTTCTGTCTTTTTGACCGATAATGTTTAATTTTTATATTTGAGTGGTATTTAGTTTACACAGCTTTTTAGTGTCATTAAGAAAAATAATGCTTCATGGTGCTTCATCATGTTTATGACTAATATCACTAAATGTTGTTTTATGTGTGTTTTTGTTTTACACATTTTGCTTTTATTGTATTATGGGTCTATTTTGTGATCTTGTATTTTTTGTAGCTTATACGATGGAGGGTGTACAAAAATTTTAAAGCTTTGAATAAAGCATTATTGTCAATACATAAAATCTAGGATTTATTTGGTTCCTACATGTTGAAAACATTTGATCTTCATATAAAAATCTATAATGTCATTATTGTTAACCCCATTATATAGGGAAATTTTATCTCGTAATTTTATGGATATGACTCTCAAAGTATATATATATATATATATATATATATATATATATATATATATATATATATATATATATATATATATATATATATATATATATATATATATATATATATATACACACACACACACACACACACACACACACACACACACACATTTAGCCATGCCATTTTTCTATACAAAACAAGCTCATACGTTTTCCAAAAAATCCATGTTTAATGTGGAATTAGACTATTATCTATGCATAAACATGAATAGAGCATAATGGTGGTGTGTTTAGTATATACATTCACTAGTATTCAATAGAATTTATGTTGTCAGTATTAGCTCAACAACCTATATTCTAGATTATATCTTAAGAAGATTAACTTCTTCATAACCCATAGGCCTTTAAATGAAAGATGGTGTCATAAGATATCCTCATGGAGCTCATATAATTTCTGGTCATATTCATTTTAATTTCCAGATCGATTTATCAGCTATATGTTCACTCTAATATGTAACCCAAAAAAGTCCTTCAAGTAATTTTTTTATTAGAGATCCATTTTTATAATAGTATTATAAATAAGCATTCATAAGGTGTTGACCCAAATTGACGCTTCACACCCCTTCAAACCTAATGAACACCTTCCACATTCCTTAATTATTCATTCATATCAATTATAGGCATTTAAACATCCGTTTAATTGAATTTTCATGACTCATATTGACTTACCCTACTCATTGTCACCACTTCACAAACCTAGGGAATTCTATCATAAAGATCTCAAATAAGATGTGCCTACTTGACTTGAAAATTTGATGACTTGTTTTAGCAAATGGGACAAATATTTCATGAAACTTTCATGCAAATTGGTAGGTAACCATAATTTCGTTAAATGTGGACATTTTGCAGTCTATATTAGATATTGAAATTCGCTATGTTGGTTTTACTTATACCAAATATTGGAATTTGATTTGGCTATTATTAGAATCCAAAAATCATTTTCTTGAATTTGATTTGGATATTATTGGAATCCAAAAAGGGGTTTTTTGAAATTATATATCATGAATGAGGGATTTCAATTTTATGTGTTTACTATTTTTTACTAAGAATAGGAAATACTTATTGGAATAATAAATACATTTATAACTTTTTAATGAATAAAAAAACTTATATTGTATATTCTCATACAAAAATAATGTTATCTTCTATTGAATGGGCATATGTTCATTCTCATACAAACAAACATTTTTATCTTGTATTGAATGGGCATATACCCATTCTCATATAATAATCATAGATGAAAAACACACATAGATATAATGGGTATATTTCTATTCTTATACAAAAACATTTTAATCTTGTATTGAATGGGCTTATGCCCATTCTCATATAAGAATCACGAAGAAAAATAGAGCTAATATTTAATCTCTTTTATAATGTATAGTTTCCCATTGTCGCATCCTTTATAGCATATTAAATTGATTAAGTTCACTATTGCTTCAATGAATTATAATGGCTAGAATAGGCATATGACCATTCCCATACATGAAAGATTTATATTATTGAGTTGAGAATGAGCATATTCCATTTCTCATACAAACAAATATTTTTATCATTGTGATGAGAATGGACATATGCCCATTCTCATAAACTTAATATAGAAATAAATAAAAATTTGGATGTGATTTATTTTAACTATGGGGTCATGTGCATTTGCATGTTGTATATTTTACATATTTTGATCATATATATTTGTGTCTAATATTGCTTCTAATTTATGAAATCAATAAAAATTGACAAATTTTTAATTATAACATTGATTTATTTGCATAGAATGAAGGTAGGAAATGTGTTGTTATGAGATAAATACAACATAAAATGATGGTAATAAATGAATTGTTAAGAGATCGTCTACCAAAATAAACCAATTAATATATTGTGATGAGATAAACTACCAAAACAAACTGATTAATTTATATTTATTAATCAACATAACAATAACAAGTAAACTCAACCATGTTACTGAGATAAATACAAGTCACAATTCTTTTTGTATAAAATGATGGAAATAAATCCATTGTTATGAAATAGACTACAAAAAACTAATATTGATGAATTTTTATGAGAAATACTACAAAAGTAATCTAAATTTATCTAGATATATTAATCGACATAATAGTATCAAGTAAAGTCAATCAAGCTCAGTAATTGTTTTTTTAAATGTTTCCAAAGACTCGACATAAACTTGGGTGTGGACCAACATGATTTAACCATGTACATAAATGTGTGAAAAAATTTCTATTGGAATGCATTGTGCCATTAAATTTCCAGCTAGAAGGAAATCCAAACAAAAACGCCTCAGATATGTCATCAAAAAAATATTTTGTTTCACCTATGGATGATATGTTTATTGCTCCATATATTTGGGTGTACTTTTCGATAACCTTGTGTGTGTGTGTGTGTGTATATATATATATATATAATATATATATATATATATATATATATATATTTAAATTGGCACAATATTCCCCTTCTTTGATCTTAAAAATTTGTTGCTAATTTCACACTCCGTTATGCCCCAACAAAAAATGAATTCAATATTTCTTATCCAATCAAATTTTTTAATGAAGGCATGTCATTCTCCTAAATGCAAGTATGTAAACTAAAATCCAATATCAAAATATTGTCATGTTATCCTTAACAATTCAGTGATAAATGTAAATTGAAATATCAAGTAGCATGTCTATGTAAATTCTAGCTGTATGGTCAACGATCTAAATTTAGTAAACCTTGGAACTCCAAAGAGAAATTATTCTACCCGCAAAACCAATAAATTATTTCCATGAAAACGAGATCTAAAAAACCAACGAATAAAAAAAAATTCAATAAATTAAAGCATAGATTATATTATCTAATTTTACTAATAATTACTTACTTTTTGTATTAAATTATCATAGCTAGGTTTGAGAATTAAATGGTAAAATATCACTAACATCCTAAATTATCATTATATACTAATTAAATCATTTGGATGAAATGTGAAGAAGAACTAAAAAATTCTACTAAACAAATGTTGAGATTTACATACTAATAACCATCGATAAAATGTTATTAAATAGTATATAATAATCACTTCAAATGGAATTGGAAATAAGAATGTATTCATTTTTACACCCATCAAAAAGGAAAGAAATCCCATGCGGGCTGGCCTATCACCCAACGATCTTTGGGCACTCACCCGAGGCACGCGTGGCGGCCAAGTCTCTCTTTTATGTTAGTTAAGTGGGAAAACATCATCTATGTCATGAAATTAATGAATAAAAGTGGAAATGAGACATACAATCATCATAGGGCTCTACAATGGCCTCTAGAAAAATGTATTCATTCCAAATAGAGGGTACTTAGAATAATAGATAGAACTATAACAAAAACGAAAATACATAAGGATTTACATCTATTACATAACATCCATGAACAAAAATGCATAGATATAGATATGAACTGAATAAATTACATTCCTACTCATTCAAGTTTGTAATCTCATTACATTCAATAGATCCACTAGAATACCACATCTTGATCGATCGAAGTCGTACATCATAGCGGCGATCATGTCCTTCATCCATACAAAGACACATTTATATCCCAGCCCCTTAACACAATACTTCTTTATATAACCTCTACCCAATCCCATAGAGTTCTCATAGTATTTTTGCAGATCTCTGCTCTCTTTATTCTCCTCCCATTTATCCGATCTATCTCTATTATCCTCTTTTCCTACTACAGTGCTCACATATATAGGCATCCCAAAGTGCCAACTCATCCTTCTACAGCCTCAGATCCAATGCCAAGTGTCTAAATGTGGTCCTCCATAGGAGCATGCTCCTCCAAGCCTAAGCTCTCCACTTTTTTCCATGATGTCTTATAGAACCTTCTATCACAGGGCATATTCCTTTTGTGGGCATCACATTACTAGATGACACCTTATCCATTCTATATGCACATTAAGATCATGTTTTTCTCGTGTCCTACCCAAAATTCCCAATATGGCTAAGTCTTGAAACCTTAGCTCTGTCCATGCATGTGCCATAGGTTTTCTTAAACCCTTCCTTAAACCCTATCCTACACACCTTCTCCTTGCATGCCCTTCTTCAACTGGGCCTTGTGCAACCTACACACCTTTGTGTACTTAGAAAATAATTTGGGGTCCCAACATCACCCCACACTACGTGAGTTCTTTGTCCACTGGAACACTCCTCCCATGAATAAATAATTGCAGTAGACTTATGTCTTGGAAAAAAATAATAAGGGGATGAAGAATTTGGGAAATAAGAAGGAATGGGGAAGTGATGGCATTATTTCAACAAGCTAGGAAAATATTTCTGCAATTCGGCCTCCAACTTGTTCCAAGCATTGAATTTGTTCTTCGCTCTCTGACAAAGGTCACCGACTAGGCACTTACCTCCCCAAAACTTAGTCCATCTCCTTGAGTGTTCATAGTGTCAACAATTTTCTCCAACTCCTTTCTCATGTCTTCAAGTGCATCCATCCTTCTAGTAATCTGTGGGTACAGTTCCTTCGCCGTTTTTGATTGAACCCCTTAAGGTTTCCATGGCCTCGATTTCTTTTTGACCTTGGAAATGATTTTATCCCTTTTTCCCTATTTCCCTTATTCTTATCTTGAAATTCCTTCAGCTTTGCCTCATGAATGGAAAACAAGGTGCCCTCGCTTTAATTATCGTATGCACCTCGGTAGATTGGGTAGCAATCTTGATGTCCACAAGTACTTACTATACTTAGAAATGATTGCTACAACTTTCAAATGTCCTCCTTATCCAAGTGTGCTTCCACTTCTTCTATGGACTCCATGGCCAACGGTTGTCTCTCCATGGTGAGAATGTGCATTAGATCTTCTAAGAACTCAAGAGTGGACCCGTACTTCTATGTGGGTGGCGTTAGGTTTGGATGCTTCAACATAATGGTGCTTGTGATAGTCTCCATATTTTTGTATATTTCACACACCTTTACCTTCTCATCCCTTAGTTCGTGCTTCAGCTGCATGCTAATCAACTCTTCTTGTTTCAAGCCCTTAGTTTTCTTAGCCAGCTCCTCTTCCTTCTTTTCTAGCTTTCCCTCTAGAAATCTTACTCTGTCATTTCTTCCAAAGATCCTAGCCTTAGTCTTGACCATGACCTTATTCAGCGCATTACATAACTACTCATCCGAGAGTGTTGGGCATTTACCAAGGGGTTGGTTCCCTTAGACTCTAGTATTGGTATGATTTCCCCTTGGTATATTTCAAACTCTGGCTCATCAATATGGGACTCAAATGCCCAAGAGAGAATCTTCCTTTTCCTAGGGTATGCACCTCTTCGTTAAATGAATCCATATCTAGAATTTATTTCATGGGTATAGTAATAGCCCATGACTGTCCTTGTTATGTATCTAGGATCTTTCTTCCCGAGCACGCACCTTTGGTCAAACTTATCGTTAGACTAGGACCTCCTCCCATACTGACTTGTTCTTTCTCAACACTTTCTTCCTTAAATTCTTCCATCACTACATCTGCATTGCGCTCCAATTCCTATTCGACCAAGGCCTCGATTATTTTCATTGCTTCTCTTTCTGCCACCTTGTTTACTTGCTCCTGCGTAAGGCTTGGATTTTTCTTCTTCGTGCACCAACCTCCTCACTTCTTCCCATGTCCTGGGTGCCTTCCCCCTCCTGGCTACCCTTGTGTTGCATGAAAAGGAACTCCTATTCTTCTTCTCCACCCTCTTCTTCATGCATGTTGAAGACAGTGGTGATCTCTTTCAAGATCATCTGTCTTCTTGATCTCTTTCAAGATCATCTCTCCATGCTTCATCTCCTCCGATTAAGCTTCATTTTCATCCTTTTTTTAACGAGGTGATGTATTCAGCCATCTCATTCTTCCGCTCTCTTTAGCGAGGGAATTCTCCTCTTCTTTGATTCTCCATTATCAAGGATTTCTTCCTTTTAGGTGCTAGGTTTGGCACTTGCCATTGGCGCACTTACTTTTTACACACTTGAGCTTTTATACTTCTATCTACCTTTTCTTGGGTGATTTCTTTATGCATGGGATCTTTAGGTATTCAGACATCATTCTCTAGGTATGCCTTCTCTTTTGGCCTAATGCGAGAGTATATACACACCGACTTCTCTTTGTTAGGGTCATGGGTTTCAATTCTCACTTCATGCACTCGTACTTTTCCACGGCTTATTGTATTCTCCTTTTGTGGTTTCTTCCTAGTCTCTTTCTTATTTGAACATATTAACCCATTATAAGTCATTGGTGAAGGAGAATGGGATTTTGCATGGGCTCATTTTCATCTCTAATCACTTCCTCTCAGAGGTGTTGGTACACAACAAACTTAGCTTATCCTTAAAGCAGTTTTTATGTGACTCACTTTTCCCTTAAGCACTTATACCATTTTTCTAGGTGCTCCTTGTGGGAGGATGTCATTGTTTCACATGTATACCTTGAAAATATTTTTGCGGGTGAAGGATCTTCTTCCGGATACTCCCAACAAACTTGTCTTCCATATCAGGCACTCCTATCTCCAAAAATAAAATTTTTAGGAGGACATTTCCAAAGAGTATCTTGTCTCCTTCATGGGTGCTGTTGATTATCTCATCTACAATGAAGGTTGATAAGTTGTAGATTGTTCCCTCTAATATTTTTCTGCATACATTCAACTAGGCCTTATTCACCTATGTCCACCTTTCTTGATCATTTAACTTTGTGACTAGGCATGCAGCCATTCTCATGATGGGATCTGGGATTTCCGCAATGTCAAAATACCTTGACCCCTTCTTATAATCATATGCAGTGATGGTTGATTTAATGGCTTCCTTGTCACTTAGGTCATCATCTATGTTGTCTCCCTCACAGATGAGGCCTGTAAACTTCAAAATAAGTTGAGGGGTTATTCACATTTTGTGCCTCGTGAAGTAAAATTGATCCTCATGCACATACAACATCATCCACTAATAGAGGTGCTTAGGCTTTCCAAAGTAAGGCAACTCATAGAGTTACAATAACCCTGACTTCTCCAACTTCACTTTTACCTCATTGCTATAGATGAAAAAACCCTCTGGTGTCCTTACTTTCGCCAAGCACACTAACTTCAGCACCATTTCCTTCTTTGTTGTGCTTGTGTAATGGTTATAATCACTCACCGCCATCTTTCTCAAATGGGATTCCCACTCCTTCCTAAGAAAATCCCCATCCGGGTACTACATTTTTACATACCACTCCTCATTCATTCTTGTGGTGGTTGTTGTTGTCTCTCTGCGCTTGCCCTTGCCCTTGCCCTTTGGCTTCTTACGTGACATGACTAGTTTCCTGGGTGCCATTGTCTAGGTCCTCTTATCACTTTAATCTCTTCTTGTTACTCTTGCTCTTCCACTCCTTCCAACCTTAGATTCTAAACTTGTGAAGAAAACCCCTTAAACCCGTGCCCTAGTTTCTCAAACCCTAATTGGGATAATTCCTTCACAAGACGATGCCTTCTCCATACTTCTCTTACATCTGTGAAATCCCTTCCTTCTAGGTTGCAAATCTGAACTAGTTACTCACCTCAAACTCTTCAAAAAAATTCTTCACATAGATTAGTTCTGAAAGCCCTAGTTTGCAAAGATGTAAAAGTGCTTCTTTCTTCGTATACACAAAGTGAATAATGAAATGCCTCGCCCCTTTATTTATAGGTTTTCTTTCTTTATAACAATAAATTCTACCTTACCTACCACCGTACTTTAACACTTAATGTGGATTTTTCAAACAAACTCGACTTTAGTGCTTTAACTCATGTGCCCAACCTTTCAACCACACAACCATTCCATCTTGACAGGAGACTCTTGCGTGCACATAACCAGTGCTGAAGGAACTTCTTCTATCATGATTTTTTTCTCTCGACTACCTCTTGTTACTTATGCACTTCTTCCTCTCTTGTACGTGGATCCCCAATGTAGCCTTATCCTAACACCAACCATCCTTTTTCACCTTTCTTTACATGTACTTTCTTCACAAGGCCATTCAACCAGGATTTCCAATGCAATCCTTCTTGCACTCTACCACCTTACTCCACCCACAATAAAATGATGCACGGTCCTCTACATAGTTCAACTTTCAAAAATTAATGATATTATTGGCACCTTAGGTACAACTTAAAAAATAACAACGAGAAGAGAAACAAAAAAGGAAAATACATTAAAGAAAATTCTAAACTAACTAGAAATATTGCCTTATTTACAAACACCAAGAAGAATTATTTATAGTAGGGCTTTAGCCTACTCCCATTGAAGTGTCCTGGCAATCTCATCCCATCCAGTGCTTATAACTGGCACGTGCCTGAATCAAGGATGTATGAGATGGTGTAGGGACCCAACCAATGTAAGTTTAACTTCCCAGGGATGGCAAAGAAACTCGAATAGTATAGTAAGACCATCTACCCAACCTCAAACTTCTTGTTCTTAATGTGGTGATCATGCCATGCTTTTTGCTTTGCTTTTTCTACTATTTGGCTCCATTTGGCCAATGATCACCTTTCATCCAACTTCATTAATTTATCAATCCTTTCTTCCAACACTTTCTCATCAGCCAACCCTCCTACATGTGCTATTTGTAGAGAAGGTAACATGAACTCAACTAAAAGAATAGCTTCTCCGCACCAAACACCAATTAAAACGGTGTGGCTTTGTTCAACCTTTTATAAGTTGTCCTATAAGCCCATAATATAGATGATACCTTGTCATCCCAATCTTGTCTTCCAACATCACAAATATTTATCAGGGTATGACTCAATATCTTGTTAAATGCTTTTATGGTTCCATTTGCTTGTGGGTGATAAGGTGTAGTTTTGTGATGAGCCACCATGAACTCTACTAATAGGATCCTCATGGTCTCATTCAAGAAATGTGTACCCCTATTACTGGTTAAACGTTAAGGGAATCCATACCTCGTGATAATATTCTCCCACAAAAATATTGCTACTGTAGCTGTTGTGTAGTCTTTAGTTGGGGATGCCTCTTCCCACCTTGTCAAATAGTCCATGCAAGTGATTACATAGCATGATCCAGTCCTACGTGTTGCTGGTGCAATAGGGCCTGCAAATTTATTTTCCATTTCTCAAAAGTTTCAATGCTATGGATAGGGCATAAAGGCATTTCATCTCTCCGTCTTAGCTTTTCAATGCACCAAAAATTGTCACACGGTTTATAATACTCCTTGTAATATTTATAAAGGTTTCCTACCACAATCCTTCCATTAATATTTTACGTACGGTGGCGTCACCTACATAATGTCCACCCAAACTTCCTCCATGTGATTCCTCTATGATGGTGAGGTTCTCATGCTCTAGTATGCACCTACGTAAAAATTCATCATGCCTTAGTTTGTATAAGTCCCCACCGATCAACATGTAGGGCATGGTGCAAATGGCTAGTTTCTTTTTCTCTAATGTCTTCATCCCTTTCATTGCCATAACATTTTTAAGGAACACAATAATATCCTCTAAGTCTAAGGGCACATGCCACAACCTAAAAACTATGCATCTGGCATGGTATCTTCAATGCTCTACGTGTCCTCCCCTGAATCAATCCTAGATAAATGGTCAAGTCCAGAATTACTCTTTCCTAGTTTGACAACTATAGTGAACTTGAACTCTTGGAATAATAGCACCCACCGACATATGTGCCCTTGTAGGATAGGCTTGTTCACCAAATATTTTAATGCCATGTGGTCAATGTAGAAGATAAAGGGAGTTTCTAGTAGATAATGTCCAAACTTCAAAGCACATAGATCATAGACAATGCTTCGTGCTTGGTCGTATTATAATTTTGTTCTACTGGTGTCAAATTTTTGCTTGCAAAGCATATGGGGTGATCAATAATTCCCTCACCAGGACATGTAAGCAACTGCCCCAATGGCCATTCTAAAGGCATATACATGAACATTGAAGGGGTTATCCCAAGAGGGGAAACATAATATAGGCGCGGTGACAAGCCTATCCTTTAATGTGTCGAATGCCATCTGTTGTGCCTCTCCCCAATGAAAGGCACTTTTATGTCTGAGAAATTCTTATAAAGGCATGGTGATCTTGGCATACCCCTTGATGAACTTCCGATAGTATCCCGTGTGTCCAAGAAACCCACACACTGCACTTTGACTAGTTAGCTCCCCCAATCCCACAATCACTACAATTTTGGCAGGATCCACCAACAAGCCTTCTTTACATATGATGTGTCCCAACAAGGTCCCAAATGGGGTAGAAAATACACACTTCTTGATGTTAAGGGATATCCTCAACTACCGACACCTTTCAAACATCAATCTTAGATTTTCACAATGGTCCTTGACCAGTCCATACACAGTCCAATCATCAAGGTAGACTTGGAGAAACTTGTTGATGAAGTCGTGGAAGGGCTGCACTATAATGCATGAGAATACAATAGGTACATTCTTTAACCAAAAAGGCATGATAGGATAGGAAAATTTTCCCCACTCGATGGTGAAGTTTGTCTTCCTCTAGTCTTCTTGTGTAATCCTCACTGGTGATAGCCTAAGAACCCATCCTTGAAAGAGTAGAATTCCCCCCACCACTCCTTCCAAGATTTCTTCAATGAACGGTTGGGAAGGGATCAATGACACACACCGCATTTAGATCCCTATAATTAACACATATCATTATTCTCTCATCCTCTTTTATATTAATCACCATTGACTTACCCACTCGACTCCTTCATAGCCTCTATGATTCCCGACACAATCATCTTGTCTAGTTCCTCTTTTAAATTCACACGCGATCAGGATTCATTCTCGTATGTATGGTCTCTTCCAGATCGAGCACACACCTTCCTTCAACTTAATTTTCATTTCCCCCAAGGAATGGTGAACGCCTTTGAGTTCATGATACCCACGCGGGAATAAATCCTCAAACTCTTGTAAAAGATCAATGATCTTAGAGACTTCCTTCTCTGACCAATAATCTCCAATGATAGCTTCCTTGGGTTCCACCTCTGACCCAATATTAACCTTATTTATCTTTAAAGGCTCATGATAGGTACACGTTCTTTCATCAACACTATCCATCACTTTGCGTGAGCCTAGAGAATGGTTAACCTCCAAATTTTCCATCTCTTCACTATCTATGACATAGACCATCTTGCCTTTTTCTTTCTCTATGCACACATGCTCAAACTGTATCTCTTCTGTTTCTTCTTCCTCAAAGCATGCCTCCAAGCCAAGTTCACCTAGAAACTCTAGTAGCCTATCTTCTGCCATGGCACTATCCCCAATGGTAAGGCACTTGACAACCTATAATGCCTTATCCACTAAGGTTTTGTAATTCGATACTCGAATGTTTGAATGAGATCAGCCACTAAATATTGCCAACTCCCCGTTTGGCAAAGCGTGTCTCGAGTGGATGTACCATGCGCACATGTAACCTGTAGTGTAGAATACATTTTGTGTACCCAAAGGGATGGTGGAAAATCTTCTACACCTTCCCTCTAGGCTCTCTCACAGATTGGATGTGGAAAGAGGTGGGCCCCTTACCATGATATTCCTTGATGGTGGTGTGGATGTCAATTCTAGAGAAACAAATAAAGAAGGAAATTCTATCTTTCCGCCATTCCAAGAGATTATCCTAATGCACTACCCACTAACACGCAACAGCTTCCTAGTAGGACATAACTTAACATCCCCCTTCTTTCATTTTCCTCCATCCACTTTACTTCCATCTTCTATAAAAAGACCTTAGGGAGACTCCTCTTGAGTACTTTGGAAGCTCCTTTCCTCCTAGGTGCTAGACCATGCGCAGCATTTGTCACCTTTTTCATTGATCCTCTCAAATGCCATCTAATTAACTCATAGGTTCCATGTGCCCAATTATCACATTCTAGACTAGTGGTGTCACTTAAGGACTGAGCATCCTCAAACTAGATAAATTTTTCTATGGGATGAATTATCTCTGGATCCCGATTGAGTGCACATATATTATATCCAAGACATCTTCTCCCAAAGGTTTAGTATAGGGTGTTTTCTTCCCATCAACTAGGTGTATGATGACCCGTTCATCCCCATTTTCAAAGATGATGTACCCCTTATTGAACCAAAGATCTACATTGTTCTTATAACACCATGGGTACCCAAGTAGTGTTGGGAAATTGTCTACCTCGAGAGCACCAAGACTTCAAAGTCCCCAATAAACTTAGCTCCCTAAATGGTGATAGCTGCATCCTTTAAGACACCGATGGGCATTACCTTTGTTTTTTTTTCATATACAACACATTTAAAGATGGTTTTAATGCAGGCCTTCCCATCTGATGTCATGCATCTAAGGTGAGAACATTAATCTCGTGCTTGTGTTGATGAGGATCTTACTAAGGAGCCATCCATCTACAACCATATTTAACATGATTTCTCTACCATAGTCAAGGTCCGTGTGAGGGGGAGGTTTACATGCAAGACCCGCCTCTCACTCTATTTTCTAGTGTGTGGTACCTTCTCTCTCAACCATGCTCCTAACAAGGGAATAATATTTGCCTTAGCATTTTATATACTTCCTTGACCTCATCCTCTCTTGGCGCCTTGACCTTCCTTCTTTGCTCCTCCCTCTTGGAATGCTCCTTTAGACAATGGATTTCTCCTTGTAAACTCCAAATGACGTCCATGGTATCTTGATATACCTCCTTTTGATGCGCAGGGTATGGATACTTCCCATGTATAACTTCTTCCTTTGAAACCAAGTTCTTATGCCTTGGTATTTCCTTTGCGCTCGCGGCCTCTACTCTTTTTGTTACCGTAACAAGTTCTAAGCCTACATCACGTGTTACCCATGACATCCATTGTGTGACCATCTTCTTAATGCTTACCATTGCAGCTCCATTGTCTTTCATGTGCCGTGTGCTAAAATAACTCAAGGCAATCCTCATACTTGTGTTTCTTCCCACACCATAAGCATTACAATAGGTCTAGGCACTCTTGTTTGTAATGCTCTGTAGACCCACAATTAAAATAGGTTCCACATGGGAACTCACTTCTTCCTCCTCCACGGTTACCACAACCATGAAATCCTCCACGAAATCCCCTTCTATACACACCTCCACCTATGCGCTCCTCATAACATCGATCATCACCTTTAGAACTACTAATAATGCTAGTCTGGCACACCCCATGATCAATGGCCTCATGGATCTAGTCAATAATCCTACAATCCTTAGTATCATGGGTCGTAGAGGTGCATATCTTACAATAGTAAGACACATTCTTCCAAATTGTGTGCTATAACAAGGGACATCTATTTTCATCTTGGTCCCCATGAAAATGTCGAGTCTATTCTTACAGCCCAGCGTACCATCCTCTAAGGGAAACTATCCTTGACATGCCCCTCTACTTCACAATTTGTACACCATATACCACTACGAGTCTCATGGGCTAAGTTTGCAGACAACTTCTCCAATTGCTTAGCCATAACAACAATTTGAGCCTCTAGAAATGGGCTAACACTAGTATCAACACTTCCAACAGCCTTGGCACACGTAGAGAAACTTCTAACACCTTGCATGAGTCTATGAAAGTTTTATGAGATAAATCTCTTCTAAATGGAGTTATCAACCCCCAAACAAACCATTGAGCATGTTGTGAAGGGTGAATGTCATATGAAAATTTTGACAGGAGGGTTTTGAACCGTGCATCATACTCCCACACACTCTCCACCATTCCCTATTGGATCTCCTTCAGGGCACTGATGCTCTTTTGTTTAAACTCATGGATGTGGAAATTTTCCAAGAAGGCATTCTTTAAAGTAGTATAATCCACCATCATTTCATGAGGGTCATATTTCCTATACCAGCTATATGCACGCCCTTGTAACATTGTTATAAATTGACTAGCCTTCCACATCGGGGTTGTGATTCCTTCGCATGCCATAGAAGATAACACTTTTAAACATGTTATGCGGCATGTTTAATACCCCGTAATTCAGCAAATGTAAATACATCTCAAAGAATACTTGAGGAGTTTTGGGGCCCTTGTCCTCCTGATCTAGAGCCTTGGTTCCCTTTGGTGTTTCCTCCACTACCAAATCCACTAGATCCACCGGTCCTATTCCTCCCGAGCCATCGATCCTCCAAATCCACCAGTCTTATTCCTCTCGACCCACCGTATCCACTAGATTCACTAGGTCTATTCCTCCCGCCCACCGTATTCACTGAGTCCTATTCCTCTTGACCCACCTCGATCCTCCAAATCTACCAAGTCCTATAGTGGTCATGCCAACGATGCCCAAAGTTCAACTCAACTGCACACCGATGGTCTGTGGTAATGCCCCACTACTACTAGTGTACCCTGCGCTACTCCTAGATGTGAGACCAAAGGCTTATGTACTTGCTCCTTGTCCAAAAATTCCTCTGAATACTAGAATAGTATGTGTAGCTATAGAAGTAGGAAATTAAAAATTATATCTCTTGGGCACAAATCATCACTTAAATTGATACCAAATGGGTCAATGATAATCCTTACTTGATCGATAAAACCAAGCACCGGGGTTTGGTCACTAGGTGGGTTCAGATACATGCCAACAACTCTTCTCTCTCCACACGAAAAACTCTCATCAGAAGTTAAAGTGGTCTCTCTTACGTGCTTGCCAAGATGGGGTAGCATAGACTACTCACGCTCCATATCCTCTGCATGAACCTCAACTCCTTCCCATAATGTCTACCTCCATAGATCCATCATAATTGCAACCTCGCATTGTCTTATAATATCCCTTTCACACACTTCAATATACTTGAGCCATCTCTCCTCCCTTTCTTTCTCCATCGTAATATCTGCCATCTTTCTCCACCCTATCTTCCTCACCCAAAGACAGAAGAATGGTTTAGCCAACCATTGGAAATTCCTTTAAACTCAAGGTAACAATGAAAATATTCATTTCCAGAGGGATAACACGTATAAATGATCCACTGGGCTCCCGTAGAAACTCAAACTCAACAACTTCCAGACAAGAATATGTAGAAACAACGTACTCTAGAGTGTAGCTAGCCAACACACATTTCCACCAATGATCCACAACACGATTCCACGTCAGATCTGTATCCTAAAGCCTTTGGTATTCCTCTTGGGTCCACATGTGTGATCTATAATACTAGCTTGATCTAGACACATATTCCACAAGCCATTCCTACATCTCTACTAGGAGGAAATAGAAAAACATTTCATATAAATCATGGTAGAGGTTCACTTCTACCCATCTACGTGCATCGAACTCTCGAGATCCAATGCTAAATCTCTAAGAAAATTCATCCTCCATGCTCTAGAACCATGATTCAATACTTTCCAAAGTTAAATTCTCTATCATTACTCATTACATAGATCATGATGTATGTCATTTCCCACTATAACTTCGAAAAGACTTTCCAAAAATAGAACCAAGATGTATTAATTTTTACACCCATCACAAAGGAAATAAATCCCATACATGTTGGTCTATCACCCACTGGGCACTCACCCAAGGCACACAGCACCGAGACTCTCTTTTATGTGAGTTAAGTTGGAAACCATCATCTATGTCATGAACTTAATGAATAAAGGTTGAAATGAGACATACAATCATCATAGGGCTCAAAAAGGTCTCTAGAAAAATGTATTCATTCTAAACAAAGGGTACTTGTAGAAAATATAGAGCTATAGTAGAAAGGAAAATACATAAGCATTTACATCTATTCCATAACATCCATGAACATAAATGAACATATATAGATATGAATCGAATCAATTAAATTCCTACTCGTTCAAGTTTATAATCTCATTACATTCAATGGATCAACTAGACTACAACAACTTGATCAGACTGAAGTCATACATCACAACAAAGATAATGTCCTTCATCCATACAAAGAAAAATTTATGTCCCATCCCCTTAATACATTACTCCTTTATATAGCATCTACCCAATCCCATAGAGTTCTTTCAATATTTCGTAGAACTCTGCTCTCTATATTCCTCCTATCTATCCGATCTATCTCTACTATCCTCTTTTCCTCCTGTGGGCACTCAAATATATAGGCATCCCAAAGTGCCAACTCATCCTTTTGCGGCCTCAGATCCAATGCCAAGTGTTTGAATGTGGTCCTCCATGGGAGAATGCTCCTCCAGGATTGAGCTCTTCACTTTTTTCCATGATGTATTCTAGAAATTTCTATCACAAGGCATATTCCTTTCATGGGCATCATGTTTCTAGGCTGGCATCTTATCCATTCCACATGCGCATTTGGGTCACACTTTTCTCGCCTCCTACAAAAATGACCACTATTGCTAAGTCTTGAAACCTTGGCTCTGTCCACGTGCACGCCATGAGTTTTCTTAAACCCTTCCTTAAACCTTTTCCTACATGTCTTCTCCTTGCACTCCCTTCTTCAACTAGGCCTTGCACAACTACATGTATTTTTGTACTTAGCTTTATTTATGGGTCCCCAACATAGTTTCAATTGGTGTTTAGCATGGAATTTGTTCTATTGGTTGAGTTCATGTTACCTTCTCTGTGAATAGTACACACAGGAGGGTTGGCTGATGAGCAAGCACTGGAAGAAAGGATTGATAAATTAATGAAGCTGGATGAAAGGTGATCATTGGCCAAATGGAGCCAAACAACAGAAAAAGAAAAGAAAAAAAAGCATGACATGATCGCCACATTAAGAACAAGAAGTTTGAGGTTGGGAAGATGGTCTTACTATATGATTCTAAGTTTCTACACCATCCTGGGAAGTTAAAAGTGCATTGGTTTGGTCCCTACACCATCTTGTACATCCTTGATTCGGGCACGTTCTAGTTATAAGTGTTGGATGGGATGAGATTTCTAGGACACTTCAATGGGAGTAGGCTAAAGCCCTACTATAAATATGTCTTCTTGGTGTTTGTAAATAAGGAATTATTGCTAGTTAGTTTATAATTTTCTTTAATGAATTTTCCTTTCTTGTGTTTCCCTTTCTCATTTTTTTATGTTACGTCTTGGGTGCGGTAATCTCATTACTTTTTGAAATCTGTAACTATGTAGAGAACCGTGCATCATTTTAGTGTGGGGTGGAGTAAGGTGGTAGATCGCCAGAAGGATTACATTGGAAAGACTTGTTGAATGGCCTTGTGAAGAAAGTACATGCAAGAAAGGTGAAAAAGGATGGTTGGTGTCAAGATAAGACTACATTGGGGATCCACGTAAAAGAGAGGAAGAAGCACATAGGCAACACGAGGTAGGTGAGAGAAAAAATCATGATAGAAGAAGTGCCTTTGGCGCTACTTACGCATGCATAAGAGTCTCTGTCAAGATGGAATTGTCATGTGCCATAAGGTTGTAGAATTGTCAGCGGAAGGTTGGGTGCATGACTTAAAGCATTAAAGTTGGGTTTGTTTGAAAAATCCGCATTAAGTGTTAAATTATGGTGGTAGGTTAGGTAGCATTTATTGTTAAAAAGAGAGAAAACCTATAAATAAAGGGGCGAGGCATTTCATTATTCACTTTTTTATACAAAGAAAGAATCGCTTTTGCATATTTGTAAACCATGGCTTCTAGAAATGATCGTCGTGTGAAGAAAAATTTGAATATTGTCACCAGCTACTGATGTAGCAAGATTTTTGTGGGAGAATATTATCATGAGACATGGATGTCCTTTAAGTTTAATTAGCAATAGGGGTACACATTTCTTGAATGAGGCCGGGAGGATCCTATTAGCAGAGTTCATGGTGGCTCTTCACAAAACTACACCTTATCACCCATAAGCAAATGAAACCACAAAATAATTTCACAAGATATTGAGTCATACCTTGACAAATATTTGTGATGTCGGAAGACAAGATTGGGATGACAAGGTATCATCCATATTATGGGCTTATAGGACAACTTATAAAAGTTTGAACAAAGCCACACCATTTCAATTGGTGTTTGGCATGGAAGTTGTTCTTTTGGTTGAGTTCATGTTACCTTCTCCAATATTTATGGTGTGAATAGTGCGCGTAGGAGGGTTGGTTGATGAGAAAGTGCTGGAAGAAAGGATTGATAAATTAATGAAGCTGGATGAAAGGTGATCGTTGGCCAAATGGAGCCAAATGGCGAGAAAAAGAAAAGAAAAAAGCATGGGATGATCACCACATTAAGAATCAACATCACCCGGGGAAGGAGACAAGATACTCTTTGGAAATGTCCTCCTAACATGGATGACAAGTTTGTTTAGGAGTATGTATCCTAAGATCCTCACCCAAAAATATTTTCAAAGTATACATGTGAATCAATGATAGAGTGGAGAATCCCGGAGCAACTACTAAAGCACTTCAAAGATAGGAGAAGTTGAATTTCACCGTGTACCAACACTTCTACATAGGTAGATTTAGGTTGGTAGATGAAACCATGAGCCCATGTGTAAACTCCCTTTCTCCTTCACCTCCTAGTACTTCAAGCGGGAGTTAATAGGTCCAAATAAACAAAGAGACTAAGGTTTGACCTTAGTGAAGTTGATAAGGACCACGGGGAGTTGCGCGAGGACACCTTTGTTCTACCCCAATAAGCGTGCGTACATGGAAAATTTCGTATTGTATGAAGTGAGAATGATGAAACCCTTGACCCTAACAATCACAAGAAAGTCCACAGCACGTATATATCTCCGCATTAGGCCAAAATTTGAGAAAGGTGCATTCTGTAGAATGATGTATCCATACCTAAAGATCCCATGGATAGAAGAAAGCTGCGCACCCAAAGAAAGGGAGAGAGAAGAAGAAAAACACCAAATGTGCAAACTTCCTAACTAGTAAGCACTTGGCCGGTGGTAAGCGCCAAACCTAGAACCTTTACATGCAAGAAGAAATCCCACACGAAGGTAAAGAAGAGGCGTTAGAGAAACCCCTCACTAAGGGAAGTCACCGAGGAAGCAGAGAGAAGGATGGATCCCTTATAGAAGATTCACCTCTCGGGAAGAAACAAAGGATAAAAGATGAATCTTACTCGGAGGATACGAAGAGCTTGGAAAGATACATAGGTGAAAAGGATGATGATGATGAAGAAGATGATCTTGAAAGAGATCAAGAGCCACTGTCTTCAGCATGCATGATTCAAAAGAAGAGGGCAGAGAAGAATAACAAGAGTTCCTTTTCATGCGGTGTAATGGTAGCGAGGAGCGGGAAAGCACCCGGGAAAGGGCAAGAAGTGAGGACGTTAGCACACGAGTAGAAAGCTCCAAGCTTTACACAGAACAAGTAAATGAAGTAGAAGAAAGAGAAGAAACAAAAATAATCAAGGCCTTAGTAGAATAGGATCTAGAGCGCGGTGTAGATATATTGATGGAAGAGGGTAATAAGGAAGCATTGAGAAAGAAAAAGTTAGTATGGGAGGAGGTCCCAGTCTAATGGTGAGTTTCCCCAAAGGCATGTACTCGGAAGGAAGATCCTTGATACAGAATGAGGACAGGTCATGGGCTATGTTGATGACCAAAGGAAGGTGTTACACGCGTGCTTCCAAAGCACTATACCCATGGAAGAAATTTTAGTTATGGAGTCATTTGATGAAGAGGGCGTGTACCCCAGAAAAGGAAGATGTTATCTTGGGCATTTAAGTCATGTATTGATGAGCTAGAGTTCAAAATATACCGATGGGAAATCATACTAGTACCAGAGTCTAAGGGAACCCACCCCTTGGTAAATGCCCGCTGCGGTTATGTAATGCACTTGAATTAGGTGATGGTTGAGGCGAGGCTAGGCTCTTTGGAAGAAATGACAAGGTAAGATTTCTAGAGGAAAAGCTAGAAAAAAGGAAGAGGAGTTGGTGATAAAACTAAGGGCTTGAAACAAGAAGAGTTGATCGATTGTGCGAGATGAAGCATGAACTAAAGGATGAGAAGGTGAAGGTGCATGAAATATAGAAAAATATGGAAACTATCACAAATGCCATTATGTTGAAGCATCCAGGACCTAACACCACCCATACGTAAAGTACGGCTCCACTATTGAGTGCTTAGAATATCGACACACATCCTCACCATGGAGGAGATAACCGTTAGCTTTGGAGTCCACAGAAGAAGTGGAATCATACTTTGATAAGGAGGATAAATTTAAAGTGGTAGCAATCATTTCTAAGTATAGTGAGGTACTTGTGGATGTCAAGATTATAACCCATTCTACTTGTGTCTTGACGAGGCTGCACACGATAATTGTGTAGACGAGGATAGAGTGGAGAGCACGTTGGTAGCCACTCACTGAAGCCAAAGATGAAGGAATTTCAAGAGAAGAATAAGGGAAATAGGGAGGAAAGGGAAAAATCCTTTTTGAGGTCAAAAATAAATCTAAGTCAGTGAAACCTTAAGGAGTTCAACAAAAACCAGTTTAAGGAACTATACCCATAGATTACTAAAAGGATGGACACACTTGAAGACATGAGCATGGAGTTGGATAAAATTATTGACACCATGAACACTAAAGGATATGGACTAAGTTTAGGGGAGATAAGCACCCTAGTTAATGAACTCTATCAGAGAGCGCGAGAATGAAGTCGATTCTTAGAACAAGTTAGAGGATGACTTGTAGAAAGATTTTCCCCTTTGTTGAAATAATGTCATTACTTCCCCATTCCTTCTTCATCCCCTTATTATTTTTCCAAGACATGAGTCTACTGTGATTCTTTATTCATTTATTTCCCACATATGAAGAACATGTGTAGTGTTCCCACAGATAAAAATACACGTAAGCGTGCAAGGCCTAGTTGAAGAAGGGCACACAAGGAGAAGGCGCGCAGGACAAAGTTTAAGGAAGGGTTTAAGAAATCCCATGGCGCACGCATGGATAGAGCCAAGGTTTCAAGACTTATCCATATTGGGAATTTTGGGAAGGACACAAGAAAAGCATGACCTATTGCGACTGTAGCATGCGAGTGGATAAGGTTCTACCTGCGACAATGTGATGCCCATGAAAGGAATATGCCTTGTGATAGAAGGTTCTAGAAGACATCATGGAAAAAAGTGGAGAGCTCAGCCTAGAGGAGCATGCTCCCATGGAGGACCACATTCAACACTTGGCATCAGATCTAAGGCCACAGAAGGATGAGTTGGCACTTTGGGATTCCTATATATGCGAGCACCCGCGGAGGAAAAGAGGGATAGTAGAAATAGATCGGATAAACGGGAGTAGAATATAGATAGAGGAGCTCTTCATAAATACTTTGAGAAATTTGTGGGATTGGGTAGAGGCTATATAAAGGAGTAATGTATCAAGGGGCTTTAGGATATAAATGTTTCTTTGTATGGATGAAGGACATGATCCATCTTTGTGATGCATGACTTTGGTCGATCAAACTATGGTATTCTAATGGATCCATTGAATGTAATGAGGTTATAAATATGAATGAATAGGAATGTAATTGATTCGGTTCATATCTATATCTGTTCATGGATGTTATGGAATAGATGTAAATCCTTATGTATTTTCCTTTACTGCTCTAGTTCTATTTGTTTTATGTAAGTACCCTCTATTTGGAATAAATACATTTGTCTAGAGGCCTTTCAAAGAGCCCTATGATGATTGTATGTCTCATTTCCACATTTATTCATTAATTTCATGACATAGATGATGGTTTCCCACTTAACTGGCATAAAGAGAGACTCGGCACTGTGCGTGCCTCGGGTGAGTTCCGAACACTGCTTGGTGATGGGCGGCATGTATGAGATTTGTTTCATTTGTGATGGGTGTAAAAATGAATACATCTTGGTTCCATTTCTAGGACCTCTTTTTGAAGTTGTAGTGGTAAATGGCATACATCATGATCTATGTAATGAGTAATGACAGAGCATTTAACTTTTGAAAGTGTTGAATCATGGTTTAAGAGCACAAAGGATGAATTTTCTCATAGATTCAACACTAGATTTGAGTTTTATGCATGTATATGGGTAGAAGAGAACCTCTACCATGATTTGTATGAAACGTTTTTCTATTGCCTCCTAGTAGATCTGTATGAATGGCTCTCGGAATATGTGTGTAGATCAATCGGGTATTATAGATCACATGTATGGACCCAAGAATACTAAAGGCTGCGGGATATAGATCCGACATGGACTCGTCTTTGTGGATCATTGGTGGAAAGGTGTGTTGGCTAGCTACACTTTGGAGTATGCTATTTCTACATATTCTTGTCCAAAAGATACTTGAGTTTGAGTTTTGTGGGATCCCATAGGATCATATCTATGTCTTTATCCCTTTAGAAATTATGATCTTGATTGTTACCTTGAGTTTAGAGGCATTTCCGATGGTGGCTAAACCATTTTGAGTGTTGGGTGAGAAAGCTAGGGTGGAGGAAAATAATAGATATTACGACATAGAAAGAAAGGGATGAGAGGAATCTCAAGTATAGTGAAGCATGTAAAAGAGAGAATTGTAAACAACGTGAGGTTGCAAGTGTGATGGATCCATTAAGGTTGACATTGTGGGAAGGAGTGGATGTTCGTGTAGAGGACATGGATTACTGAGCGTATCTGTCTACCCCATCTTGGCAAGCATGTAAGAGAGACCCCTTGGCTTCTAATGAGAGTTCATCACGTGGAGAGGGAAGATTCATTGGCACGTATTTGAACCCACCTAGTGACAGTCCCTAGTGTTTGGTTTTCCAAATCAAGAAAGGAGTATCGTTAACCGGTTGGTATTAATGGAAGTGATAGATCTATGCCAAGGAGATATAATTTTCATTTCCCACTTCTATGGCTATGCATACTATTCCAATATTCGGAGGAATTTTGAGACAAGGAGTAAGTACACAAGCCTTGATCCCCGTGTGCAGGAGTGGCGCGGGGTATACTAGTGGTATTGGGGCATTATCATAGACTGACCTGTCGGTGTGCGGTTTAGTAGAACTTTGGGGACCTAGTGGACTAGGATGATTTGATGGGTTAGGGCGGAACAAGACTTGGTGGATCTAGTGGGTTAGAAGGAACAGGACTTGGTGGATCTGGTGGGTCAAGAGGAACAGAACCTAGTGGATCTAGAGGATCTAGTGGTTAAAGAGGTAAAGGAGGCGGTGGATCGGTGGTGGTGGAAACACCGGAGGAACCAAGGCTCGCTCGAGAGGAAAGGGTCCCAGTGACCTCCTCAAGTCTTCTTTGAGATGTATTTACATTTTCTAGATTACAGGGGTATTGAAGATGTTGTAGAACATGTTCACAAGTGTGAGCTGCTATGGTGCACGAAGGGGATAAAAACCATAGAGCGGAACACTAGTCGATTTGAAATGACGTTGCAAGGGCACGCACATAGTTGGTATAGGAAATATGACCCTGATCAAACGGTGGTGGATTATCTTTGCTTTAAAGAATGCCTTCTTGGCATAATTCCACATCCTTGAGTTTGAACAGAAGATTATCAATGCCCTTAAAGAGATTCAAAAGTGAATGGTAGATAGTGTGTTGGAGAATGATGCATGGTTCAAGACCCTTTTGTCAAAATTTTCATATGAGATTCACCCTTCACAACATGCTCAATGGTTTATTGGGGGGTTGATAACTCCATCTAGAAGAGATTTATCTCATAAAACTTTCACAGACCCGCGTGAGGTGTTTGAAGCTTCTTTGCATGCTGAGGCTATTGGAAGTGTTGATACTGGTGTTAACCCATTTCTGGAGGCTCAAATTATTGTTATGGCTAAGCAGCTAGAGAATTTTCTACAAACTCATCCCATGAGACTCGTAGTGGTATATGGTGTAAAAATTTTGAAGTAGAGGGGCATGCCAAGGATAGTTTCCCCCAGAGAGGATGGTACACGCTGTAATAACAAACTCTAAAATTTGTCATGGGGACCATGATGCAAGTAGATGTCCTTTGTTACAATGCACAATTTGGAAGAATGTGTCTTACTACTATAATATCTACACCTCTACGACCCATGATAATAAGGATTATAGGATTATTGACCAGATCCATGAGGCCATTGATCATGGGGTGCACCAAACTAGCATTGCAGGTGGTTCTAAAGGTTATGATAATGTTATGAGGATTTTGTAGAGGATTTCATGGTTGTGGTAACCGCAGGAGGAAGAATAAGTGAGTTCCCATGTGGAACCTATTTTAATTGTGGCTCATCTGAGCATTACAAATGAGAGTTCCCGACCTATTTCGGTGCTCATGGTGTGGGAAGAAACAAAAATATGAGGAGTGTCCTAAGTTATTTGAGCACATGAATCAAGACATCGGAAAGATAAGGGCAACTCGCAATGGTAAAAATTAAGAAGGACACACAATGGATTCCACGAGTAACATTTGACGCATGCTTAGAACCTGTTATGGTAACAACAAGAGCAGAGGTGTGCGCGAAAAGTAAATATCAAGGTGAAGAACCCGATTTCTAGGGAAGAAGTGGTACATGGAAAGTACCCAGGACCACTGCACATCAAAAGGAGGTATATTAAGATACCATGGATGTAATTTAGATTTTACAGGAGAAATCCAAAGATGTCTAAAGAAGTAGTATAGGAGGGAGGAGAAAAGAAGGAAGGTTAAGGCACTAAAATATGACTGGATGAGGTCAAGGAAGTATGTAAAATGGTAAGGAAAGACAATATTATTCCCTTTCTAGGAGCATGATTGAGAGAGAACATACCACGTGCTTTGGAGAAGAGTCAAGAGGAAAATCTCACATGTAAACCTTCCCCCTCATAACCTTGACTATGATTGGGAGATCATGTTAAATGCGGTCATGGATGGATGTCTCCTTAGTAATATCCTCATTGAGATAGGTTTAGAGGTCAATGTCCTCACCTTGGATGCATGGCATCGAGATGGGAAAGCTGCATTACAACCATCTTGAAATGTGTTGTATATGGAAAACAAAATAAAGGAAATTCCCATCGGTGTCTTAAAGGATGCAACTATCACCATTTAGGGAGATAATTTTACTTGGGTACTTCAAAGTCTTGGCGCTCGCCAAGATAGACAATTTCCCAGCACTACTTGGGTGACCATGGTGTTATAAAAACAATGCGGATCTTCAGTTCAATAAGGGGTACATTAGCTTTGAAAATTAGGAGGAACAGTCATCATACCCATGGCTGATGGGAATTCAACACCCTATACCAAAATTGGGAGAAGAGGTCCTGGATAGAATATATGTGCACTCAATCAGGGATCTAAAGATTATCTAATTTTACTGATAATTACTTTATTTTTTTATAAAACTATCATAGCTAGGTTTGAGCATTTAATGGTAAAATATCAATAACATCCTAAATTATCATTATATACTAATCAAATCATTTGGATGAAATGTGAAGAACTAAAAAATTCTACTAAACAAATGTTGAGCATTATATACTAATAACCATCTATAAAATATTATTAAATAGTATGTAATAATAACTTCAAATGGAAAATGGAAATAAAAACTACAAAAATGTAATAAACACAATAGATCTAAAAAAATTAATAAACACAGAAGAACTAAAAAAATGTAATAAACACAATTTTATATATTGATTTGTTCCACTGTTGTTTGAAATAGAGAACATCCCTTTAAGATGTCTCTTACATCATCTACAACCCCTACCAGAATAGTTCTATAAACAACAATGACATAAGCCACTTATTATTTTTAAATTATTTGTCAGAAACCTTTGGAGACACCAAAAAGTTTTCTTTAGGAATTCCTTTGTTGATTACATTAATTACAACCATAGTTTTACATTTGTATGGTAATTTTGGTGTTTTCCAAGTTGTTTCATAACTTTTAATAAAATTTCTCCCTCTTTTTGCAATGCTCCATACTCCAACAAAACAAAGGTTGCACGTCCATTTTAACCGCAACTAATAATTTTGTTGCTGTTTTTTTACATTGGCATCTATATCCAATGTAGACTAGAATGTTATTCGATGAAAATATTTAGACACAAAAGTTAGAAATTGGGAAATAGACATTCTTGGTAGGATGTGCATTGTTAAATTGAAATGTATTTTCCTTTTTAGAAGTATGCTTTTGAACTAACAATCCTTCTAATTAAAGAAAAATCAAATGTCTCTTGAAAGGAACTACAAAAAAATAATATTAAAATTCATTATTAACTTGTATGTATTTCAAATATGATAATAATATTTCACAAAATATTTTTACCTTTTTCTTTACATATATTTGTTGGTTGTAGATTTTCTCCTTCTGTATCTTCACATAAAAATTGAAATTAGGATATATTTATCAAATTTATTCCAACTAATATTGACAAATAAAAAAGATTAATTTTTTTACCTATTTCTTTACATATATTTGTTAGATTTTCTCCAGCTATATCTGCACATAAAAATTGCATTTAGGATATATTTATCAAATTGATTCCAAATAATATTGACAAGTAAAAAAGATTATTAAATTTTAAATAATACTTGATACATGTTCGTGAGCCAACATTCGAAATTGATGTTGAAGGGTGTGACGTAGCTTCATTATTATCACCATAAATTATGTGTTTTGTTGGGTAACTACTTGTTTAGTGGATGACATCATGTTATTGTTAATAATAGTATCTTCCTCTAACGGATTAACCTCATGGTTTTCACTTTGTTATCCACTCATAATCATTTGTAAGGGCCCAATAGTTGCTTCTAATGAACATAAATACTTAGAATGTAAAATAAAAATTGTAAATAATGGAATTTCATCCATTCCCACTTAATCATTGCAATACATGTCCAATCTTGTATTCACTAGGCGATACCTATTCTTATTTAGGAATCATCAAAGAAGAATAAAATGTTGTATAATTTTTTTTTTTACGTATGAGAGAGATGTTACATAATTTGGTCAGTATGTTACGGATCCTAAATCACTTGCAATCTATCATCAAGGTTAGAAATATCCAAGGCTTCAAATACTACCTTTTACGTAGACACTTAAAATTGGTTACTCAATTTAGTGTCCCTCACATTCGTTAACCGCTTAGGTAACTCCGGGGCAAGTTTACGTCACCACTATCCCCTCGGGGATATTATCCGATTTGTGATTTAAACATCTATCCTAAGTTTAATTCACCCCATTGATCTTACGGTGAGTAATTAAATATTAAATATTTAATTACACCTCTTCCCATGTATCCTAATCACTTATCTACCCCAAATTTATTCTATCTATGTATCCCCCTATTTTTCCTTTTCCCCAAGCGGGATATTTCCCGTATTTGGGGTAATTCTCATCTTTCTAGAAATCAATCATTTTTGCCATCTCGAGTTCTGTCCCGATCGGCGCCGACCTATACGGTCGGCGCCGATTTTTTAGGAGCGGCGCCGATTATAAATACAAGTCCAGAACTCAGTTCTAAGGACACACGACGAAAAAGGACGCGCACGAACAGGGAGAGACAAAGAGACAGATCGCGAAAGAGACACAGGTTGTAAGAAAGAGAGATCTTTTAGCATCAAGTGTATCAAATGAGATCGGATCCTGTCAATCAATCCCTGAGAGGAGCACCGTTACTCGCTCCTATCATATCAACATCACACGTATCCATCGATCCTCTTCCGGTGACTCGCTCCAAAGATATCTTACCGAATTTCGCACATCCAGCAGACATCGACTATCTGTCCATCACTTTCCAATTTCCGAATCTTCTTGCACCGTCCCTGATCAACTGATCTACTTTCGCCGATGCCGATCTTATACGCTGATGCTCGATTCTTCATGGTCGACACCGATCACATCGATCGACGCCGATCCTTATTAATCGATGCCGATCATCATGCGAGGCAGGTAAAAGGACATAGGTAATATAAATCTAGCTTTATTTCATAGTTTCCTCGTTTTCGTAGCTTTAACTCACATCGTTGTTTAAATTGGGTTTCATTACTATAATCGGAAAATATAGTCTTATATGTACATCTTCTATCATGTATGCTTCTCTACTTAATTGAAAACGTGATCTGACATCCGCCGAGGAAGCTTATCGCTTCCCGGACCCGCTTCTCGGGCAGTCCACCCAAATATCTTTTAACGCCATCTTTTTCTGTCAAGCATTGGTGTTCTTGCAGTTACTCGGATCTATTGTGCGAATTGCTCATGTGCGCCCGTCTTATCTACATCGACCTCCTTATCCATCTACATCTTCGGATCTTGTCCATCAGGTATCGATTTCATTGGATTTTTTCAGGGTTTTTGTGTTTAGTTTGGTGCATTAACTTGGACAGGTAACAAGCGCGAAATCCTTGATCTACATTCGCACTGGTGGGACCCAACCAAAGTCCCTTATTGGTAAGTTCATCTGCTTTCTAGTTTTGAGCTTTGTTCTTTTTCCTTGCTGATTTTTATCGCCTTCTGTTTGAGCATTTCCTTTCATCATTTTAATCTTGCCCTTTATGTGAAATTGTTATTTCCTTGAAATTTTTCTAGTTCCTTGAAATAGAAATTTTCGCTTTCACCATTATCTGGATATATCTTTTCTGGATTTTGTTTGGTGTTTTCTTAACCTCTTTGCTGAGCACTTTGCTTGTTCGTGGGATTGTTCGAGGGAAGAGCTCAACAACGCGCTTTTTGAAGTCCACACACCTTGGAGAGCTAAGTCTACAGGTATTTCTCTTTTACGGTGTTTTCTCCTTTTTAGGAACTAAAAAAAAAAAAAAAGTTCTTTGTTTGTTGTCCATCACATTCGAACATTTCAATTTTTGGTGCTTAAAAAGAATTTAATCGCATTTGGGAAAGAATTTGTTTGACTTGTCTTCATCGAAATCAAACACTTCGTTTTTAAGTGCTTAAAAAGAACTTTTTCTTTATCATTGTTGTTGCATGTTTCTCACCTAGTTTTAATTAGGTGGAAAATTAATCAAAATCGCTAGTGACACTATTTGATCTTTATTTTCACCCTTGCACACAAAAAGCCAAAATCACTTTAGGTATAAAGCATTTAAACAAAATTCCTTCCACTGGCCTCACCTACTGGAAGTGACATCCAAGAGGAAGAGCTCTTTGCAGATGACTGGCGCGTGCTATAAATTCACGGAAGTTCTCGTATATATTGGCGGCAAAGCACCCGACTCCTTATCGCAATTGGCGGTGTGAAGTGCGGGGTAGGCCCTATATCAAGCCACGACTGGTCTTTTATCAAGTGCCTTCGACTCCTCACCAAACATTCCCCAAACCATCCTTAGTTTGGCTATACGAGTAGTTCTGCTCTAAAAGCCTTCCCTAATATTTTCTTTCTTAAAAGCATCAAAACTTAAAGGAGATAATCACCGCTACCGCTTCAATTGTTCGTGCATTAGTTAGGTCAATCTTCTTTTTTCGCGTGTTTATGACGGTCATCACTGGTTACAATCTAGAAGAATGGCTCAACTGGCTCCTTCTTCTTCCGAGATTACCACTAGTGTGGATGTTTCGGCACCCCCAAATCTTCCTCGGACCTAAGGTGCTAGTTGGTTCCCATCCTCGTCATATAATCCTTTCTTTTCAAGCCAAAGCAACCCCATCACGTCCAAATGCTTCCCCTAGTCCTTCGTAAATATCATCTACTTCTGACTCGCGAGTATGTTCCTCGTGGGGATCCCGAATTTCGAGGCGTTCCTCGTCGCAATCCGGTAGCCCTTATGGACTACCTAAGTACACAAGTCTATTCAAATATCTCGATCAAGGACCACCAATCCAAAGAAGTGTACGATTATTCTCGTGAACCATCCCGGCCTTTGTAGACCGCTTACATCATCTCTCTCACCTCGAGTCACGGAGAAGGGCGGGGCCCTGTGCCTCCTTTTTTCTCTTCCACCGACCATATCGACTAGTTCTCAAATAGTCTTACCTATTCCTAACACCGTAGCATGATTACCTCAATATTCCACAACCTACTTTTGAGAGGTCCTCTCCTACTGGCTATAATGAATGTGTCTACACACCCGCATATTGCCGTTAATTCATCTATGCCTCCATCAGTATCCCAAGGTCAATACCCTTTATGAGCCAACCCTCCTCGAATAGTCGGTTGGTTCCTCGCTTCCCATCCTCTAGTGGGTCTTTCTTCCAATATTCCAGCAATGAAAGTGACCTTCACCCATCCTTTAGCATCGGCACCCTTAATGCCTAATCTCGGCAAAGAAGGCCCCTTTCGTGTCTTGTTCCCCAATATGACCAATCAAATCGCACTCATGTTCCTCAATCTATCTCGATTCAGTCAACAAGCATAGGGAGTCCACCAATCACAGGCTCCACCCATCATCCAACCTTCATTTTCTCAACCACTTATTATCTCACAGCCTGCCTATACACAAGGTACTTCACAGCAAATACCCCACCAGGTGTCACCTAGAATGCCTGGTTACTCCTCTTATCATCCTACCAATCAACAGATGAATCCCCCGTTGACACCTCAACAACATCCACCATTTGCTTCTTATGTAGGACATGCCAGTGTGCCTCCTCCTCAATCTGACGTGGTTCAAATTCTCTTCAAGAAAATCGCAGACTTGGAAGCCTCCACAAAAGGGGCTCGTCCTTCATACTCCTTTGAAGAAGTGTGTAATGAACCCATTCACCCCTCAGTGGCTTTTAAGCCTTATCCTCCCCAATGGGAACTTCCTAAATTTTCAAAGTTTCATAGTCGGGAGGACCCTCAACAACATTTGCGAGCATTCAAACATGCTTGCTACCTCATAGTCCAGGATCAGGAGCTTATGCTCCGTACCTTTCCTATGTCTCTAGCAGGTCCTGCTTTAGACTGGTACAATAACATTCCTCAACATTCCTTGTTTTCTTTCTCTCAATTGGCCCAGATGTTTGTTGAAAACTTTTCAATAAATATCACGCATAAGATCTCGATTCATGAGATCTTTATAACATTCGTCAATTCGATGATGAGTCTATTACGGAAACTTTGTCGCTCGTTGGAGAGGGGTAATCAACCAATTGTATTTCTCCCTTCCTCAATCCCAACAAATCGAGTTGTTTACTCGATCTTGTGATAATCACATTTCTTTCACTTTAAGGATCCAAACTTTTCATACTTTGAAGAAGCCTTTCCTGAATGGCACGCAAACTTGAATCTCGCGCTTCAACAAGGGAAGCTAAAACTTCGCTCTAAATCTAAACCCAATTTTTCTCGGTTTACCAAACCAAATTCTTCCCCTTCTAAAGACAAGAGTCGAGGATCCACCAATGCCATCGTATTAAAAACATCACAAGCTAATACTACTTCTAATCAAACACCACGAAGAGACTCCTCATCTTCTCGAAAAGGGACTTCATCATCTCGATCCTTCGCTCCATTGGGGGAATCATATGCCTCTATCTTAGAGAAAATGTTGGAAGTTCGCATGATCAAACTTCCCCCTATTAGGAATATCGATGAAAGCCAAAACGTCCATTCTCGTGGTATAGAAAAATGATTTCTATCACTATCATAGAACCAAAGGTCATGACATCGAACGATGTCAGACTTTCAAAAATCTTGTCCAGAAATTCATTGATAAAGGTGAGCTCATTCTGGATAACCCAAATGCTCCCCCAAATCAGGCACTGGATGTTTTTAAACAACCTTTTCCTAATCATTCCTAACCATAATGCTTGTAGTCTCAAAACCAAACACTCATACTATCAACTTCATCTCTCATCAAGAATCTTCTTCTCAAATCCAAGCCATCTCGCGAACACATCAACCGAATCGTAACCTCCTTCCACTCCGCCAATCACTGAAATTCCACCATCTTGATAGCCCGTCTTCGAATATTCCTACATTGCGAGATACGGGTTCATCTTTCTCCCCACTCCTTTGTCTCACCTTCCATCCATACCCGAGACAAAGGTCATCCTCATCCTGCTCATCGTCCGAACATTCTTTCAATGCTCGAGGCAATTACATCCCTTCGAGTTTCCACTACTGCATACATCTACTCGTTGCTCACATTCTCGCTGCAACTATGCCCCGGTGAACTTACCTATAATCATGTGCCAAACTCCGAGCAGCAGGTGTCTTCGATTTTGACTCTTCATGTCTCTTTTTCCAACAGTAGTTCCACCCATAATTCTTTGCACTGAAGTAGTCCTTCACAAGGAACTCGCTTCTTCATCACTCACTTCTTCCACCACTAGTGCTTTTGCTTACGCCCATTAAAGGAAAATCAAAAGAAGTAGCACCAACACCTATACGCCGGTTCCTAAACTTAAACCGAGACAACCAAAATCTAACATTGTGCCATCAAGATTACTCCCCACTTGCTTCCTCCCAGAAAGGTTACAATCACCTTATGCCGTTGAAGTTGTCACCATCCCCGAAAAGGAGAGCCCATATTTCAACCATCAAGACCCTTGGTGCTTTCCCACAAAAATCTCTCTCTACACCCCATAAAAGATTGGATTTATCCGAGGTAAGAAGGCGTCTTCTTCACACACTTATCAAAACCATCATCTTCTTCTACAACACATTCTTCACCAACACCCCGAAAAGCGGATTTACCTACTAACAAGACGCCACCTCTTCTATCGGGATCATCATCTTCATTACCAAAAGCCGTGGCGCCCTATGTCCCTCCGATTACACCTACTTTGGGAGCTTCTTCCTTGTCTAAATCAACATTATCTAAATCATCGATGTAAGAATTTGACCAAGCAACCTCCTTTATCTTTGAAGACCGCAACACCCGTCACATCTCCATCATCTTCAAAATCTATTTTAGGGGCTCCTCCACCAAAATCAATCATGTCTCACTTACTTCCATCTCAAGTGCCCAAGACTTGCTCCTCCGGATGTCCAAAAAAATAAGATGATCCCTAAAAAGATCACAAACCTAACATGCGGTTCTTTTACCTCGCGATCTGTTAAAGTAAAAGAGGCACCTTCATCATCTCTCGCCCTCATCTTCGTCTACCGTTTTACACCGAAATCCTTCGCCAACTTATCCAATCTTCATCCATATCCCTTCCTCTGATTAAACCCTATAACCTAAAGGAGTTAAACCTACCCGGGTTTAACTCACGATCTAATTTGCTAACTACAACCGAGCACTTCGGTCATGACATCTTGAGGGATGTAAAGCTCTTGAAGTCTGGTTCAACAACCTTTTGGAAGAAAGTGACTTTCTTGGAGGAGGAGGAACAAGTATCTCCTGCCATCTTAGCCCCATCTGAGCCCCAACGATCCACTCAGACCTATAGTGATTCCACCCCAATGAATCTTCCACCTTCTCAAATTGACACAATCCATATCGCCACTAGAACCCAACACTATGATAATCCATCTTCATCTATAAAGATCTCACCATGGGTTATCATTTCTGCAAAGCTCCCGAAGGAGTTCCTCCTTCCTCATTGGCCCCACGACCTCGGGTCTCTATTCATTCCGTCCGCACCTCGAGCTCAAATTCCCGTGTCAGTTGAGGAGAGTGTTATGAAACAACTCACTCAAGCTCCGGTCAAAATGTCTCTTTTGACCTCATCCAATCCTCTCCACAACATCGCGGGCTCGATTGATAATCAAGTCACATCGCGGTGAATTCGTGATGAGCTCACCTTCGAGTTGGTTGTTGGATTGAATGGACCATCAACCGCCATTTCTTTTGAAGATTAGAGAAATTCCTCCTCTTTCTTGAGCAGGATTTGGAGGCTCCCCTCTTTATCATAGTCCAAATCGACAACACCACATTAAAGCGTTATGATCGAGGATCGATCAAGTGAGCTGCACTCAACGTCATCTCCTTGCACACATTTGAGCAACTTAAGTTACCAAAGAATGTAGTGTCACCCCGCCTTTACCCTTTGATCATTTAACGATCGGTTAGTAGTTACTTTAGGAACTATGGTCTTACCCATTTGAGTAGGTAGGCTGCTTCATGAACTCTTCTACATTGTCGAAGGAAAATTCCACTATAATATGATCCTCGACACTCACGGATTCGCAGCAATGCATTGTGTCCCATCCACCCTCCATCGATGCTTAAAATATCAATATGAGGGAAAAATATATACTCATCCGAGAGATCCTTTTCCTTCCGCACAATGAGACATGACCACAGTTTGCCCCTCAAAGGAAAATACTTCTTCTCCTGACGAGGCCTCATCTTCTTCCATACCCTGCAACCAAACTACCGGATTTACAAAATCTAGAAGAGACATTGCAGCGTTTCTCACTTTGAGAGCTTCCTCTCTTTTCTTTCGATGCCCATCTCAATCCTAGTGAGTATGGTAGACTGGACAAACAACCCGAATATCAGCAGTCTCGCCGCATCGTCACCATTAGTCTGCCTAATCAACAGACTAATTTCATCTATGGTGGTCTCTGATACGCCTCATTATAACCCAGATTCTCCTCCTAGGACCAAACCTTACTTAACAGGTTCGATTATCTACAAAATCCCACATTTGAAAATACTTATCTATATCGATGCGCGTGGAAGGGTTTTGGTCTAGGAAAATATGAGCAAGGTGTGCATGACCTCACATCCATTCCTACTCTCATGCCACATCAAAAAATTGGTTTAGGATTTAAACCTCTTTAAAAAGCCACCGTCACTATTCTCGATGAGCCTCTTCCTATTGAGGAACCATCTTCTCCGCTTAAGTCGAAGCATCACTCGATGTGGGCCGATGACATTTCCATCCCGCCTAACTTTTTTTTTTTTTTTTTTTTTTTGATCAATACCATTTCCTTGGGCCGCTAGCCTATAAGACTAACAACCAGGTCCGCTTCCATACGAATTAATCTTCCTCACGAAATAGTTGGAGATGACTCTCCTACTATCAACACTATCCACCGCGTGCGGATGATGATTACTGTCCCTCACCTATTTGGGGGAGAGGATTCATATCTTCCCAAGACTATTCCTTCGACACGTCTCACGCTTCTCAACGAAGCCACTATCGACCTTAATATAGGGACTTCAAGACCTCGCATCATTAAAGGTCGATCCAACCTTAATCCACGGAGTTAGGAGATTTTACCACTTTTCTTTCCAACCATCGTCTGAGCCTTTGCTTGGTCATATGAGGATATGCCCGACTCGATCCCGATATTGTGGTCCACAATATCAAGTACCCTTCCCAACATCAAGCAAGTTAAACAAAATTACGTAAATGCACCTCTAGAGTAGCCCTTCTTGTTAAAGAAGAGTTACAAGACTTGCTCTCGGCTAACTTCATCCAACCCATTCATTATCCACAATGGGTTTCAATGTAGTACCAAGTAACTAAAGCTCTTTGGGAAAATTCGGACTCATTTGTACCGACTTCCGGATCTTAATCTTGCTTGTCCAAAAGATGATTTTCCTTTACCTAATATCGACCAACTCGTGGATTTAAGCTGCGGTCATGAGATGCTTTCTCTTATGGATGGTTTCTATGGGTATAATCAAATTCTCATCGCACCAGGAGATCAACATAAGACTTCTTTCATAACTCCTTGGGGGACCTTTTGTTATCGCGTCATGCCTTTCGGTCTTAAGAACGCAGGAGCAACCTATCAGCGAGCAATGACCTACATCTTCCATGATCTCTTACACAAAACTATGGAAGATTACGTTGACGATCTCCTCGGTAAGTCCAAACGTCGCCAGGATCATCTTTTCATCCTTGCACCTCTCTTTGAGAGGCTTATCCGCTTCTGTCTTCGTCTAAATCCAGCTAAGTGCGTGTTTGGCGTTCTCACTGGTAAACTTTTAGGTTTTATCATTTCCATCAGGGGTATTGAAGTGGACCCCGCAAAAATAAAAGCTATCCTTGATATGCCTCCCCCTTCTAACTTAAAGCAACTCCGCAGTCTCCAAGGACGTCTTCAATCAGTGCGCCGTTTTATCTCACAATTGTCGGACCGTTGTCAGCCTTTTCACCATCTCCTCCGTAAGAATGTTCATTTTGAATGGGATGAACATTGCCAAAAGGCCTTTGATGATCTCAAAGCTTATCTTCTTTCTCCACCTGTGCTTACACCTCCACGCGAGGGGAGCCTTTCTCGTTATATCTCGTGGTGACCATGCTGCTGCAGGAGCCATGATTTCGCATCGGACACTTGCGGTAAAGAACAAGGCGTATTACATCACACACCCTCCATGAGTATGAAACATGTTACTCAGGCTGAAAAGCTATGTTGTGCTCTCTTCTTAGCAACTTCTAAGCTTCGTCATTACCTCCTTAATCACAAAACTTATATTGTCACAAGTGTCAATCCACTCAAGACAATTCATGCCGCAAAGCCTTATCACAATGATCGTATCAATCGTTGGCTCATGCTTATGACAGAATTTGACCTCGAGTTTATCCGCAAAAGTCTATCAAGGGTCGTTATTGCATATCAATTAGCCGATGCTCCTCTTCCGGACACTCAAGACCCTTGCTCGATTCCCGATGAATATATCCAACAAATTGATTTTGGTCTATCTCCATTTAAAGTAAAGCTATTCTTTGATGGATCCAAATGCCGGCAAGGGGAGGTGCGGGTTTCGTGATGATTCCTCCTTGGGGTACGCCTATCCTGATCCGCACACAAATTGAACTTTGAGTGTACGATAATATGGCTGAATACGAAGCTCTTGTCTTAGGTCTCCAAAATGCCATTAATCTTGGTGCTTTCGTCATATTGACATCTTTGGTGATTCTCGAACTCATCGTTAATCGGACACGGTGTCTATCAATGCAAGAATGATATCCTTCAAAATATCGTGATATCATTCTTGCTCAACTCTTGAATCTTTCGATAAATTCACTATCCAAGCTATTCCTCACACCTTTGCTGCCAATCGATTCGCGAGATACAATGGCTTCCTTAGCCTCACTTATCCCACCTTTCACCGAATACTCGCGACTTTATGTGGTGTGTGCAACGATTACATCAACCATCTCATCTTAGGCAACTAACTTCAATCCATCTTTGTCCTGACAACCCATACTCAGGATGAGTGGTATCAGCAGATTGTTGATTATCTATCTCATTCGGTGCTTCCTCCGAGATCTCGACTTCCATGACAGAAGATCTTTTCTCCAACGCACTAATCGCTATACTATTCTAGCGGTGGATTCTTTACAAACGCGGCTTTGATGGTATTTTGCTTCGGCGGTGCCTCAAACCCATGAATCATCTAAAGCCATCCAGAGGTCCATGTACGGTATCTGTGGTGGACATTTTGAGTGGCTTGGCTTTGTGGCTAAATGCATCTTACGTTTGGGATATTATTGGCCTACTCTTAATCAAGATTGTTGTCAATACACTTGCTAAGAAATCGTCAAGTGTCAACAACATTCCAATCTTACACATCCCTAGTCAAGCTTTACGACCTACGGTGGATTTGTGGCCTTTTTTTCGCAATGGGGTCTTGATCTTATTGGTCTCATCAATCCCGTTCTTCACAACGTCATCATTCTATCATTACGCCATTTTAGTACTTTACTAAGTGGGTGGAGGCTATCCCTCTTTCTTCAACAAAGGCTAAACCCATAGTTGATTTCGCTACATCAACACATAATTTGTCTTTGGCATTCCACACAAGCTAATCACAGGATAATGGTAAGTCTTTCAAGAACGTTGATTTGTAGAACCTCTGCACTGCGCTTTCAATATCAAACTCGAGTTTTTCTTCTCCATACTATCCTCGAAGCTAATGGTCAGCCGAAGCTTCCAATAAAACTTTGCGTAATATCCTCATGAGAAGGTAACTAAGTCAGCCGGTAGGGATTGGCATTTACATATCCCTTTTTCTCTCTGGAAGACTTATCGGACTAGAATTCGTACTCCTACAATGTGCTACTCCCTTCTCTCTCGTCTATGGGTCTAAGGCACATTGTTCTTCCTTTGGAAGTCCAAATCCCATCTCTCCGTGTTTCTCTCGGAGAATTTGTCTCCAGATGAGGACTATCGTCAAAATCGTCTAATGACTTGAATTATTAGATGAGCGGCGTCTCAACGCTCTTGAACATCATCAAGTCTATCTCGGGCGTGTCAAACGTGCTTATAACAAGCACTTGCAGCACCGTGACTTCAAAATTGGTGGTCTTGTTCTTAAAGAAAATCAAAATGTCACTACACTCGAAAGAAGTCAACGTGGTAAGTTTGCTCCCAATTTGGATGGGCCCATACATTATCACTCATAAATATGGAGTGCAGGGCTTATCGTTTATCTTCCATGGATGGTATACAGCGGAACCTCTTAATGCCTTGCATTTATGGCCCTTCTATTTGTTAAAATCTATCTTACACAAAGTCTAGTCGCAACCACGAGATCTTTCATCCATCTAAAACAACTTGTCATATACTTTCATGGTGATTTGAAACTATGTGGTTCTCCACTTTGTTGCCTCTTTTACCTTAAAATATGAGTATCGGCTCTACTCATTGCATGTTTCTTTTGGATATGTTCCTCCTCATGGTAGGAATACCTTAATCACCACTTCATCTGTCCCAAGTGCTTATCTTAGTCGGATCTACTCGGGGCATGAGTGCATGTTCCTTTATGTTCTCTTCCCCTCCATCTAATCTATCTAGGTCTAAACTCAGCTTCTTCCAAAAAGATTTTCAAAAAAAAATGCTATCGAAAAGATAGGCTGATCCCTTGAAGGACAGCTATCCATACATTATCAAATGAATCAAAAAGAAAAAATATAGACCATACCCTCGAAGGATGGCTATCATTGAAATTCAAAATACGAGATCAGCTCCTTGAAGGATGGCTATTTCTCAAAGAAATATTGAAGGCTTCTTGCAATTAATCAGCCTTTCGGTCCCGGTTCATACACTTTTTTAGCATCACTGAAAGACTTCCCGTATTGATCGAGTCTTTCTATATCAAGCAAACTTCCCACATTGATTAGTTTGCTTTTTGCCAAAATCATGAAGCTGAGATTTAGGACCTTTGTAGTCGATCATATGGAGAATCCTATTTTCCCACTATGGACATGTATTGTCCCTTGTAAATTCTCGACAAGTACGTACTATTCCTTTCGTTTCCCTCCTAGATACCTGCTTTGCGGCTAGTTAGTGTCGAGTTCATTTTAACCTCATATAGGGCCTTACATGCATGATATTGTGATTTCCTATCCGATTCTATCTATGGTAGGTTGGGAGTCCAACTTATCATTTTCTTTCTTATCCAGGGTATATTTTCTTTATTCCTAGTCAAGGTCTTTTTCATTACCTCCTTGGCTCTACATGAAGAGTATTCCCCATTATTCTTTGTTTTTCATCTAGTCAAATTGACATTTCACATGTTAATTCAATCAAAATTTATCTTCTATCTAATTTCATCTTATCTATCAAAGCATCTATTATCAACACATGTGGCTCACAGGCTATCTATTTTCATCAAAATTAAATTAACATCTCAACCATGCCGAGTACATCAATCCATATCTATCTATCTATCCATCAAAACATCTAAAAACCGGTGCATCCAAGTTACACTACATCTATCTATATCCATTTTTCATCAAAATAAAATCCATACATCAATCACATCTATCTATCTATCCATCAAAGTATCAAAAACATCCAAGTTGTACATCAGAGATTCGTTGCGTACATCATCTCTATTTTCATCAAAATTATATCCACATATCTATATCCATCCAATCACATCTATTTCTATCCTTTATCAGGTCTATATCATCCAATCACATCTATTCATCATCTATCGGTCTATATTTATCCAATCCATCTATTCATCATCTATCAGTCTATATTTAGATCCATGTAATATCTATCCATAATATCAAAAATCAAACGCATGAGATCAATTATATGACAAATGAAATGATGAATCTATATATACATGTGTGTTATACAACAAAAAATGGGTGGCTTTCAATCAAGCCATCTATACAATGCCTTCCAATCGAGGCTACATCACTATACGGATACAAAAATACATCAATCCTATATGGTAAAGTCGATGCATGGAGGACACTATCTCCTCCACCCTCCTCGGACAGTGTCTCTCCTGGCCGCCTCTATCGAGCTAGATGCACTGTTCTTGGCTGGAGGTCTCTGTCCACCTCGATCTCTCCGGTGCTCCTCCTCCCGAGGCCTCGCTCGTAGCCGTGCCCCGTCTATTCCTCTCCTCCCGCATGCAGAGGCACATACAGGAGGGCATGCTGCGCTAAGGCATCCTCATAGTATCTCACCTCGACAGGAGGCCGAGTATGTGCTCAAGCTCACACGGTGCAGGTGCTCGTAATGGTGGTGGTTTGAGTGCTGCTTCAGTGCTACTAAGCTCTTGGTGGTCCTCCTCCTAGGGTCGTACCACTGGCGTGCAGGACTCCGACGCTGGCACTGTCTCCCCATACTTGGCCTTTGAGGGCCTCCACTATGTCGAAGGTAGCGATCCCTCTGTGGATCGCTATATCTCGCTTCTGTGGCCGAGAGGTGTCTCTCTCAAAATTAGGGCATCCCTCTCTCTGTTAGAGCCACTGATCTCCTCAAGAGCTACGATGTGTCTGCACGTAATAGGGGTGGCGTGCTCTCCCTCCCGATCTATCCGGCCATCGCAGGTATGTCATCCTCGTCGCATCTATAGATGCCGGGAGATGTCGTGGTAACTCTATATCGTACCATGCTTTGCAAGGTAACCCTCATCCACCCTGCGTCATCATCGGCGTCGTAGAGGTGGGGCCTCTCACAATGGATCTGCCGGGATCAAAATCGGCAGATCGGTCTCCCTGCTATCTCGCCTATAAGGCGTGTAGGTGGTCGGCCTTTGCATGTACTAAGCCGAGCGTCTGTCTCAATACCCGCATAAACGGGACTCGCTCCCACATATCAGGCCTGCGGCCCCTAACCACCCTGCTCCGTCTCAGTGCCACCAAGTGGGCATCCTGACCAGCCCATGTCGAAAATGCCCGATATGGCCTCCAGATGACCTGATCCGGTGTCAGCGTCCTGAAACGCTCGCTGTACCAATCAGCCGATCTCCCTGTATCCCCAACGGCCATGTCAGCCCGCCATCGCCGGAATCCATAATCAATACCTCCCACTGCTGCTGGCATCCAAGGAAGCTTTGGATGGCACGATCACATTATATGCTCATAGGCCCAATGATGGAGCACAAAATCGACATCGATACTGTCCTCTCGCCTGTGGTGTACATCCATAACTCATGATATATATCTCGAGCTATCGTGGGCATCAGTGCAAAGGTGCAAACACTGCCCGGATCTGGGCGGGAGAATGTCGCAAACACGGTCTAATAACAACAAAGTGGGAATCTCCCACCTCCACCCGAATCTGGAGAGCAAAATAGGATATGGCCATCTCGAATCAGCACTATCCGTCTCCGCCTTTGCAGGAAGGTTGTCCTATCTTACTATGAGGCTATCCACACTGCCCTGAGACACTATCTCTTTGAATCATCTGCACTTTGTCTCTATATATCGAACTAGGGCCCTCTGCTCACTTTGCTCTCGTGGTGTAATCTCGATCCAGTTCCCGATGATCGGCGAGTCTCGAATCTGTGCATATATCCTCATGGGTGATGGTCATCTCACCCGTCCTGAACGAAAACATGCACGTATGGTTGTCCCAGCGTCATCACTAGTGCCGCGTCGACTCTACATCATGTGGCACTCGTCGGTGGTATCTAAAGCCCTGAGCCCAGCTGCTCTAGATGCCGCCAATCTGCCATCGGTCATATCTCGGGAGAATAGTCTCCGAGAACTGGGAATAGCATCCCTCATGTGTAGAGCCTCTTTGTGCTCTGCATCCCACGACAAAGAAGAGCAATTTTAGTCTCGAATCGGAACATCCAAAACAACAACAAAAATCTTATCTATTCTAATCGGCGTCGATTTAATAAAATCGGCGTCGTTTATTTCTAGTCGACCGATTCATACCAATTGACTTTGATCATACCCAATCGACGCCGGATTTTACCAATCAACACCAATTGTACATGTCGGGCATAAATTGGACCATTGCCCCCACAAACAAAAAAATCAAACAAACAAAAAAAATTTAAGTTCAACGGGTTCAAGAAGAACCACTTACCCCAGGTCGTGTCCTCCTGCGCTTCTGACCGCTCCCAGAGGCTTCCATGGTGCTCAAATCCAAATTCTGACTCTCTCTGAATCAATCGTCATGATGAAAATAAATCATTTACGTTTTCCGTTCGCATATTTATATGCGCTACATTTGGTCGACGCCGATTTTTTTGATCGCCGTTTATCTTGAGTAAATCGCCGATTCTTTGTGATCGCCAAGTCGATTTTCCATATCACATTTTGCCATAGTGTTGATGCTTGGCTTATTTATCCATCTGATCATTGTTTTGTGCTGAATATTGCCTTTCGGCGCATCTTTTCGATATCACCGTCTATTTCGGGTTTTGTTCCCTTTGCGTGGGACACTCGTACTTTTTGGCAGCTTGGAGTTAAGCGCTATTTGTAGTAGGCACTAACGTAAATGCTCTGCTGAAGGACCGTCTAGTTGTCCCTACCAATGTGTCTCTCTTTAGATGCTGACTATTTTGCAGTTCTCCTTACACTCATGGGTCAGTAGGTATTAACGTCGTCTCATGAGGAGACCGTCTAGTTTGCCCTACCAATGTGAGTTCCTTGGGTTACTTTGCCTTTTATTTATTTTTGTAAGTCATCAATGATCGGATCTACTCCTACATCCGTGGGGTATCTGCGTTTTCATCTACCTCTTTCAAACTTGGGATCATCTGTTCTATCACCCATCCCATCCCTAGTTTGAGGGGGGATCACATCATCACTCATTCTTCCCTTCTTCCATCTCTTTGTTTTTGTCTCATAACCTTGCTTATCGCAAGTTACTTGACAAAAAGGGGCAAAATGTAGACACTTAAAATTGGTTACTCAATTTAGTGTCCCTCATTTATTTTACATGCTTAGGTAACCTGGGGCACGTTTATGTCACCACTATCCCCTTGGGGATATTATCCGATTTGTGATTTAAACATCTATCCTAAGTTTAATTCACCCCATTGTATCTTACCAGTGAGTAATTAAATATTAAATATTTAATTACACCTCTTCCCATGTATCCTAATCACTTATCTACCCCAAATTTATTCTATCTATGTATCCCCCTATTTTTCCTTTTCCCCAAGCAGGATATTTCCCGTATTTGGGGTAATTCTCATCTTTCTAGAAATCAATCATTTTTGCCATCTCGTGAGTTCTGTCGCGATCGGGCGCCAACCTGGCTACTGGTCGGCGCCGATTTTTTAGGAAGTGGCGCCGATTATAAATACAAGTCCCGAATCTCGAGTTCTAGGACACACGATGAAAAGAGATGACGCCAGACGAACAGGGAGAGACAAAGAGACAAATGAAAGAGACACGAGGTTGTAAGAAAGAGATCTTTTAGCATCAAATGTATCAAATGAGATCGGATCTGTCCAGAATCAATCCATGAGAGGAGCACCGTTACTCTGCTCCCTATCATATCAACATCAGCGTATCCATCGATCTTGCGGTGACTCTGTTCCGATATCTTACCAACTTTCACACATCCAGCAGGCGTCATTGCTCTGTCCCATCACTTTCCAATTTCTGAATCTTCTTACTGCTTGTCCCACGATCACATGATCTACTTTGATCGGTAAACACCTTGGAATTCTTCATAGTCGACGCCCGATCACATCGATCGTGCGATCCTTACATAATCGTGCCGATCATCATGCAGACAGAGTAAAGGACACGAATTAACACAAATCCAGCTTTATTTCATAGTTTCACTGTTTTTACGTAGCTTTGCACATACATTGTTTAAATTACGGATTTTCATTACTATAATCAGAAAATCTAGTCTTATATATACATCTTCTATCATGTATGCTTCTCTACTTAATTGAAAACATGGGTAGACATCGCCGAGGAAGCTTATCGCTTCCCCGGACCCTTCTCGGGCGATCCACCTAAATATATTTTAACACCATCTTTTACTCGTCAAGCATTGGTGTCTTGCATTCATTACTTCAGATCTATTGTGCAGTTGCTCGTGTGCACCCGTCTTATCTACATCGACCTCCTTAATCAAGTCTACATCTTGGATCTTGTCCAGTCGGTATCGATTTCATTGGAGTTTTTCAAGGTTTTTGTAGTTTAGTTCGGTGCATTAACTTGGACGGAGTAACAAGCAATGGCAATCCTTTGACCTACATACTTACTTGACCCGATAAATACTTTTTCTTCAGGTCTCAAAACTACTTTGAAAACTTACAGATTTTTGCCTTATGAAATTCTCGTTAATTTTTTCCTTAATTGTCTTATATTAGGTAGACTTCGTAATTATATTTAATTAAATAGATTTCAAAATGATTAATTTGAATATTGTATTGAATGAGTGGATAAATGTTCGTATAGGAATCATTGAGGAAGAATATATGATTGATATATGAGAAGCAAAACATTTCTGCATTAATCATCTGATATTAAACTAAGTCATTTTAAAACCAATCCCAAAGGAAGTGGTTAAATGTTTTTAGTAGAGAGGAGCTTATCCACGCATTAGTCAAATTTTATGTAAATTGAAAAGTTTTCGAAAATGGCAAGCCGAGTTTCTGAGGATGATGAGCTTCATGACTATTCTACTTGTAATTGATTTATTTATTTTTTGGTTATACTTGCACAAATACGTTCAATAGGAATGATTTTTTTCTAACTCTACCCATGATTGAGAATATCATATAGTTTCCTTTCCCTTTGAAGTTGGATAATTGACCATTGTAAAAATATATACTTTTAACTCTTCAATGTCAAACATAGTTCTCAAGTAAATAATAGAAACAGAGTTATTATCTTATAATGAAGTTACTTGCAGTCCTCTGACACTTATCTTGTTTATAATGGGCATACATGTGCATTCTAAACAATAATAGTATTACATTGTTTTATAATACTTCCATAACTTAGAATGTTTTTAATACGTAAGAATCCAAATATCACTCTAAACAAGTAATTTTGTCTTATAGTTATCTATAATTATCTTATACCCATTTGGCCTATGCACTGAAAGGCAAGCTGGCACTTTTCATGTCCCATTAATAAAAAACATTTTTGCCTTATGATGTTTATAATTGCAGCCATAATGGAAGCAAAATATCGGTAGTGAAGCCTAGTCTTCCACTACATTGCCTGAGAGATCCCAATTTGAAGTTCTCATCATCATATATGTAGATATATCATCATACATATATATATATATACATATTGTAGTGCCTGTAAAAATGCTGATTTAAAAAGAATGTTTGAACATGGTAAATCTAGGTTATGCATACATAGGATACTGTGGTACATAAGCCATTTGCATGGTGGTTTTTTTACAACACTGAAGAGAAATGCTTCTGTTAAAAATTATGGATTTGATGCACCATGCCCATGATCATACTTTGCAGATTTATACACCATGAAGACCTTAAAGATGACATGTAACTAAAAAGAGAAAACTCATGATTTCAATAGGATAATGTTACAAGATTCTTGCAATATAAAATAAAATTCACTTAGTGATGACTAAATTTTAAAAGAAATGAAATAGAATGCAAATAATGGGTATTTACTGTGGTATAAAACTTGTAAAGCTACATTTATTTTAAAAAATGAAGGTAATGCCCACAAGCAATGAGGATGACCAAGATGGCGAAGAGGGGTCCGACTATCTCCAACAGGAGTGTTCTTCGGGGATGATGAAATAAGAGTCGAGCTTGTTTACCACCAAACGATAGGCATCATCACATGTCTTTCCATAGTTAGAAGCCATCGTGATAGCCTCCCAAATCCCGTAGGAGAGAGGAACAAACTTCCACAATGTGCACTGAGAATAATGGGGATAAAAATACAACGAAAAATACGCCATAGCCATTTAACCACTTGAGACCTGCTACACATGATAAACAACATGACATGAGGATATGAGAGTCGACCTCATGAGGGATGAAGAGAAGAAGTAGGATGCTACCAAATAAAAGGTGTCCGACTATAAGAGCACCAAGCAAAACATGTCCACAAAGAACTCCTTATACCTCATAATCATTCATCCTCCACTTATTCCTCCTTTATGTTATAGAAATCCTTCTTCGGAGGATTTTCAGGCCCAAAGGGTTTCCTCACGCTTGAGAATAGGGAAAGGGGTTGAATCGGCATATGAACCTTTCTCCCACCTCCCGAACCATATGAGGGGATGAGAAGGACCTTAAGTAAACAATGAGCGTGACGTGTAAGAGGTTTAAAGGAAATTCCTCTCTCTTACCTCTACATTCTCCAAAAACCATTAAAATCGAATGATGGTGGAGAAAACAAAAGAAAACAACGAAGAGCAAACAAACAACCACATTCAGCATACGACTTCTACAAACACATCATTTCACACACATCATTTCATTGAAAGTAAAGCATAGTTAACAGGAGATATAATACATGACTAAGAAGAAAAAAGGTTAAGAAGTCTGCCTCTACAATGCTTTCCAGAGACTCTAAGATTTCCCCCTTTGTCCAAGCTCATTCTCCAAGCTCCCAAAACTCTCCAAGTTCTCCACCGAAAAAATGAGACAAAGAAGACCCTTCCTTCCACATGAGGAAGAATAAGAGAGGAACCCAAAGAAAGTTTTCCTAGCACAATGGGAGAGAAGTGGCGAGTGTCACCCCTCTCTCCTCTCAGAGTCAAGATTTATGACCAAATAAGTAGAGTAAACTCACCTTTTTATCCCTTATCACCCAAAATACCAAAAACTAAAACCAAAACAAAGTGGAAGTGACTTTTAACAAATACACACAAACCGACCATCTTACGTGGATGGTGACTAAGAGAGGAAAAATAGGAGGAAACTCCCTCGAGGCAGAAATAGGCCCCATACCTGGCTAGGTAGAGATCCAGGAGCCCATTTTCATGCTAAAGAGGAACTTCCCGAACTCAAAGGGTGCCACTAAAATTTTTAAAAAAATAACCCAATTTCTGTTTTGGCATGCTTTGACTGAACAAGGATAGAGGATGTGGGGTTCGCCCAAGGTTCACGTGTGGTTCCCTGATCCGCATACATGAAACCACACACACTTTCCTGAAAGCTTGACACTTGGCATTAAGATGAGATCCATTATTACCCCTAAGCTAGTTCACTTAATAAAACACACTCACTAATCATAATTAATTTTTACAAGACATAATTACATTACAATTGAGGGTTCACCCATGGTACCCAACTAAATACTGTCTGATCTAATACCTCGAGAATTTAGTATGGTTGGGGCTCGGCTCAAGTGGGCTACCCTAGTGCCTGGTGATTATTGGTGCCACGAAACCCGTACTCTCTTATCACACTGTCACTGCCACACTCATTTGCACACATTATGCGCATTTGTCCATATAATAATATCATGCACATGCATTACAAATTTAATCAAACTTATAATTTCCTAACATTGTTAAGCGAATTGATAGTGCATGAGGCATCTGATTATTCACATAGTTTTTCCATGAATCATCATGAGAATACAATTACAACAACAACATATCGCTTAGAGCTAGCAGCAGAAAATTACCATTATTAATCAGAAAAACTATATCATTAATCCAAATTGACCACAAGAAACTAACATCTAACGAATGGAAATCTATCCTTATAACCCGATTGGAGTGTAATCGGTAATCAATCATAATATATCGATTATATCAGTACTGGTCTGATTAGTCCGATTGGTACCTTATGCGCCCAAAAAATACCATAATGTCTATGAGGATAAAATATCGCCTGAGTTAAATGTCCCAAAATCTATCGGAGGTCTCGATGAAAACATGTATATGCGCCATGGGAATCGATTGAGATAACTTGAGCTATAAAAAAAAATGTAGGCCTTTACATCCCCTCTCACTAGAATTAGAATTCCTCTTGGAATTCATTGGAAGAGATAGGGATATTTAGCCCTCAGAGGTGTAGCATCCTCACGAGAGTTGGCTAATGACTCACCATGCTCCCGAGTCCCCGCTACACTCTAACCGGACCAAATCCTACCGACCCCCAAAAAGGGCCAACCTCTAGGTGCTCTAGTATGTCGTCACGAGGCTGCTCGATCTCCAGCGCCCCTTTGTCCTCACCATAATGTCCAGGCCGATCAAAACATGCAGTAAACATACGGGTACATATCTATGAAGTACGAGAGAAACATGAAAAACAATCATAGGCACAATAGAAGGCTTCAATCAAGAAAAGCTAGATGCGTAAGGTAACTCGGTGATGACCTCAAGAATTATCAAACAGCTACAAAAAACGAGGTGATAGTTTTGAGCCCTTTCCATAACAGATTAGACTCTTGTGAGGATGAAACCTCGAGAAAGCATAAGCCTGTAGATAGTGGCCGATTCAGATCCTACTTGATTGTCCAGTATATGACTTTTGATGCCTGCAGCTTTGCTTGCTCAAGATGCTATCTCTCAGAACTAGAACAACCTAGCTTTTGCTCTAAATCTACGAAGATAAGTTGGCCCCCAAAAATAATCATGTCGTCTAGTACACATGTCCATTTCGAAGGTTTCCTATGCGAGGTCATCATACAAATGCTAGCTGATCGGGATCCATGCCTATGGAGCTATGATAACTATTGTTGTCGTGAAAACTTCGAAATAAATGCAAATAATATTCCCACTTCTTCTGCTTGGTCCATCACATACATCCTAAACATGCTCCCTCCCAAAGGACTGATTAATTCTCTCCTGTCACACCCGTATGTCTCACAGATGAGTTTCATTGAGCGAAAGTGTCATCATTGTACCGAAGCCATCACGAAAAGAAGTCCAGTGAACTGATGTAGATGGATAATCTCTGATAAATAAATTGTAGTCATCTTCGAATCCCATGCAATTTACAGTAATGTCCTCCATAAACACTGTTAGGCTATGTAGCCTATGCATTATAGGTAACCTTGGTTGGCGAATCTTCCATGACAATTGACTTATCGGCTGTCTGATGACCAGTAATGGAATCATGAATGATAAAGAGGACATAGGAAGTCCTACTTTATGAAATCCATGGAGATCACATCCCATTTTCCCACTCGGGGAATGTCATGAGGGTACAAGAGTCCTGCGAGATGAGAATGCTGCTATCTTAACTCTCGACACTCAAGGCGACATGTGCTTACAAATCTTTTAGAGTCTCGATGAAGACGAGGGCGACGATAATATAACTCTCTCGAAATCTGCATGCATGTTAACCACTCTTGGATATGTCTGCTGACCTTGTAAGGGCTCGATGAACCTCGGTAGGATGAATCTGTGTGATCACCTACCTTGGGCACATAAATGTGCCTATGGGCAGTAAACCATCTTGTCTCTCACATGCATCCTAAATATCCACTTGCCTTGAAAGAACCCTTAGGAATCGACATCACTTAGCACCCTCGCCAAAACTTGTCCTCACAGAAAGATGCTCCGGTATCCTATCTCAATCATTGCCGGCATGAAGAAGCTGACACATGCCATCGATACATAAGTGCATCTGTGACAACATTTTCCTTTTCCTTTGATATGTACCTCCATGTAAATACTCACTTCAAGACTCCATCGACACTGATGTGGCGAGCATTGAGATTCAGTGAGAAGATATCTTTATAAGCTTCTGATAATCCGTCCTGAAGATGAAAGGTATCTGCACTAAAGGAAATGTCACCCAGCGCCTGAAGTGCATGAGCAAGCTAACTGCCAAACTCTACGTCGTGAGCCCAGGATAGTTAAGCTCATCCTCTTTGAGAGCTTACGTGACTCAAAGGCCGATCACCCAGCGGCTTTCTTTGCATAATAACTACTCCCAGGCCCTCACGAAGTGATGCATCGAGTGTACAAGCAAACAAAATCCTCATGTGGGTTTGGAAGCTGGCTAAGACTATGCGCGTTGGATTGGCAACCTTTCATTAAAAGCATGACTTGAAGGCACTACTCACACTTTTTCGACCCAGTCGAATTTCTTCCCCTTTCTCACGAAGGGAAGTAATAGGGTAGAGGCAAATCCTAGAGAAGTCTTGCATAAGCACAGTAGTATCTACCTGTTAAACCCATGAAGCTCCTCGCCTCGGTAGTGATGTGAGTCTTTGGCTTGATCAAGATGGCCCGAATCTTACCCAGGCATCTGCGGAGATACCCTACTTTGATATGATATGACCAATCTTAAATCTCTGTGCGAAAAGAGGCTGCGTTTTCCAAGTTTACATATAAACTGTATGCTCTCTGAAAACCTGAAGTACTTGTCTCAGATATTCACTCGTGATTTCCTCCTGAGAAGCGAGAGATAAATCGATATGTCGTCGAGGAATTCTCGACACTAAATTTTTCCTAGTAATTTTATATTTCGTTAATATATGTATTAGGAATAGGATATTTGATGCGTATAATTAGTAGTAGTGTCGATAGAAGATAATGCAACTTGCCGTCGGTATAGATTACCATGCGATAACCTGTAAGTACGATAACGGTGAAATCTGCATAGGAATGTTGTAAAAAAGTAAATATTTTACTACATAGAGTGAATTAGGTAATGTTAAAATGTCGAAGATTGGGATAAGTAGAGAAGTAAGGTCTACATGATTAGAAATTAGAAACTATTATATTTGTAATAAGGGCAGCAGGTGATGTAATAAATATTTTGTGTATTTTATTTGTGGAAAAGTGTAAAAGGGTGGAACCCATGTGAGATGATAAGGTTTATCTTATCTTGAAAGATATAGCCTACTGTGTAAGGCAAGACGAGTTTAGGCATGAAATATGATTGTGCGGAGAGAGATTTAACTTATCACTATCTTAGAGATAAGATGGATAAGCCTAAGAAGTCCTGTAAATAAAGAGGTCACCCCCTGCGTTTAGCGTAGAAGGAAGTAGTGAGAAATATTGTAAGTGTGTAAAGGAAGCCATAGCCGTTTGAAGGTGTGTTGAAAAGAAAAGCGATTAGAAGTGTAATTGTGAAGTTTCTCCAATTATTGTTGGAAAGCTGATGAAGTCGATAACATGAAGTACCTCATGGGTGAGATTGTAGCTGTTCCCTATGTTGATATTATAATTTAACAATACATGT